>AP028451.1:10778755-10984936 GCA_036509395.1 Antheraea yamamai
AGTCAATTCCAGACATCACCATCGTTCATATATTGATCCACTCTATAATAGCCTTTTGACACCAAAACCCGCTTGACATGACGCATGACAATATTATATTACATATTACTAGCGATGGTTTTTATTGTGATTCTGCAAAGTTTCCTGTATCTGTGATATAAAATTAACTTTTACTTAAAGTAATTATTTCAGTCGCTTTATCGAAATATTACACCAGTCTCATGCGAGAATATATATCGTTTAATTAGAGTCCAATTTTTGGTTTGTAAGTTCTAAATTTCTAAAAAAAAGAAACAAATATGATACCAGTATTACCAGTACCTCTAAATATTGATTTTAATTCCAGTTTCATAGGCGTCTTTTTTTTAAAACTCCGAAGATATTTTTAGTGATGGATTTTGAGAAAAAAAGGCGATTTTTAAAACAATCTAATATCGATTAAGTTCAAATTATCAACAATGACATCCCATATCCAGCCGATGTAGTACACCTTGTTTATAGTACAGAGCTGATATTCCAACCCAATCGACATACAGAGGTTCAGTCGGTAAACATTTTATAACTCTTTCAATTAATAATAACTCGTGAGTTAAACTGTGATTTCTAATATACATTAAAGAAGTAGCGAAAGCACTGTGTTATACTTGAGAAACAATCATACGATATTTGTTTCAATTTAAAAAGCATTATAGAAAGACAAATTTGTACGAAATTTGGAATGGAAATTTCTTTAGCCGCGTTGAGCAATTTTTGGTAGGAGAAAAACTTATGGGTTCGCGTCACCGATGTGCTCGTGACGTATTGTGCTTGCGTCAAACAAGCGATGCGTAGTATAGCGGCCTGTTAAAATGTAATATTGATATTTTGTATTGAGCTCGTGTAGCGCATTATATGTTTGATTTGATTTTGTAATTAATTTAAAATTTTAAAAAGAACACAGCTTTTCAACTGTTTTGAATTTTCACTTTAGTCGGCAGTGCTTATGACTGCCTCGACGTTTTGTTTATTTTTCTCAATAAACATAACTAATACCCACATGAATTTCATATGTGGCTTGTGATCGATTGGAGACCGTCCCCTTGGGGCCCGTAAACAGACGTTTGAGAACCACTGACCCAATGTCATTGACACAATAATTTTCTACCATATTTTAGGTAAAATATGCAAGCATGCGATTAAAATGTAGATATCTTTTATATGCCTCGAACTCGCCTGACAAGTATTCGAGGTTGCAAGTTCAAATATTAATTGGACCATTAGATTGATTTATACACGTCGTTGGTTAACTGAGTTTTTGACCGCTTTATAACTATATAACGTATATGATGGCATTTCAAAACATGTTAATTTCTTCGTAGTAATAATAACAAAAGTCCCTTTTTTAACCGAATGCGTAAGACGAGGATAATGATTTTCAAGTGAATGCATTATGACATATCTATTTTGCATATTCTGTAGTTGAAACGTCTGGGCGTATTCTGACCCGGATGTTATACCTGATTTCTAGCGGCTAGCACTCCTTGTCAAGTAAATAATATTACTAAAAGTATCTTGTAATTATTTTAATCTTTTCTTTTTTTTTTATGTTATAGGAGGCAAACGAACATGTGGGTCACCTGATGGTAAGTGATCACCACCATCCATAGACACTTGCAACACCAAGGGAGTCGCAAATGCGTTGCCAACCTGTGTTTGGGGGAGAGGGGAGTGGGGAAGTGGGGGATGGGGAGGGGAAGAACGGGGAAGGGGAGAGGAGGTGGGTATCCGGCGCTCTCACTGACCAAACGAAACGCAACAATGCAAGCACTGTTACTTCACGTCGGTTTTCTGTGAGAGGGTGGTACTATCCCGGACGAGCCGACCCATTCATGCTGAAACCAGTAATAGCTTCAACGTGGCTCTACCACCTACAGAGGGAGTTTTCAGGGAGTTTTTGTCGCATCTCACAATAAATGCTCCACAGTGTTATTTGACATTCACTTCCCTTGAGCACAAAAACCGAAGTATCTATACACATAATAAGAATGTAAATCTAACGTGTCTGTACTTTTTATATTTTCGTGAATAAAATTGTTGCAGGTGTCTAGGAATAAGTAATAAAATACATTTAAACCATTATTAGAAATGTCTGTCTATCTGTCTGTCTGTCTATTTGTATGAACACACATCACTGCTAAAGTACTGGCTTCACCATAAAACAAGAAAATCATAAAATATATCCTCAAGAATAACTTAGTCTTTGTTTCATTAAAATCGGTCTACTCTATCAAAAGTTATTGTAATTTTAATGACGACGGGGCGTAAGTACGAGAGAAAAGTAGATAAGTAAATGGATTTAACAAATTCGGATGACTTTATTAATTACTGCTGTTTACATAAGGTTCCATTGAAGTGAAACTTCTAATGCAACTTCCAACAAGGTTGCATTAAACGTTTAACGCTACCATGGAGGGGGTGTGAAAGCACTGTTGCGTTAAACGTTCAACGCTCCTGGGGATGGGGAGTAGAAAGAGATAGAGCGAGAAAAATAATCAAAAATTTCGTATCTTACTTTAGTTATCATAATCCCATTGTAAATGTTATAGATTTGGATATTTCTCCACTCGAAATTGATAATTAAAAGATGCGATCAATTGTGAATTGTAAGCAATGTTAATAAAGTTTGTCTTAAAGAAACAATATCATTTCACTAAAAATCAATTTCTACTCCTTCCTATTTTCATTTCCACATTACGAAGTTTCACTTCTTCCGCGCGGAGGGACTCCACGCACTATATTATTATTAGGACGGGGCACGGTGGCACGTTCCGCCTTAGCCTCCCTTAGATCCCATGCCACCCCGACCAAAGCGGTGGCCGGTACATCATGGGGATTTTAGTGAGTGAGGATCTTACACTATCCACTCTTTCCCCGGGAGGGTGGTGTGTCCTTAAGGATTTCCCTACGTCAATAAAAAAGGGTTACTATGTCTGGCTATATCTATTTGTATTTCTTTGCGTCTCTTTTGTTTGTACAGTTTGTAAGGTATGTAAGGTTCTGCCAAAAATCTTGGTAGTCCTTCACCACCTTTCGGCTGTGAAGCGAGTACTGATTTGGAATTTTATTCGCTCAACCCTACAGGAGCTAGTCACAAATACGTATTCTCAGGCGTACAACAGCTATTGTGCAGCCGGGATAGTGGGAGACCTTTCGACAACAATTTTTATGTCTCTTTGCCTTTGTGGTATTTTTGATTCGTTAGTTGCTCACATGGATTGCATTATTACACTGTTATATATCAATTGAATGTTTTTATTATTTTATTGTTTATAGGCATATTATGAGTTAATAATAGTTTGTATTTTTATTAAGTTACCGACTACACGTCCGTACATTGTTATGGTCGTCCAATGAAAATCAGCGCTGTGGTACCACTCAGTTGTACTGCAATTAGCATGTAACTGAATGGGGGAATCATTGTTGGACATATTTAATTAACTATATATATATACATATATCTCCTTTATTTATGTTGTGGTCCTTATGTTTTCCTACAATAAACACTTTTTACTTCTTTCTTTCATTCTTCTAGTAATTTAGTGATTGAACTTCAGAGGAATTTTATATTTCATCATATATTCATATATATACAAGATAGATAGAAGCTAATAATTTCAAGCATATTTTCTATACTAAAGAGAAAAATTAAATTACTTTGTCCTCGTCTCTCATTATAGATCGAAATAGGATAACAATTCCAGTGAATGTAACGCAGTTTTAAGGACAAGAGTGCATTTAGGTTAATTGTGTTGACAATGATTGTAACATATGATTATTATACATAAATATATGAATATAAAACTTTACGTTTCTTCTGATTATCTGATGTTTGTGGAATATGGGCCAAGGCGAATGCTAAAATTACTGAGGTTATAGTTTATAGTATTTATAATAAAATTTAACGGGGTAAAAAAGTACAGCGATGTTGGAAATATAAGAAAAAAACAAACAAAACAAAAAAAGTAGGTGTGTCTTTAACACCACACGATATAAATGAAAACTTCTGATTCGGACGATACACTTTTTATCATTCAGTAAATTAGGTCGATGTCGTCTGGATCCGAGTGTACTAGTATGACGGTTCACTTTTATTAACTGGTTTCAAAATAATGCAATATATGGCTTTTTTTGAGAAAAGAAATAGAAAACGGAACAAAAAAACAAGGTAGATATCGAACAAACAGAATGCTGAAGCTTAACAAAAATTGCGCCTATCTCAAAGAACAGTTGCAATAAAGATTTTTTGGAGTAGCGTACATTTACTATATTAAATTGGTAACCCTATCGGCTGATGGCGAAGGAAAGCATTATGAGGAAACCTGAATTTGAGAAATGTTATTGTAGTACCACCATCTGTGGGAAAGTATAAAATTAGATTTCTTTAAAATCGCTGATACGTTGTGGGCCAGCGTGGTGATTATGCCTATATTCTCTTTTGGGAAGAGGTCTATTACCCTGCAATGAGTCTGTTGCAGAATGATGTGGAGATGCTAGTCAGCATCGCAATCTACTTGGGCACGTAACCTGAAAAATGAGAAGATCATTTGCGTAAAACATACAAAAATATAATCGACAATCCTGTTGCGTCTAGAAAAGACCGGTCTGAGTGGAACTTAAAATACAATCTTTAGACTCAGTAATAACTTGATAAAATCAAAAATAGTTTATTCAATTTAGACCTTGAGAAGGCGCTTATGAACGTCAAAACTACCACAGGTTCGGAAAACAACACAGTCATCGAGAAGAATCGGCAAGAGACTCGATCTGGTTTATCATTTCATGATACATATTTTTACAAGCATAGATAGTTACATTCGTTTCTGGTGGATCCACAGAGAAGGATGTCATTTCCATGCGTCACCATTGTTCACATATTGACGCGTACTGTAATAACCTTTAGATATTAAAACCCGCTTGAGATGGTGCTTGAACTCGCTATCCGGCAAGTCGGTATGTGTTTTGGGACTTTGCTATAAAACCTAACACTATTACCTAAAAAACTGTTACTGGTCTTAGTGAGCCTGAAACATGGAATGACCAATTTGTTATTATTTGTAATATTTAAATTATGTTAATCTTTTACTATATCTAAGTTTTTGCGGACGTACATTACATTATCAAGAATATACTGCGAGGGCAGAGTTAAGATACCGAATTCCTGAAACTTACTAATAATATATTTAATTAGCGGGACTGGCGGGCATCGTCTCGCCTTGATAATAAAAAAAATCTTGACAAATTATATACCTGAACATTCCTTATGAATCATTTTATTTACTGGTAAAAACCGAATGAAAATCCGTTCAGTAGTTTTTGAGTTTATCGCGATCAGACAGACAGATAGACGTGGTACAGGACTTTTTTTAATATTATGTAAGTAATAGTAATGATCCGAGAAGTTCCATGATACAAATGATCAGCACGAACTAAAAGGATAATTGGAACATAATCTTCCAATCTATGTGTCATTCGAATCACGAGTTGGACATAAAAGGTTCATAGTACGTTTTTCCTTAAAGGAAATCTTGGAAGCTACAGTCATGGACATCTGTGTTACACGGAACTATTTAGAATTCTAGAGGCGTTGCAATCAGTATGCCATTGTTACCTTAATTCATATAAAGCGTATTTATTTATCTACTGTTAATTATCGTAGAATTATTTATATTATACTAGTTTTGTCCGTTTTTTTTTATAACATGGTGGCAAACGAACAGGTCGGTCACCTGATGTTATGTGATCACCACCGTCCATTTGCAACACCAGGGGATTCGCAAGTGCCTTTCCAGCTTGTGTTTGGGGGAAGGGGGAGTGGGGGAGAGAGGAGGGGGAGCGGAGGTGGGTATTCAGCGTTCTCACTGATCGAACGAAACGCAACAATGCAAGAGCACTGTTAGTTCACGTGGGTGTTTCTGTGGGTCGGGTGGTAGTACCCCGGGCAAGCCAACCCATTCATGCTGAAACGAGTAATAGCTTCAGCGTGGTTCTACCACCTATATACCCGTAGTTTTGTATGCCTTTTTTATCGTTTGTTACTGCATGTAATAACATCCACTCTCATCATTCAAAAACGTACCATTACGTACAGAGATTTTGCAGACAATCTGAGTGTATGGATAATATATTAATTAGTGGATCTTAATTACGACATTTTAGTTCTTTTATGTAAAATTAGTTATTATTATCCGGCTATTTTGGTTTAAAAAAATGATGTAACTGTTAAAATAAATATTTACTTTTGTGTCTCTAACGTTGTTTAATTAATCTACATTTTCCTAATTACTTATTTCCACGAAATGCATAATTTACTGACAAAAAATCTTTTCCCGAGACATAGAAATATTATAAACTAGCTGTGTCCACGACTCCGTCCGCGTGGAACCTAATGTAAAGAAAAAGTGACTAATCTGAATGTATTAAGTCCACTTTAACTATCTACTTTTCTCGCGCACTTAAGTCGCGTCGTCATTAAAATTACAATAACTTTTGATCGAGTGAACCGATTTTAATGAAACCAAAACTAAATGTTATTCGAGGATATGCTTTCTGATTTTCTTGGTGAGGTTTTATCGTGAACGCAGTACTTTAGCAGTGACGCCTGTCTACAAGCAGACAGGCAGACATTTCTAAAAATTATTGAAACGTATTTTATTACTTTAATAATTTAAAAATTCATTCCTATTATATGTATAGATAGCGTCACTTCACACATCATTTCTGAGCCCAAATTGTATAAAATTAATTTAATTCTAATACGTTGATATTAGCATAAACGGTGGTAATCACCCACATTAACATAACGACACAAAAAAAAACCCGATTCAAAATCTAAATACATTATTTTCTAAAAAGATACCGTCTGTTCGTGTAACCGGGTGTTATATGACAAAATACTTTCTGTCATCATTTACATACTTGTACTGGCATAGGGGTAAATATTTAGAATCACTGAACTAAGCATACGCCGTGGGTTTGATTGGGTGATCTAATAAAATTGTTGATCACGATGGTCTTGCTTTATATACGACTAGCCTCTGCCCGCGACATCGTCCGCGTAGTAATAGTTACTATTCTGGGCTAACGCTGACACACAGCAGAAGCTCTCGAAAAGAAAAAAACATCTCAATTTTGAAATATTGTTCATCTGTGCTCCGCTCCATTAGCCTTAGCGTGATGATATATAGCCTATAACCATTCTCGATTAATGAGCTATATAACACTGAAAGAATGATTCAAATCGGACCAGTAGTTCCTGAGATTACCCCCTACAACGCCACAACGTCACAAACTCACAAACTTTACCTCTTTATAATATTAGTATAGATAGCCATTGAATAGACATAAACATTTTGAATTAAAAAAAAAAAAACAAATAACATAACAATAAAAAACATTTAAGACATGTAAATAACCTATCATTTTAGTACGAAGAATGAGCGATAGATGGTGTTAAAATATGACATTGAATGTTTGTTGAAGAGATTTACTGTAAGCTATATTACTGTTAAGTCTAAAGGTAGCGAATATATGTTGCCTCGTTATATTTGTTTGGAGACGAATAGCGACTACATTCACTTCATACAATACTTTTGTCTGAATCTAATTCCATACGAATTCATGATCTATTATAACTTTGTTCCCAGTCAGTGGCCTCATAGTTACCTAATACTATCTACTTCTCTTATCTACTTTTATCCATAAAAAAGTTTTTCCGGAAAGATAGGTCAAATCTACAGTAACGAAAGCAAGACCGCGGGCGAAAGCTAGTGTAAAAATAATTATATCTTTTATGGAATCTTAATTGGTTTGTGGGAAGCAATATTTTTTGGAATGTCTTTATAAGTGCTACGGCAGTGTTGTCAATAGACTAAGAGTTGATTGGATGGTAATGATATTCTTTTTGTGAATCTAAACAAATTACCAAGTAATGAGTATATATCAGTGTAATCACCTTATATGTCCACTCCAGTAAGTCAAAGTTTATAAAACAAAAGAGATACAACAAGGTGTTGTACAGAATACAGTTTAATCGAGTCTGTACTAAATAATTATCAAAAATAATTAGGTACATTCCTCGCCAATCTTTTTGGCCTCTCTGTAAATAGCCGTAAGTGCAGGCTTGCGCGTAATATAGACAAGAGTTTAATAAATAAAAAAGTTAAACATAGGAAACCATAATTTTATGGAGGGTAGAGGTAAGAGGAACTATCTCATATGGAAGACATGTTGAAAAAGTGTCCAGCTCTAAGCGCTTAATAATAGTTCCACAACCCTTCACAATGGCGCTAGCATAGACCAAGAATATGCATATTCCGAAATAATCTTGTAAGTATAACCTAAAATAACTGCTGTAAGAGAGTTTTTGGCGGGATCTTTGTCTGTCATGTAGTGGATTTTATTTTTAATTCATAATCTTGTGTTACTTGACTCTATATTGTGTAAAATTAGTGGTGTTTTATGTAATATAGATTATTTATTGTGCATAAGTGAAGTGAATGGAAAATAATGCCACGGACCATGAATTCTGAGGTGCCACAAAAACTCCATGGAAAGTTCTAACAAGATGGCTACCGCCTTGTTAGTTCATTGAAATTATATCAAGAAACTTGTAATATCGATACTCACTTGACAATGGCACTAATAGTCTACTAGAAGACTGGTTGCCAAAAATGGAATGGGAGAAGAACTTGTAATACTATTAACTACTCGACAATGGCAGTAATAATCTAAAAGAATGGTTGCCAAAAATAAAGTTAAAAAAAAAAAACTGCTGTAAGAAAACGTGGAATGTTATAGATTTTTAGTGAACTTTAAATAATACGTTTAGTGTTTTTTAAACGTTCACGTTTATAATGAACCGTGTTGCTACCGTAGCGTCACCCTGAATTAACGCATTTTGACAAAAACTTTTTCATACATAGAGATGGTTCTCCTTACCTTTACACTCCATGCTACATTTGTGTTTCACGCAGCATGTTCAGAGCGGTCATAAAGCTTGTTAGGGACTACGTTTATAACTATCTCATCGTTTCAACTAGATGGCGCTAAAAGTAAATTTGACGTTCAGTTGTAGTTATAAATACTGAGAGTTTTATTATATCCCTCAGTGATTGCTCGATACGAAATACATATATGAGTTATCGAGGTATGCTTGGTACACATTATATTTCACTAACTCATATATGTATGAATATGTAGCTTAGCTTATGTGAGCGCAGTTAGATCGTGATTATGCGTAACCTAGGCAACAGCCCAAGCCGAGGTATGCCGTGCGGGGTTCTAGTCTACTAGGCTACTAGTCCGAGCTATAAAACCTTACATCGCTGCGACAACATTACACATATCACCTCCAAACACGTGCAGGCATACACCCTTACACATGCAAGTGGAAGGGTTTTTTTCCCTTATGAAACTGAAATAGTTTAGAAAATTATCCGATACGAAATATATATAAGAGTTGTTGAGGTATGTATGCTTGGTACACAACAACTCATATATGTATGAATAGTTAGCTTAGCTTAGGTGAGCGCAGTTAGGTCGCGATTTTGCGTAACCTAGGCAACAGCCCAAACCGAGGTGTGCCGTGCACCCCTTGAGCTAGTCGTCAAAATAAAATCAGCTGAGTGCCTTAAGCGCTCGCTGCAAGTAGTCCGGTGAAGCTGTTAAGCAAGCCTAGCAAGTGCTAGGCGTAGTTAGTTTGAAAAAGAATAATATCCCTCAGTGTTAATATATGGATAACATACAGACACACGACTTTATATAATAAGGTAGTGTTGATATGTGACGGCAAACGCTTCAATAACGATCGTTCACCTACTTGTTTGAACTCAAAACATCAACAGTTTATGTCATTTCTAATCTAAACAGTTACGTGATAATTATTTTTAAATGTGTATCCTCATGCTTTATTTTTTCATATGTCGTAGACAGAGATATTCCAACTTCTCTATAAATAACAAGGCCTGCCGTTGTAACTGCATCACTAAAAAAATTCTGAAATGAAAACAGTAGTCGTGTTGAGCGATTTTTACAGGGGCAAACTTATGGGTTCGCCTCACCGTTGACCTGGACATGCTCGTGACGTATTGCGTTTGTGCCAGACTAGCAAATATACTAATAAACTGCCAATACATGTGAACATCAGACAAATGGAAATAATGTCAATTAACAAATTATGTAAATTAAATAATACAGGCTAGTGATTTGAAAATAAATAAAAAAAATATTATTCTCTTATTTTGAATTTTCACTGCTGTCGTCAGCCCTTATAACTGCCTACTCTGTTTTTTTGAAGTGAAAACTTCTTTAGCCGCGTTGTGCGGTATTTTTTGGCAGGAAATAAACTTATAATATGATGATGACATGCTAATAAGCGAGACCAACGGTATTGCGCTTGCGTGGCTTGCGTCAGACTAGCGACGCGACGCATGGTATAGCAGCCTGTGTGCATGTAATATTTATATTTTGTATTGAAATTGTGTTTGATTAATTAATAAACTATATAAAAATGTGTATATTATCGCTAGGAGTGATAATAAACGTGGAAAGCAGACTAATTTTAAAGATTCCAATTTAAAAATTGTGACATTTACAATAAATAATTCAGACTATAACTGATTCAAATTAAGAACACAGTTATTCCATTCTATGGAAGTCTATATATTAATACGTGAAGCGAAAATGCTGTACCCCTTTTTAAGCGAATTGCGAGAACGGATGAACGTGAAATTCGGCATAGTTAACGTTTGTATGGAGGAGAAGTGCATAAAGCTATTTTTTTATATAGAATGTATTAAAACATATTAAATTAATTAAAATATACATTACACACACTACTGCTTGAATTACACACAACATATACACACATATAAATGAAAAACACGTTTACATTTTAATTACCTTTTTTCATTATACATTCAGTATTTTTAACATGATTTACTGTCATGTGTATGTCAAACTGTAGGTTGATTTTATAATAATATAATATGTAAATTCATAATATACATTAATAAATACTTAAATGATAAATAATATATCTTTAATACATTTATAAATCCACTTCAATAATTATTATTCTCTTTGGTCTTACTGAATGTCAAAATGATTAATATCATTACATAGTATAAAACAAAGTCCCCTACCGCGTCTGTCTGTCTGTCTGTTCGCGATAAACTCAAAAACTACTGAACGGATTTTCAAGCGGTTTTCACCAGTGGATAAAGTGATTCATGGGGAACGTTTTGGTATATAATTTTTCAAGGATTTTTTTGTAATCAGGGCGGGACAACGTCTGATACAAATAATTAAGACTATAATTGGTTAAGAAATCCAAAAGAGAACATAATTATTCCATTGTTTTAGGTTTGACTTCTGTTAGCAGTACTTATGACTGCCCATGTTTCTTTTTCTAGTTTTACTCAGGCACTGGTCTTTACCTAAAATCTTCTTGGTCTGTATTTTTTTCACAAAAATCTAAAAAGTACACACAAGTTAGATTTACATTCTTATTATATTTATATATAGCATAATTTATTAAAAGTTTCGTAAAAACTGTTGAAGATGAATAAATATGCCTGAGTGTTTGATTAGATTCACTTCTGTGTAAAAAAATGACAACAGCACGCGCGCTTGAGTTTGACGAAACAGTCGCCTTGTATTCAACGACAAACACTTCATATAAGCCAAATGGCCTTAAGTATATTCATTTTATTGTATTATTGTATATAAACATTGTACAACCAAAATGGTTTAATTTAGACGAGACATTTTGACTTGATTATCTACCTCAAATTACATATCGGTGTCTTCCTGAGGCCATATTTTAAACTAAATTCACTTTTTATATAAATCGTATAATATTTTCGGTAACATCCTTAATTAATTTATGTGTAAGGGGTGTCGAATAACATCATAAGACTTGAGACACGCAACCCAATCTCTCCTGCACGTGGTGCACCCTGCTGAATAACCAACGAGGCAATGGCGAAAGCGGGGTGGTAGGGTTTTACAGCCTGACTGGGTCGCAACCACCATGTATACGGCGAAAAAGCCCGTCATAGTGATTCGCTTCTGCGGGTCGCGTTTCGGGATCAGCCTGTGCACATCCAGCTTTTCGCAGGCCGACATGACAGCGGTGACCGGCGATGGATAGTGTGTCACTCGGTGGTCGCCATTGTTTTTGGATTGTACTACGCTTACCATCAGGCATAGTGCAGTCATTTTGCCGTGCTATAATAAAAAAAAGATAAAAATATAATGGTACTATAAGTAGGGCAAATATACAAAAGTATGTATCATAGTTAGGGCATGTAAACGAATCAAGCAGGAATTCCTTGGAACTCCGCTATAATTGTACTGCACCACGAAGTCCTAATTTAAATACACAGTTTGAGACACTAATTATCCTAATCGTTATAAAACTGCATTTAAAGATCCAAATTTCATTTCACAAAAAAAAGGTGAAATAGTGGCAAAGGTGTGTTAATTTGTTTAAAAAAATGTAACATACTCTACCCAATTGCCATTCCAAGTAGCGCCATCTAGGATGCACATACCGAAAAACAACTGAAACTTGAAACTGTTCTGTCAAATAGTTTTTATAGTTTTCCATAGATGTCACTTTTTAAAATATTTAAAGTATACGTTTTTAAGATTTTGGCTGGACCTTGGAACGTCATGTAGTGATTTTTATATTTTATTCAAAATCTTGTGTTATTATACTCTATATTTTGTAATATTGGTGATGTTTTACGTAATATAGTTTGGTTATTGGGCACAAGCGAAGTGGATGGGAAATAATACCATAGAGATTCTCAGTTGTCACAAAAACTTCCTGGAAATGTCTAAGCGACTTAGGCCTTACACATACATTTTGTCCCATAAAAAGCAAGGGGTTCTCCAGAATAATGGACGAAAGTAAAAAAATTCTAGTTAGTGAAATTCTTGACGGATTTTGGTAAATTTTCTTTGTGCTATATATAAGAGCTAGACCGAAAAAAGTGTAAAAAGACTTTTTTGCGACACTTTAGTACAAGAGCCAGCAACGTTGGAAGAACAAAAAAAATTAGAAAAACTGGTTTTTTAATTTATTTTTATTATGATCTTCCAAACAAGGGTCAGGATAAATGGTTGCCGGCAGATATTGCAAATATGAAAGAAGCAAATAAAAAAGAATAAGTTAGAAAAATATAGTAATAAAATTATCATAACATTTAAATATGACTAAAATTACATAAATATTCTATTAAATAGATAAAATTAATATATATAGATACAAGGTAAATCTATTCATATACATAAACCCGTAGGTATATATATATATATAAATAGTAAAGAAAATAAAGAAGAAAATTAATTAATCCTATTTTACGAAATAGGACTTCCAATACATCTCTAGGTAGCACACATATTCATATGTTTTATTAAATTTGGTTAATTTGATAAGCTATTTATTTTCCGCTTTTTAATTTTATGGGTTTTTGATTGATATTGAAGTCGGTTAATACTTTTTTTTGAAAATTTACTTTTTTTAACGTGGAGAGAAAATCCATCATGCACTGTCAGGCCCCCGGGGGAGGGTCTGAGCTGAGTCGACCGCCAACTGCGTGCTGGGACGTAGCTGCCGGTGCCTTTCGGCGACTTTAACCGACTAAAACTCCACGGAAAACCGTACGTCGCACTAGCAAGGCCTTAACAGCTTCACCGGACTACTAAGGCGAGCGCTTAGGGCACTCGGCCAACAAAGACACTCAGCTTATTATAAATACACTTTTCTGAAACAGGTATGTAAAACAAAATAAAAGTATATAAGTACAATAACGGTATAAAACTGTTCATAAAAAATGTAGGTACTGTACTGTAATTACACGTGGGTGTAGATTATCACTACATATTATAAAACAAAGTCCTCTACCACGTCTGTCTGTCTGTTCGCAATAAATTAAAAAACTACAGAACGGATTTTCATGCAGTTTTCACCAGTAGGTACAGTGTATGCTGAGGAAGGATTAGGTATATAACTTGTCAAGTTTCTTTTATATTATCAGGGCGGGACAACGTACGCCGGGCCCGCTAGTAATTAATAAAAAAACACCGCAAAACACTTACCGTGTTATTACAAAAAAGTTAAATACGCTTTGAACTCTTACTTAAAAAAAGTTTGATCACAAAAGAGTGTCTTACCCTTGCTTACAGATAGACATTATTTTGATTTAAGTATTCTCTAAGACTGGTCTAAGTTGACAGTCCTTGTTTCATTGTTGTAATTAACTGTATATGTAACTATACGTAATTATGAATTTCGTGTGTATTAATTTGGAAGAAGTAAATAATTTTAACAATTATAGACACAAGTAAATCATAACTCTACTTGACACTATTGACATCTGACAGTATATTTAACCTGTCATTAATAATGACTCATTATACTGTTGTTCCACCTTACGCACTTTGACGTAACGTATAAATCTTATAAATAGTTTATTTTATTTACTTTATACATCATTTTCTTTTAACTAAATTATCACAATAATGATAACCAATTTAACGTATAATAAATAAATTTTCTTAATGAAGGTCTGAACAAAAATATTATTCATAAATTGAAATTGTTTGCAATATATCTGTATGTAATGGAACGTTTTCGAATGATGAGATCGAATTGAACGAATGCTATTCAGAGTTGCTTGCATAATAAAATTTAAATCAGATGTTTAGTTAGAGACCGCTTGGACACGCATTTGTAATAAAGTATTTTAAACATGATGTCAACTAGATTTTAAATTTTAGGCATTGCTTAGTAAAACTCGTGTTATACCCGTGTTTATTTTTGTTTTTATAATAACACCGTTTGAATTTACCGCTTCGCAACCGCACTACCTAGAGCTAGTGAGTTAATATAAACAGCCTGTATAATAAATTAGTTCACGTTAATTTACGTTAATATTATGACATGATGTTATCAATCGATTGCAAAATGATAACATGCCTGGTTAATTAAGCCCGCAGAGTGGTCACGACAGGGAATTACGTGTACATACGGGATTGAATTGCGTCGAGCTTATTTGTTTTTTTTTTTTTTTAATATTGACAGCCTATATCAAATGTCGTTAAGATATACAATTAAGATTCCTTGCATATTTAGAAATATGGTTAGACAAAAAGGAATTTTATAAACCAACGTGGAACGGTGCAGGAACATTGTTGATTTTGTTTTGTTAAGCATTTGAATTTTTTTAAATAAAGAAAATATAAATTATTATTATATTGTTATAATCGAATGAAAATGGCGGGTAGTTATATCGCAGCGGCCTATATAAATGAGCGACGCTCGCCGTGTTAAACCTCGGCTGAGTGCCTTAAGCGCTCGCCTTAGTAGTCCGGTGAAGCTGTAGAGGCCTCTAAAAAGGCCAATAGCGTAGTCAGTTCGAGAAAAAAAAACTTGTAACTTATGAAACTTGTAACTTATTGTTATTAATTTATTGTCTAAATTGGCCAGCAAGCCAATAAATATTTTTTTTTAATCAAGAAGTGTTTCTATTTCCTACAGTATTTATAATAGTTTGTGGTAAGGTGATGCATTAATCTTTTACAAAGTTTTCTATCTATTATAAAAGGGATATCACATAATATGGATGTGAAACGTCAAGTTTTTACTCCTTAAATGTATTATTTATTAATGTACTAGCTGACCCGTGCAACTTCGTCTGCACCAAATCCGTTATAACTGGTGTCAATTGTATTTTTAAACGCGAAAAGTTTTAATATACCTAAAACCTTATTGCAGCCACACCATCGATTTCCAATTGTGAATCCAAACTATCAAGGAAGGATCAGATGGTTTGGGAGAAATCTTTTAAAATAAGGCTACAACCCGTTCGTAGCAACCTACATATATTGGCGGTAATGTGAAAAAAAGCTTTAGAGGTCTATGGACCCCCAGTTTCTAACGAAGATCCTTTCCCTTTTTTGTAGACGTTTACTATACAGTCCGTAGAGCTTACATTATAAAATATCAAGTTGATAGAATTAAATTGTAAATTAAACGATAAAATGTATTCATAAAATAAATAATGATAAATGAAACACTGAATGATATCATAACTATTTTCAACTTGTATTAAAACTTTTTCACACTCCATTGTATTGAAGAAAAATAGAAATATTAAAAAGATATGAACACGACGCGTCAAATGTCATTTACCTATAACTATTTGTCTAAGAGCTAGTAATGGTTTCGAAAAAGAATTTCAATAAGCCAGTTTTTATATATCTTTATGTTCTTCCGAACAGTGTGCGGGCTACCTGGCTGTAAACGTTGCGTTTATTAGTGCATATCGCACCTTTACAGGCAAAAATATTGATTTTTATATAATTTTTTAATGTATTGTTTTTTATTAACTTTTAAACGCTACTAACACATGAAATTATTATCGCCAGACATTTTTGTTATTAACAATAATGTGCCCGATGCTATTTTTTTGTAAATCAAATAAGTATGTTCAAACCATGTTAAGATAGCTGTAATTTTAATATTATTATTATTTTTAATGAAGGCTTAGTCGCCTGCGCGATTATATTGCCTAAGTAACATACAACTATATAACAATAAGAATGACAATAAACTTAACAATAGCTTATATTAATTTTGTACAATTCTTTAACATCTTTCGAAATGGGGTCAGACAATAACGAATTGTACAAACCAGTGTGGAACGAACCAGTAGCATTAAGCCGAGATCTAATATCTTCGCTTCGAACACATTCTGCCAGGATGTGGTGCACGTCATCGATGAGCTCACAACTCTGGCAGAGTGTTGATGGTACTTTACGCATCAGGTAGGCGAACTTTTTACATGGGATGTGTTCTGAGTGTAATCTCATTCCTGTGATTGCTTCCCGACGGCAAATCGTACTGTCATCAATCCATGGTGACCTTAAAGGATGTGGCTGAATCGTTCTGTACCATATTCCTTTTGTTTTAGAATGCTCATCAAAGTATTCCTTCCAATGCGAGTAACAGCTATTTTTAAATACTGAGCATACATCCAAATAAGTTGGTAAAATATTAATAATAGCACCTTCGGAGGATCCTTCTCTAGCTAAAAGATCAGCTCTTTTATTCCCAGTTATACCTATATGAGAAGGGATCCGTTGTAAAACAATTACTTTGTTTTTTGCTTTGAAATCTAGTAATTGCTTCAAAATAGTGTAGGCTATCGGTATTCCTCGAAAAGTCAAGGTACATCGAGCTACGTGTTGAAGAGCAGTTTTTGAATCGGATAAAATAACAATCTTAATGGACTCAGTGGATTCTACAAATTATAAGGCCTCTGCAATTGCTGTCAGTTCAGTGTGCATAATTGAAATATTTTCATCAATTTGAAATTTCATAAAAGTTTTGGAATTTGACTCAAAAAATGCGGCTCCTAAATAATTACCAGCTTTAGATCCGTCAGTGTATATTTTAACAAAATTTGGTAATATTTATTTATATATTGAAGACAAATATCTTTTATTTTAAGAATATCATATTGACTCTTTGGCTTCCAAATACCATCTACATTTATTTTAATAGATTTTGCCAGCTAAATATTGTCTCCTAAGATGTAACGGACATATGCTCAAGTCGCTTTCCATAACATGGACAGGAGTACTTTTAATGAAACCCCCGATAATTCTCATGGCCTGGTTTTGGACTTTTTTAAGTTTATAGAGGTTAATCTGAGCACTATTATCATAAAGAAAGCTCGCATAGTTAATTCGACTGCGTATAATATTGAAGTATAAACGAACTCAATGTTATGGATGAACACCCCAGTTAGAACCGGCTAATGCTTTGAAAACGTTAAGAGACTTAGAGCTACATTCTGCATCTGCATTGATATGTTTACCCCATTTTATGGGTGATAAAGATAGTGATACTTGTGAAAGCGCCTGTTATAGACGCATGTATTGAAGATGACGTCAGTCTCAAGTCATATGTCTACGTTTATCGTTGTTTTTCGTTTACGGTGTTTACGGTGTAATCTCAATATCATAATGGTTAATAAAATGAAATATGTTCTTTGCAATGGAAAAAATAAAATGGTTTGAAATGAATTATTTTATTTTTAAAGAATATCATCGGGCACATTATTATCAGTAACAAAATTGTCTGGCAGTGATAAATTCATGTTTTAATAGCGTTTAATAGTTACTGAAAAAAAATGTTCCTTAAATTATTTATAACCCAAAATTTTGACCTGTAAAGGTGTGATGCGTATTAAAAACACAACGTTAACCGGCTACCACGTATCCTGAGTCCTGTTTGGAAGGGCATAATATATCTTCATATTAAAGAACCAGCTTTTCTAAAATCCTCGTTCTTCAAACGTTGCTGGCTCTTGTACTAAGGTGTTGCAAAAAAGTCTTGTTACATTAACTACAATTTTTTATCTTTCGTTATCCTGGAGAACCCCTTGCGTTTTATGGGACAAAAAGTATCCTAAATGTAACCTTGGAATATTAGTTATTACTGTGTCAAGTTTCGTTAAAATCGGTTCAGTACTTTCAGCGTGATGCGTGTTCACAGGGACAGAAAGACAGACAGACAGACAGACAGACAAAAATTGTAAAAAGATTATTTTTGGCTTCTATATCGATAATAAAGTCTACTCCGATAAAAAATTTCAAAAAATATTTAATGTACAGATTTGACCTTGCTACAGTTTTATTATAGTATAGATTAAAACCAAATATTTTTGACTGTAATAAGTATGTAAGTAGTATTATATATACGATAGCGAGTTTTCTGGGTACGAAAACGAGAAAGGGTACTATTTTTCATACAAAAAAAAGTATATTATTCTCGAGACGTAGCTTATATCTATATGGAGTTACGAGCAAAACTTAGTATTATATAAAGGTAAGGACAAAATTAACCAATTTAGTAGAATAAATTCATAAGTGATAGAGGTATTGTTTTCCATTGAAATTCAAAGATATTTTAAGTTTGAAACATTGTAATACTAACCAATATTATAACTGTAAATGTTAGTTTGTTTGTTTGTTACGCTCACACGTCTCAAGTACCAAATCGTCTTGAATTGATATATTAAACCCAAATTGCACAGTCTCGAATAAAAGTAACGCTCAAAACCGTCCCCAAAACCTCACCGATATACCTAAGTATGTAATCACTGTTATACTATAAACTTATGTTTTTGAAAATTGAACCTTACGTGAATTATTTAAAGTTGTTTTTACAAAGCAGTGTACAAAATGTATAAAGACGCGTGTGACGAGAGATTAGATTGAAATGAGTGCAGAATTCTGAATTGTGCGCTCATTTTATGCGAACGGTTTTGAGACGTTAACAGTGCATCTTGGGTTTTTATATATTAATGAAAAAACTGTTCACGCAAGATAAAAGAAATAACTTTTACTACAATAACGCAAGCGAAGCTGCAGGCAAAAACCAGTTCTATATGGTTAATATCCGTTATCGAACAGAGTTCAATGTAATGTAAACATTATATACTGTGGAAAATTTATTTAATTACTTCGCGTAGGTATGTATAAAAACCCGCATGTTTACCAATTATTTGGAATGTTATATTTTTGAGTATTATTATTTTGTACATTGTTGAAGTTGCGATCGTCGTATAAATCCGCCATATTGTTTTATACATGCTGTTAATAAAAATATAATAAATCATAATTGTCGGAGATATCGATTAACATACATTAAAAAAGTGTGTGTGTACTTATGTACACGCGTTAGAAGTTTTACTTCTTTGGCGTAACAAGATAAAAATCTTTTCAAAAATTTTATCTTTCGCCTTATTCTACGTTTGTAGAAAAAACGACACTAACAATAGAAAAAAGGTATTTAATACATTGAAAGTTTTAATACAAAGAAATACAAACAACAAATACAAAGAAACAAAATGTTGACTATAGCTAACTTCAGGGTGTCGGTTTTTCGTGACGGTGTGCGCGCGCATCGTAATAACTTCAGGGTGTCCGTTTTTCGTGACGTTGTGCGCGCGCATCGTAAAAATTTACTCTCGTCATTTTTACCTAACGCGCCAAAAGAAGTATAACTTCAAAAATACATACAACCGAATGTAATAACCTCCTCCTTTTTCGAAGTCTGTTAAAACCAACGTCACGCGTATTGTCAGGCGGTCACCCATCCTAGTACTGACCGCGTACGACGTTGCTTGACTTCGGTGATCGAACGAAATCGGTGTTTTCAACACTCTACCTGACACATTGTTTATCTCCACCACTTTTCGTCACACAAAAAGGTTGCCGATCAGAATTTCAGATCAATTAAATACTAGCCCCGGCTTCGCATACGTGCATTGCACTAATATGGCATCATAAGTGTTTAAACGATTTAGAAGTTTTTTTATACAAATTCGATTCTAGTTAGTTGTGTAGAATGACTACACAATACCTGATAGAAAGTACAATACAGAACAAAAACAATGACGACTATCGGAGCTCAATACACGTTTTGTCTTCATTGTTTTATGAGCTTTTTTTTTTAATTATAATTATTTCATTGTGTCATAGATCGATTCGATGTTTCGTATCAATTAAAATAATCGATTGTTTCATTCATTAAGATTTGGAGTCATTTTTTTGGTTTGTATATACGTGCGAAGCCGGGGCAAGCAGCTAGTGAATTATATTAATGTAAAAACCTAAGCTTTCATTTGTTCTTACATTTTAAAATAAGTAATTAGATTGAGGTATACACATTATGTGAAAATTTACAGCCCTCAGAGGTATAAGTAAAAATGTTTAAACTGGGTCATATACTGGGCCTCCTTAGGGCTGCCCAAAAATTTCCCACTAAGTGCAATATATAACTTACCTTGATTATAGTTTTCATTTTAATATCTCAAATTTATAGATATAATATGAATGTTAATGTCACGTGTCTGTACTTTTTATATTTTTGTGGAAAAAATTGCTGCAGATTCCTTGTAATAAGTAATAGAATACATTTCAATAATTTTTAGAAATTTCTCTATGTCTATCTATCTGTCTGTCTGTCTGTATAAACCGCATACCATAAAACAATTCCTCGACTAACATTTAATCTTGGTTTCATTAAAATCGGTTCACTCTATCAAAAGTTATTGTAATTTTTATGACGACGCGACTTAACTACGAGATAAAAGTAGATAAGTAAATCGACTTAATACATTCAGATGATTTTATTGGTCACTGTTTTACCACATCAGGTTCCACGCGAACAGAGTCGCGGGCACAGCTATTACAATAAAATTTAAATACATGACCAGTAGCTTTTTTATACAAGAACGGAGTGTGAATCATTTAAAAATGGGCGATGCAATGCAATGTTCAAACAATCCTCTATGTAAACAGGAACTTGTAATAAATACAATAAAAAGTAAATATAGTAATCATAGTTTTTGTGATACAACAAACAAGTATGATAAATATATTTAAAAATGACTGAGGCACTGTGATGTTTAAATTTGTCTGAGACACTTGATCTAGACAGGAACTTGCAACAAACGACCAAATAGTCAAAAATCTGTAATAAAATACGTTACTTCTGAACGCCGTCAATAGATGGCAATGTTTTAAAACTTGAAGCATTTCTTTAATATGCCATTGGGATATTTCACGTGAAGCAGACACTGAAAAAAAGTTACGCTCTGAAATTACCCGAAATAGTTCATATTCAATCCCATACTTCTATCCAATACTTCTAGTACGTATGATGGATGTGGACACACAACTCTTTTTTTGTATGATATTAATTTATCTGAATATAAGGCTCAGTAAGACCAGTCAACGTTTTTTAGGAAATAGTGTTAGATTTTATAACAAACTCCCAAAGCGCATTCCTGATTTGCCAGATAGTAAGTTCAAGTGCCATTTCAAGCGGGTCTTAATACATAAAGGCATAGGAGGTCATAGGATGCATCAATATTTGAACGATGGTGATATCTGGGAATGATGTCTCTAATCAAATCAAATCAAATCAAATCAAAAATACTTTATTCAGTTTAGGCCCTAATAAGGCACTTATGAACGTCATATACTACCACCGGTTCGGAAAACAACCCAGTCATCGAGAAGAACCGGCAAGAAACTCGATGGGGTACATTTTTTTTAACATATATTTCCAATACATCATACAATGCTTTTAGTGGATGCACAGACAGGAGTCAATTCCAGACATCACTATCATTCACATACTAATCCACTCTATAATATCCTTTTGAAACTAAAACCCGTTTGACGTGGCGCTTAAATTTACAGTCCGGCAAATCGGTAACATGCTTTGGGACTTTATTATAGAACCTAACACTATTACCTAAAAAACTATTACTGGTTTTGCTAAGTCTGAAACATGGGATCACCAGTTTATCACAGTTTTTAGTATTTAGATGATGCCGGTCTTTTACTAAATTCAGATTTTCAAAGTTTTTACGGACATACATTAATTAAATTATCAAGAATGTATTGGGAGGGCAGTGTTAAGATACCGAATTCCTGGAATTTCGTTTTTAATGATTCGCGAGGTCCCATCTCTGCACATCCACCAAAAACGAATGTAACGGTATGTGTCTATAAAAATATGTTGTGCTATGTTATGTATATTGAAAAGATAAACTAGACTGAATTTCTAGCCGGTTCTTCTCGATGACTGGGTTATTTTACGAACCGGTGGTAGTTTTGACGTTCATAAATGCATTTACAGGGCCTAAATTGAAAAAGGATTTTTGGTTTGATTTGGTTTGAACTCACACTCTATTCTTAATAAACATAAATTAAAATTTGAAAAGTTTTTTGTAATAATAAACTTTATATGAGATATTATCTCATATTTTATCTTTTACTCTTCTTTTTTCTATGCATATAATGAACATATAGTTCCTTTGAGGCACAGTCACGTGAAAATTCCATTGCATTGGTTCGGCGGGCGGGGAGACAGGTTGACTGGGGTTTTTCGATCAGCGTTTGGTGTGGGGTTTAGCGTTCGCGCTGGGCTTTGCCACTGGGTCATCTAGCGCAATCCTGTGGCCTTCATTAGTGTGGCAGACGGATTACCGTTATGTTTTACTCTTAAAACTATCCATGTCTCCACACGGAGTGAATGTACAGTGCAGGATCTCCCCACGATAAAAAAAAAATAGGTGAAAAAAGACAAAAAATTAGGATAGTAGGCATTTAACTGAAAATTTTCGGATAATTCGATTTAGGGTATTAAAATCGCGTTTTCATTCGCAACTTAATAATTTGAAAATGGGAATGATAATGGGAAATCAATAGTAGTGTTGGGGCCGCCGCCTGTCAATATGGCGACACCTCTCGCCCTCGTACGTCACCGGCCCGCGGTTAGGCGGGGTGAGGTGGAAATGAGGAGAGACGTGAGGCGAGGCGACGTTCCCCGGCGGTGGGCGGGCGTAGTACTCTCGAAGGTGGTAGCGAGAGCGCCGGTAGCCCGCCTCGGTGACGACAGTCGGATGCCGGTGATGTCTTGAAGGGGCCTCAATGATGTGCAATGTGATGCACGAGCCAGCCGATGAAGGTGGTAGATTTTGAAGCGGAGGTCGGGGTGGTCGCAAAAAAACACCGTGGTTCTCGTATAATGACCGCGTCTCCGAGCCAACAGAGCACTACTACTGACGATGTAGGCTTCTCGATGTTACTATTCAATGTTATCTCAATGAGATGTACAAGCAAACTATCTCGATGTTATTGCGATGACTTGTGCAATCAAACTACGATCTAGTACCGCACCGACCGTGCTTATAAGCAAAATCGGGCCGGCAACTAACGGTATCCCGTTAGACGTCGTGGCTCTATGCGTTGGCTCGGATATCGCGTTCCTATTTATTTATCATATTTTTACATATAAAATGTCTATAATATCAATTTCTTATTATCTATTTGCATGCAATCTATATTCTAAAATTTACATCTTATATCTATCTTACATATGAATAAAGTTATCTCTATATTAAGCGCCGTTTCGCACTAAACTCTATATTCTATTCTATAATTCTATATAACTCTATAATAATCTTATTACATAAACCTTAACTTATATTCATATGTAAATCTATTTTCAGTGTGTTAAAATTTACATCGATCTGTATAGGGTGACATAATTAATCTCTATATATATTCACATTCACATTCACTCGATATTCAATGTTACATATCGTTACGTTATGTTCGCCAGTTATATATATATATATATATATATATATATATATTCCTTGTCATAATATTAATTCCATTCATATTTTATTTTAAAACGATACATAATAAAATTAGAAATTTCTGTTAACAACGCCGTGGCGTGAGAAATTACTGTAAAGCCATAAAGTCCCGTTCGACTTGCAACTTTCAACTATTGTTTGTACAATTACCATAAAATAAAATATATTATTTTATTGGGCTCGTTCGGGTACCGTAACGTCATAACGAATATTATTCGGTGGACCCTATTCAAGTATATTGCTTGAGCAATAACCATTTAACAGAAAATATATTATTTTGCTTTATTCAAAGGCAAAATCCACCGCCTAGTCTCTGGGAATTTTACAAAGGTAAGCCGGGATATGGCTGGAGTCATTGTTCATAAAATTACTAAAAACCCTGAGATCGAAGACGTCCGTTATGAGGAACCGTTGTAATATTTTATGTACCTCTATAACCATTACGTTTGTCTATATTAAATTATACAATCTTCCATATTTGACGTTCTATATGATCGTATAATTATTGCTATGTAACGTACACTTCAATAGTATATAACGTGTGTAACTCTATCATATTCTCTCTACGAATGTTTCCATGCACACACGCTATATATTCCATACGGCATAATTTTAATCTAATCTATCATGTAATTCCCTACTTAATGCGAATGTAATCTATAAGTCACCCTATACTAACACACATAATTCTATACAATCCGTAATTCAATAATTCTATGCATGATTCTTACATATCCATAATTCAATCCCTATTACTATACATATCACTTCTATAATTCCATCTTCAATAACTCAATACACACATAACATACCTACAATTCTATATTCAATTTATATATCTATTCTATTATACTCGCATGCATTAAATCTAACAAAGTCTATATTAAATGTCGATAAATCTATATCTATGTTCTCTATAAAATATCAATAAACCTACGTATAAATCTATGTACTACTTATCGTGTGCGTCGCCAACAAGTAGACAAGATATCCAATTGTACATTGTAATTTCAATCTACATATAAGAGTACGGAGTACATAATAAATAGAATCTTTAAATGATAGACGCATGTTAAAAACTGAGCACAATATTTATTTAAATCATTAATGCCCGGTTGCTGAGGTATTTTAATTGTAGTTTATCTGTTCAATAGCGTTATCGGTTCGATAACTAGTCAAATTGCGTTTTTGAACACACAATAATACGATAAATGTGAGTAAAACTCAACGGGCCATTTGACAGTTTGTCTTATGGATAACTTTGTTGAGTCATTAACTATTGGTAGTTTAACCGAGTATCTCAGAAACCGAGCATTAATCGTTTTGAATTTAGCCATGAGCGCCGCTATATTGGCTTTGGCTGCTACACCGAGCGGTTCCACGGCCGGCTGTAATGCGACATGCGATAGATGGTCGAAAAGTTTCACTTGAAAAGTAATGTTGTAACTACAAAGGTACTTAAAGTAGTTTCTAGTATTGTCCATTGTGATTTTGACAACCCTGTGCTATCCTACGTGTAATGTATAATGCAACAAGCAGTATAAACTTACATTTTAATGGGCAGTGAGTTGTTTCAGCGCTGTTTTAATTAATAGATACACTTCTGGTGTGAGGCGATTTTGTTTCATAATTTACTATGACAGTGTGGTACCTACTTTATATATATTATTTACTAATGCCCATCTTGGGGTTCGTTCCAAGATAACTACCACTATCTAAATATATAAAAATCTAGCGTCACGACGAACTTTAAAACTGCTCAACCGATCTTCATGAAAGTTGGCATTTATGTACAGTTTAGTCTAACTTGAGAGATAGGATAATTTGTATTTCGAATAATGGCCGCAATATTTTTTTATTACATATTAAATGATTGTCAATGTTGATTATTGTTATTGATTGTAAGTTTCGTCAGCCTCGAACAGATGGCGCTTAAAACTAGTTTGTGGATAGAAAGTTGCAAGACCGACTGTTATAGATGGCGCCACGCAAATACTTTATCATAATTTTAAATCAACATATAATAACAAAGCCACAGCAACGCGTGGCCCCGTCAGCTAGTCTATATATATATATATATATATATATATATAATAATAATAGAGGTATGTCGTTGTGCATGTGTCACATAAATATATTAGATACATTGCGATCTAACTCTTTTAGTTATATATCTTAGAACGTCCTTTGCTATCGAAAACTACAAATTAAAAAAATCGGTGCATTATAGCATTCCTTCATCTAACTGTAAGTTTCTTTCCTGCAAAAGGGACGAAAACGAAAACTTAAAATAACACATTTTAAGCACAATATAAGTTTCAAAGTATTAAACGACCGAGAGAAGTGTTTATACAATCCGCGCCTTCCGTCTGAGTTCAAGAGGTTGACAGGCTCGCATTCGGATTTATATGGCAACTAAACCATTTAGGCAAGCGCCAGACCTCAGCGAAGTGCGACATGTGTGAACATGAATCGATCTCTCTCCTTAACAAACGCAGTGCCGATTTTAAAAGTGCTAGTAAATTTTATATGTATTTTATGCCACATTTTGATATTAAAAAATTAAAAAACGAACGTCTAACTCACTAACATTAGCTATGAAAATTTTACTTCCGGTTTTATACATTAAACAATTTTTTTTCATTAAGTTTCGATTTATTTTCAAAAAGAACAATTCATCTTCTGTATAAATCGCTGCGTTTAATATTTTATTGTAAATTTGTTCAATTCGAAAAACTACTTGCAAAAAATCCAAATTTTAAACATGACTGTTCTTTAGAAGCCCATAAGTTCATAAACAAACATGATAAAGAAAAGAAATTGTGTATTCACATTCATACCTACTATATACCTACTACATACATATTCATACCCACTACTAAAAGTCCAATTAGGCTCAATATGAACGAATTTCAGAACCTCAACTTATTTTCGTTGTCCGCTTCACGTGAAATGCCCCAGTTTTCATGTATATTATACCTATTTATATCATGTTCCCATTCTTGATTATTTTCGAATAATTACCTAAAATATATTATATCCTAGAAATTATTTTATAAGGAGATCTTAATACGGACCTGGTCGCGAAGAAACACTGTTTAAAAATAAGGTGATAATTTTATTGTACAGTAGACTGCATTGAATGTACCCCGGTAACATCTGAGAGTTTCCCACGGGGGATAAAGTTGCGGGGTATTGTTGTGAATTATACCCTGAGGACATAAATATAAGTTTGTATATACGCATTAATCTGTTCGTATCAACAAGAAATACGTAAGAATATAGAAAAGTTATTTCTTCTATTTGTATTTTATATATATTTTTCCTTGGTATTGGTGACATAGTTTGAGAAAAGTTATAATTATGTAAATATATAAAAATCCAGTGACATGATGTTTGTTTAATTAATTAAATTTAATTAATTCCGAAACTAATCAACCGATCTTCATAAAAGATGGCATTTATGTGTAATTTGGTCACGGTTGAGAGATACGATAATCTACATTTCAATTAATGACCGCAATATTTTTAATAACGAATTAAATTATTGTAAATGTTGATTATTGTTATTAATTGTAAGTTTTATCAGTCCCGAACAGATGGCGTTTTAAATTGGTTCGGTGACAAAAAACTGTAGGGCCGATTGTTATAGACATCTCATAGATGGCGCCACGTTTTAAGAAAAATAAATGTAAAACCTTTCATCAAGAAAATAGTTCTGTTCCTGAGCCATAGATCAAATCTATTGACGCGAGCGAAGCCGCCAACAAAAGCTAGTATATTACAAAAATATACATCCATTTATCTCTGCCATAAAGCATCCTAATAGTTAGTTTCACCAGTATATATATCTAAAAGAATAAAGGCTACCACAATCAAAATTAAAAATTCTTTATTCAATTTAGGCTCTGAGAAGGCGCTTATTAACGTCAAATCTACCACCGGCTCAGACAAACAACCCAGTCATAGAGAAGAACCGGCAAGAAACTCGATATGGTTTATCTTTCCATGATATATATTTTTACAAAACATAGATAGTTACATTCGTTTTTAGTGGATGCACAGAGAGGGGCGTCATTTCCAGACGTAACCATCGTTCACATATTGATCCACCCTATAAAAGCCCTTAGACGTGTATGATATTATATTATGACAATACATGATATTAGAATTTAGACATCATCAGTGTTATTAGAAAAAAGTTAAATACGCATTGAACTCTTACTTAAAAAAAGTTTGATCACAGAAGAGTGTCTTAACCTTGTTTACAGATGGACATTGTTTTAATTTAAATATTCTCTAACACTTGTCTAAGTTGACCGTTCTTATTCTATTGTTGTAATTAACTGTATCTCTTATTTGCCGGAAAAAGAAGTTTCACAGTAAATAATTATGAATTTCGTGGGTATAATTAATTTGGAAGAAGGAAATAAATTAAACAATTTTAGACATTCACAAGTAAATCATAACTGCTACTATTTGACAGTATTGACATATGACAAGTGTATTTAATCTGTCATTATACTGTTATTCCACCTTAGGCACTTTGGCGTAATATATATATTTTATAAATTGCTTATTTTATTTATTTTATAAATCATTTCTTTTACTCAAAATATCACAATAACGATAACCGGTTTAACGAGTAATTAATAAATTGTCTTACTGAACATCTGAACAAAAATATTATTCATAAATTGAAATTGTTTGTAAAATATCTGTATGTAATGGAACGTTTTTGAACGAATGCTATTCAGAGTTGCTAGCATAAAAAACTTAAATCAGATGCTTAGCTAGAGACCGCTTGGACACGCTTTTGTAATAAAGTATTTTAAATACGATTTCAACTAGATTTTAAATTGTAGACACTGCATAGTAAAACTCATATTCATTTTTGTTTCTGTAATACATTTTGTTCATGTTTAAAATCATTTTTGAGAGAATTTTATTTAGCAGGCTTTCGTAGTAAACTCCCAATATATCTATAAAATTTAAAAGAAAAATTTCTTTAACGCTCATAAACAAAATATTCATAGCATTTTGTAATAAACTCGGGTATAAAGGGGATAAACATGATATTCTTACGAAAACAGATTACAAGCGTTACCCCGACGGAGTGGAAACAGAAATGCGATACGAGCTTAGTTTATGTACACGTATATATGTGTTCTATGTAATATGTTGTAGGGAGTATACTTATATATGTTAAAGAGCGTCCGAATGGCGTGGATTAACACAGATTAGAAATAGCATCAACTTCCTTTTGCTATAGGGTGAAGGCAGAAAGCGAAAACAAAGATCTTTGACCAGTTTTTCTTATCTAGTTTTCTTGTATGTACGCTAGGATGGAATTTTAATATTAAAACTGGTTCCAGAGTAACTTCTTCATGAGTTAGGGACTTGAAATTGATGAGGTAACAAATAATTCAAGTAACAATTTTATTGCACCGTAAATCTTCTATATCATTACATAGTATAAAACAAAGTCCCCTACCGCGTCTGTCTGTCTGTCTGTTCGCGATAAACTCAAAAACTACTGAACGGATCTTTATGCGGTTTTCACCAGTAGATAAAGCGATTCACGAGGAACGTTTTGGTATATAATTTGTCCAGGATTTTTTTTATAATCAGGGCGGGACAACGTTTGCCGGGCGCGCTAGTAATACATATAATAAGAATGTTAATTGAACGTGTCTTTTAGATTTAGATTTTTGTGAAAAAAATTGTTGCAGGTGTCTTGGAATCAGTGATAAAATACATTTCAATCATTTTTAGAAATGTTTGTCTGTCTGTCTATTTATTTGTAATTTGTATGAACAGGCATGATTGCTAAAGTACCGCGTTCACGATAAAGCCTCTCCAAGAAAACCATAAAACATATCCTCGAGTAGCATTTAGTCTTAGTTGTTGGAACTTTAATGACGTCGCGAGAGAAACGTAGATAAGTGAATGGACTTAATACATTCAGATTTTTAGGTGGTAGAGCCACGCTGAAGCTATTACTGGTTTCAGCATGATTGGGTCGGCTTACAGAACACAGACGTGAAGTAACAGTGCTTACATTGTTGCGTTTCGTTCGGTCAGTGAGAGTGCCGGAGGACCCCTTCCCCTCCCTTCCTTCTCCCCCTCCCTCCAGTCTGGCAACGCACTTGCGACTCCCCTGGTGTTGCTAGTGTCTATGGACGGTGGTGATCACTTACTTAAAAAAGATGATTTTATTAGTCGATGTTTTCTACATTAGGTTATTAAGTCCATTTACTTCTCGTACTTAAGTCGCGTCGTCACTAAAATTACAATAATTTTTGATAGAGTGAATCGATTTTAATGAAACCAAGACTAAATGTTACTTGAGGATTTCGTTTATGATTCTCTTCGTGAAGTTTTATCGTTTATACATAAATTTCAACTTTCATGAAAATCGGTTGAGTAGTTTCAGAGGTCATCGTGAACAAAAATCATGACATTGCATTTTTATATATATAGATTCAGAAAAGACTATGTTATAATGTGAGCCTGGAATAAGTTGTTTGGCAATAATTTTTATTAATATTATTAAGTGTCAGGTAAATTGGAAAGAGTCACCTCGTCTGAGAAACATTTCGGTGTGTACTGCATAAACCGTGAGTTCTACGAAGGTATGTATCTTCGCATCAGCCTTTAGGAAACCTATTGCAGGGCCATAGACGTCTTCTTGAAGATATGAGCATAATCACCATGCCAGCCCACGACGTATTGGCGATTTCAAACTCTGAGAAATTCTATATTTTCCCACATATGTTGGTACTACAAAGAAATTTGTCAGGTTCCGGTTAACTTGTAGGTGGTAGAGCCACGCTGAAGCTATCATTGGTTTCAGCATGAATGGGTCGGCTCGCCCGGGGTAGTACCACCCTCTCACAGAAAACCGACGTGAAATAACAATGCTTGCACTGTTGTGTTTCGTTTGGTCTGTGAGAGCGCCTCATAAGCACCTCCCCACCCCCCCATTCCCCCTCTCCCCTCCCCCGCCCCCCCGCCTCCCTCAAACACAGGCCGGCAATGCACTTGCAACTCCCCTGGTGTTGTAGACGGTGGTGATCATTTACCATTAGGTGACCCGCCTGTTCGTTTGCCCCTATAATATAAAAAAACCTTACGATGTTTTCCGTCACCGTCATCCGATAGTTTTCCCAATTAAATTAATAAATGTACGCTAATTCCGTAGAAATATTTGGTATATACCGAGGCTCTATGATAACAAAGCTGACGTTTCATTGGTCAAATCGATGACTGACATGATGAAATCGGTCAATCTCGATGCGAATGAGGTTTTAAAGCGATGATGGATAATTGGTAGCGTGTTTGGACATCGTATCAATGGACGTAGGCTCGAATCCTTGCACTTGAGCTTCCAGTGAAGGAAAACATAGTGAGGAAACCATAGCATGGTGTTAGGGGTTTTTCTAAGTCCGTCGCCCGGTAGCTACCACCTTCAAGTTGCGAATATGTCGCTAAGCACCTGTTGGTGTGTTCCGACAGCTGCACTTGAGAGCTAGTCACCTCTAGGTTTAGCGTGTTTACCATCAACGACCACATCGTTGTTTAATATCAAATGAGATTATGCTCTTTTTTTATATTATAGGAGGCAAACGAACAGGCGGGTCACCTGATGGTAAATGATCACCGCCGTCCATAGACACTAGCAACACCATGGGAGTCGCAAGTGCGTTGCCAGCCTGTGTTAGGGGGGAAGGGGAGGTGGGTCTCCATGGCTCTCACTGACCGAACGAAACGCAACAATGCAAGCACTGTTACTTCACGTCGGTTTTCTGCGAGAGGGTGGTAGTACCCCGGACGAGCCGACCCATTCATTCTGAAACTAGTAATAGTAGCTTCAGCATGGCTCTATCGACGCAAACGCTCTAATCAATAACATATAAAAAAAAGAAAAGTAATGTATTTGTCATCATTCATAACGATATAAACACAGACGAAGTCGTGGGCTCCTACTAGTAGCAATTATATTATAACTAAAGAGATGCAGATACGTTACCTATATGATATTTTGACAAAACAAATGGCACGATAACGCACACATACGTAAAGTAATATTGTAACACCACACTGTCTTAGATAAGTGTGGAGGTAAGATGGAATTTTCTCAATATCGGTGGGGAAAAAGAAATATATGTTGCTTAGATACGGGCGGATTGACGGGGCAGCCGTCAAAAATAAGCTAGTTAGCTATGTTTTAACAAGGCGCTGTCGAAGCGCTTATGACGTATCTACAACTTATAATATCGTTGACTAGTAGGCTATAAAATACAAAAATATTTTCTCAAATCTAATCGGTAACTTCAGAGATAAGCGCGTACAAACAAAGTGAAGAAAACAAACAATCCGTTGAAATTTATAATATTGATTTCAAAGTAATTAGTAACTTATAGAGTTAACGGTGAAGGAAATTATCCCGATGAATCCCGAGTTCTTAAGAACAACGAATTTAATAATTTATATGGTAAATATTTGTTTCGAACGATTCTAAACTCTACGTATTAAGTAAACTTTTTAATTCAGTAGTGTATTTCATTTCAAATTTCAAAGCTATGTTTTCCCACATACGGTGGTACTTCAAGAACATTTCTCAGGTTCGGGTTTCCTCGCGATGTTTTCCTTCACCGTCAGCCGATAGTGTTACCAATTTAATAGTAAATGTTCGCGAATTCCGCATGCCGGGGTTCGAACCTACGGATATCGGGTTGATATTCCACCGGTCAAATCAATAGACTACCATGACTAAATTTTATAATATTAAGATACACAAGTAATGTCCGCGACTTCGACCGTGTGAATCCTTATGTAGAAAAATAGCTATTAACAAAGTCATCTGAATGTATTAAGTGCATTTACTTATCTACTTTTCTCTCGTACTTAAGTCGCGTCGTCATTAAAAGTACAATAACTTTTGATAGACCAAACCGATTTTAATGAAACAAAGATTAAATATTATTCGAAGATATGCTCTGTGATTTTCTGGAAGAGATTTTATAATGAACGTAGTATTTTAGCAGTGATACGTGTTTATACAAACAGACAGACAAACATTTCTAAAATCGATTGAAATGTATTTTATTACTTATTCTTAGACACCTGCAACATTTTTTTTTCACAAAAATCTAAAAAGTACAGACACGTTATATTTACATTCTTATTATATGTATAGACTAGCGGGTCTGACAGACGTTGTCCCGCTCTTGTAATAAAAAACCTTGACAAATTATATACATAAAACTTCCTCACGAATCACTTTATCTACTGGTGAAAACGGCATGAAAATCCGTTTAGTAGTTTTAGATTTTATCGCGAACAGACAGTCAAACAGACAGGCAGACGTGGCAGAGGACTTTGTTTTATAATATGTAGTGATACAGATCTAAGAAATGTTTTAAATAATCGTCGCAATTCGTATAGAATCTGGGTATTCAGTTGAGAATAGACATTCTATTAAACATGACAAAACATAATAATGTTTAAGATATTCTTACCACGTCGCGTTACGTCGACGAGTGGAACCCGCTTCACGAACACTGCCAAATCTATTTACGATTCCAGCAAAACTGTGCTTTGTGAATTGTAATTTGTTTAAATCTGTTTGTTCTCGTCGTGTTGTTTTTTACTTTTTAAACACGCCACCGCCGTAGGTTAATTGGCTTCAGATGTAACATTAACTAAGAATTTTATGGCGGAATCTTGGAATCTCATGTAGTGGAATTTATATTTTACTAGCTTCCGCCCTCGACTTCGCCCGTGTGAAGTTACTTTGGGCTGGCGCTAAAAAGCCCCTGATTTTGAAACATCTTTTATCGGTGCTTTATTATTGCTTGCCAAAAAAACCAATAAGGTTTTTGCGTGGTGATAGCCTATACCTTCTTCGATAAATGAGCTATATAACACTGAAAGAATTTTTCAAATCCGATCTTTAGTTCCTGATATTAGCGCGTTTAAGCAAACAAATTCTTCAGCTTTATAATTTTAGCGTAATCTTGTGTTATTTGACTCTATATTTTGTAACATTGGCAGTGTTTTACTTAATATAGTTCGGTTATTGTACACAAGTGCAATGATGGGAAATAATACGACGGAGTATGGATTGTGACTTGCCACAAAAACTTCTTGGAAAGTTCTAACAAGAGGTCCACCATCTTGTTAGAGCATTGAAGTGATCGCACTAAACTTGTATACTTACCTATTTGACAATAGCAGTAATAATCTACTAGAAGATTGACTAGCAATAATAAAATAACAATAAAAAAAATTTTAATGAATGAAATTATTAAGAAAGGTCCAACTGTAACTGGTCCGATTTGACCTGGTCCGAATTTTTGATTTGAAAAGTCTTTCAGTGTTAAATAGGTTATTTATCGAGGTTATATATATTATATATAGGTTATAGGAAAGGTTATAGACTACATATCATCACGCTAACAACACAAATAGGAGCGGAGCACCAATGAAAAATGTTTCAAAATCGGGGTTTTTTCCTTTTCAGAGCTTCCGTTGCGTGTTAGTTAGCCCATAGTAACTATTCCAACCGGACGAAGTCGTGGGCAGAAGCTAGTTGATACAAAAAAGATATATATTTATAGATATAAAAGTCATTGGGAGCACTAGACTATGTTTCCAATCATTGATTTACATAATCTAAGACTATGTCTCTTGATCGACCGAACCTTACGGGAATTCGGACATATTTTATGAGACAACCTTGTATAGTTGTGATGTAGTGTGCACTCGGTATGATTTCTCAGGGGAGGACGATATGACCTCGACGCGGCGTCTCTCCTGACAATATTACGGTGTCTGCAACTGTAAGTCACTTGTTTCCGGGCTAGCAAAATGACCGCATTGAAAAATGGGTTTTACTTCGTTTGTCGTCAGATTTATAACACTGAGTTGAGAACATTACATTTGGTGCGGATATTTCCTAAAGTTAACTCTCCTATGATCTAGTTGTTTATTTATCAGTCCAGTGTGTATGGTAGTAGAGCCACGCTGAAGCTATTACTGGTTTCAGCACGAATGGGTCGGCTCGTCTGGGGTAGTACCACTCTCTCATAGAAAACCGACGTGAAGTAACAGTGCTTGTATTGTTGCGTTTCGTTAGGTCAGTAAGAACGCCGAAGGCCTACCTCTCCTCCCCTCCCTTCTCCTCTCCCCCTCCCTCCCTTCCCCCAAACCCTTTGTTAGTGTCTATGGATGGTCTTTATCACTTAACATCAGGTGACTTACTTGTTGGTTTGCCTGGTATGACATAATAAAAAAAAAACCAAAATGAATGTTAAAAAAAATATGGAATGGTAAAAATTTGGGTTAAAAAATCTCAATACAAAAAAAAGTGTGAGGGAGAGAAGGGAAATATCTTTAACTTGTAAAAAACATACTGGAAGTCCATATGCCTCTTCCCGAAAGAAAGTATATGGGCATAATCACCATGATAGCCCACGGCGTATTGACGATATCAGACTCCGAGAAATCCAGTTCTATATATTTCCACATACGGTGGTACTACAAGAACTTTTCTCAGGTTTCGGTTTCCTCACGATGTTTTCTTTCACTGTCAGTAGATAGTGCTACCGATTGAAATTAGCAAATGTACGTGGATTCCGAAAAATTCGTTGGTACATACCGGGGTTCGAACCTGCCGATATCGGGTTGATATTCCACCGGTCAAAATGCTCAATCACAGTGCCTCGATCTTGAAAATTGACGATAAATGACGGTGTGAGCGATGGTTAGTCAATCGTTGGATGATCGCCGTTCCTTATACATTTTTTTATCTTTTTCTTCTCAAAACCGTCTGATACTGATATGGGGTCAGAGCCGTAAAATAGTGAGGTCCTTTTTGCTGTTACTTTTCTTTTGTCACCTCCAGTCAGTGAGTTCGATTTCATTATTTTCGTTTTTGTTTATTATTTTTGTGTAATACTTTCTTGTGTGATCCTCTTACATACATACAATTTAATACTCTATATATGTCTCAAATACATTATTATGTTTTCTGTATTCTATGTCTATATTACTATTTTATTGATGTATTTGTACAGGCTGAAAGTTTAGACAGTAGCAATATTTATAGAGGATACTCTGCACTTGATTCTCAATAAAAATTAGGTGCTTAATATTTGACCTAATTATCTAGAAAGATAGAAAAAATATTATAAAATAATTATAACACAATGTCAATGACCGTCGGGTAACTTCACTTTCACTTGAAAGTGAACGTGGGAACGGAACGAACAAAACAAAAATGTTTATTGTCCATTTTATTATCGAAGGCTGTTAACTCCGGGTCGCCCCTTGCAGCTTTCGGCATCGGTCATTGCACCTAGGTTTATTACGTTTGTGTTTATACTTTTGAAAGTCTTAGAACAAACTTTAACGTAGGTTGTCTTTGTTGTTTATTAATATTTGTTTTGATATTACTATTTTATATGTTAAAGGTGACCATGAAGTATTATATACTAAAATACTGCGTGTGTTTAAACTTTCACCTGGTATGTTCAATGTGTGATTTTTATGTAATTTTTTTTGAATTTATAGATTTTGATCACTTTTTCTTTATCTTATTTATATTCTTTCTTTGTTGTTCTTTATACATTGACCGTTAGGTATATATCAGTCACTTTATCGTGATTTAAGACACAAAAATAATTATTTAATACCAGTACTTTTGTAGGTGGTAGAGCCACGCTGAAGCTACTACTGGTTTCAGAATGAATGGGTCGGTTCGCCCGCGGTACTACAACCCGACCCACAGAAAACCGACGTGAAGTAACAGTACTTGCATTGTTGCGTTTCGTTCGGTCCGTGAGAGCGCCGGATACCCAACTCTCCTCCCCCCTCCCCACTTCCCCACTCCTCCTTCTCCCAAACACAGGCTGGCGACTCTTCTGGTGTTGCAAGTGTCTATGGACGGTGGTGATCAGTTAACATCAGGTGACCCACATGTTCGTTTGCCACCTATGATATAAAAAAAAAAGTAAAATATAGTTGAAACTGGTTACTAAAGTTAGAGAATAACAAAGGTACATAACCAATTCAATCTAATACAAATTAATCAAAATGAATATGACCTACATAGTTAATTCAAATGTACGGCGGACGTGGTATTAGCAATGCTGGAATTTAATCGATAACCACTCACCAGAGGCCGCTGTGAACGACGTGCGAATCGCCAATCTATTAAATTGACGTACAGGTGAAATATCACGCCATGTACGCGTTAAGGTAGACCAGAGTTCACCATATTCTTTTAACTATAAGTGGATAATCATATCATTTGATTCTAAGCTCAGCATACCTTGTAATATGGTGAACTTTATAACTTTAGTTTTGAGTGTTTTCATCACATTCCTGTCTGATGTTAAATAAAGATGTAGCTTAGAGTTTATTAGGATCGATGCATGTTTGTTACCGTTTCAAATATAAACTACTAAACTGATTTTGGTGAAGTTTTACTGTATTGCTAGCACGTCAGAAAAGCAATAAGCAAAATAATTAAAGTCGCTTGTGGAAATTACTACAATTAAAAATATTCTATTGTAATTCAGTTTCTTATAGAAACTAGTGTCGTAGGTATTAAAAATAATTCCGTATGCAGTCGGGGCAGAGCTGTTAAACTGATCGCTTTTTTAATTTTCATGAAAAGACATGACAGTTTTTTTTTTAATATCATAGGATGCAAACGGACAGGTGGGTCATCTGATGTTAAGTGATCGCCACCGTCCATAGACACTTGCAACACCAGGGGAGTCGCAAGTGCGTTGCCAACCTGTCTTGGGGGAGAGGGGAGTAAGGGAAGGGGGACGGGGAGGGAAGGTGGGCCTCTGGCGCTCTCACTGACCGAACGAAACGCAACAATGCAAGCACTGTTACTTCACGTCGGTGTTTCTGTGTGTCGGGTGGTAGTACCCCGGGCGAGCCGACCCATTCATGCTGAAACCAGTAATAGCTTCAGCGTGGCTCTACCACATACAGAGTAGAACTATCCAACTAATCGTCTTTTATCTGATTACTTTTAAACAATATCTTCTATACATATAATAAGAATGTATATCTAACGTGTCAGTACATATTACGTTTACGTGAAAAAAATTGTTCCGTCTTGGAATAAGTAATAAAATACATTTCAATCATTTTTAGAAATGTCGGTCTATCTATCCGTCTGTTTGTTTGAACACGCATCACAGCTAAAGTACTGCGTTCACGATAAAACCTCGCCAAGAAAATTATAAAGCATATCCTCGAGTAACGATAAGTTGGTTTCATTAAAATCGGTTCCCTCTATCAAAAGTTATTGTAATTTTAATGACGACGCGACTGAAGTACGAACTATAAGTATATAAGTAAACTGTCACTGTTTTCTTACATTAGGTTCCACGCGGACGGAGTTGCGGGCACAGCTAGTTTTTAATAAAAATGATTACTGTGACCGATTTATGATTTAATTTTTATTAATATAAAATCATTTTCAAATATTAAATGACTATTAAAAGTATTCCTTGCACCTGCGACTGATGGGTCTGCGACCGATGCGCTGGAGTGCCTGAGTAAATCACGTAACGCCTTTTTTTTTTTTTTTTAACGTGGGGAAATCCCTTATGGATACCCACCCTCCCGGGGGAGAGAGTGGGTTATGTCCGAGTCGCACGGACTAAAACCCCACGGTGTACCGACAGACCGTTGTGTGGGGGCGGCAAGGGATCGTACATGCTACTCAACCTTGTAGAGCCGCCCCCACGGTCCGCCCGGCGGAAGGTGACCGCCGGGCTCCTACCTATAGAGGGACAGACCGGGTACACACCGGCTGCCCCCCCTCGTCCGCCGGACCTGTGCAATGAGGAGATGGGCCCCCCGGCCCACCCCTTCAGGTCCGGCTACGGTGGCGGGAGGAGTTGGGCAAAGCGCCGCCTCCTCCCGCCTGTCCTCCTTTGGCGGAGAGGGCCACTTTGAGGATCTGCCTCGCGGGCCCTCTCCGCCTCCTCCTTCTGCGAGATGACGTCCTCGCAGAAGGAGGACATCGCTCGCCAAGCCTGTTCGCTGCCGAGCATGGCCGAAACCACGCTCGGCAGCGATAAGTCCGTTCCCACCGCCGCCGCCAGAATGCGGCGCTGCTCCCCCCACGCAGCACACTCAGACAGAGTGTGCTGCGCGGTATCTTCGACAGCGCCGCACTCGTGACAGGCGGCGGTCGGCTCCCTGCGTGCGATCCGGTGCAGGTACCACCCGAAACAACCGTGTCCGGTGAGTACCTGCACCATTCGGAACGTCAGGGAGCCCCACTCCCTTTCTGTCCACTCCCGCAGGACCGGGCGGACGGCGTCTACGGTAAACCGCCCGAACCGCTCGTCCGCCAGGTCCTGCTTCCATCTTTCGACGGCGTCTCCCCTGAGACGCCGTCTCTCCGCCTCTACCTCCCTGGGAGCCGGAGGCTCCCCCCTTCGTCTCCTCGCCGCCGTGAACTCGTACACGGCGGCGAGAACTCCTGCCTCCAGCTCCCAGGGCAGGGAGCCGGCGAGCGCAAAGGCCGCCGCTGAGGACACCGTCCGGTACGCCCGGATTGCCCTCAGTGCCACCGTGCGCTGCGCATTGCGAAGCGCACGCACGTTGGTGGCACCGAGGGCGTCGGCCCAGACCGGTGCCCCGTAGGCGGCCATCGCCCGCACGACTCCCATGTAGAGTCGGCGGCACCCGGCGCCAGGCCCCCCTATGTTAGGGAGCAATCGGCCGAGTGCCGCCGCCGCCCCAGCAATTCGCGGTCCGAGCCCCGCAAAATGGGGCTCGAACCGCCAGCGCCCGTCCAGGGTGAGGCCCAGATACTTCATCTGGGTCCCCACCCTGATCCGGGCACCCTCCACCACTATATGGGCCCCAGGTGGTGGCCCCCGCCGAGGCCCATGAAAGAGTAGGGCCTCGGTCTTCTCGAGGGCCACCCTGAGGCCCAACCTCCTGATGCGCCTGACCACGAGGGTTGTGGCCATCGTGGCCAGGCGCTCCACCTCCCTCCACTCCCCCCCCCGGGCTACGACTAGGGTGTCATCCGCGTAACACATGAGGCGTGCCCCATATGGGAGCACGCCGCGGAGCACCCAGTCGTAGCCCATGTTCCACAGGAGCGGCCCTAAGGCCGACCCCTGTGGAACGCCCCGCCTTGTGGCCCGCCGGACCATACGCCCATCGCCGTCTACGTAGGCGACCTCCCTCCCCTCGAGGTACGCCTCCAACACCCGCCGCAGGTACGGGGGCACTCCGAAATATCGGAGCGCCTCCCTTATGACATCATGCGGCAGGGTGTTGAAGGCGTTGGCGATGTCAAGGGACACCGCCAACACCCTTTCCCCCTGGGAGGTCGCCTCCGCAGACAGCGACTTAAGGAGGGACAGGGCGTCCAACGTGGAACGCCCTGTCCGGAAGCCATACTGCGCGTCCGCCAGATTCGGCCCCACGCCCTCTAGGTGCTGGACGACCCGGGAGGAGATAATCCTCTCCAGCGCCTTCCCGGCGTCGTCCAGCAGAACGAGGGGCCGGTACGCGGACGCGCAGTCCGGAGGGCGGCCTGTCTTCTCCATAAGGCAGAGCCGCCCAAGCTTCCAAGGCTTCGGGAACTGCCCGACCGCGAGACACCGGTCGAACAGCTCCCGAAGCCACCCCCCTAGTTGGCACAAGGCGAGCCCGAGCACCCGACCCGGGACCCCATCAGGGCCGGGCGCTCTACGCCGGCTGAGGAGGCACTCGACTGCCTTCCCCATCTCCTCCTCCGTTATCGGAGGGGGAGAACCGTCGAGCATCTCCTCAACTACCTCCCGAGGCGGAGGCATGGGAGGAGCCGGTAGCATCGGAGGGTCGGAGAATAGCTCTCCCACGACCCTCGCTACCACCTCCGGCCGGAGGGTCTCCGGCGACCACCAGTACACCGCCCGTTTGTCTGGGCGGTGTACGCTCCGCGGCATCGACGCGTCGCAAACCTCCGTGAGGGCTGCACGGAGGCGGGCTGCGGACGCGTCGACATCAGCCTCTGTGGGGGGGGGCATGGCCCAGGCCTGGACGATGGCCGCCTCTTCCGCTAATTCACGGTTGAGGCGGCTCATCGCCCAACAGGGGAACTTCGCGCCCCTCCGGGGGCGGGTGCCAATTCCGGCTTGGGAGGTGGAGACCTCGAACCTGATATATCGATGGTCCGAAAAGGTCTCCACCTCCTCGAGCACCCTCCACCCCCGGACACGGCGTGCGACGGACGGGGTGGCGAACGAGACGTCCACCACCGACGTCCCGTTCCATCGCACGCACGTGGGGACGCTCCCCTGGTTGAGGAGGGACAGTCCTAACTCGGCTGCCCACTCCTCAACGGCCATGCCCCTCAGGTCCGTGACTGCCGCTCCCCAGGTCCTCGACTTAGCATTCAAGTCCCCCATGAGGACCACGGGGAGCGGCGACAGCCGTCTCACAGCTCCCTGCAGGGAGCCAAGGAACGCCTCGAACTCCCGCAGGGGCTTGTTAGGGGAGAAGTACGCCCCCACAATGGCGTACTCTCCCCAGACGGCCGTCACGAACCCGGCCCCACACTCTTTCACCGCCAGGGACGAACCTCGACCCGCCACGATCGCCACGGAGCCGTTCCGATCCCCAGCCCACTGCGGCTGGGAGGGAACGAAGTAGGGCTCCGTGGCGATCGCGAGCCCGATGCCCCACTCCGCCACTGACTGCACGAGGAGATCCTGTGCAGCGGCGGAGTGGTTGAGGTTCGCCTGGAGGAAGTTGCGTATGGTGTGCTCCATTACTGGTCCATAGCAACTTCCTCCTGCCTGGCGGCGACCACCCTCGGGTCTGCTCCCATTGCTGGGGAGTCCCTACCCTTCGTGGTGGGGGGCCTGCAGATGCGGCTCCCCATTATGTGCCCTGAGGGCCTGCCGGCATCTGCACATACGGCGCAGCGGGCCGTCTCCGCCTTGCACTGGGCCGATTTATGGCCCGCCGCGCCGCAGCGGTAGCATCCGTCCCCCCTGCTGGACGAGGAGGGGCACGTGGGGCGGGTGTGTCCCAAGCCCATGCACTTATAGCAGCGCATGGGCTTCTCGTCCAGCAGCTGGACGCGTACCGCACTCCACCCGATCAGGAGCTTGCCCGCCTGGACTATCTCCCGGGCTGCCGTCGCGGGGAGGGTCACGTGGACCGCTCCGAGGCCCCCCCAATTCCTATTAATGTCGCCGACCTTCAGGTCGGCCACTCTACAATTGGCCTTAGCTGCCACGACCGTCGCGACCTCGAGGGGGGACACCGAATCGTCCAGCCCGACGATCCGGATGTCCGCCTTTTTGGTCGGAATGACGACCGTGGCAACTCCGGCCAATGCAACCTTCAGCTCCCGGGCCAGTTCGGCGGCCTTCTCACTACTCTGACCCGGGAGCTCAATCTTCCGGGCCCCCGTGGCGGTATGCCTCACCCGCACCTCCCCTATGCCCATGTCGGGCAAGGCCACGTGCTCGCGCGCCTTGACGAGCACCTCCCTGTAGCCGACACCTTTGTCGGCTGCGGCATTCTGCAGAGTCAGGATGACCGCAGCCGACTGGGGGACGGACGGCAGCTTCGGCCCGGGCGGCTTTGGCGGCGCCTTTGGCACCGAAGCAGGGGTCGCCCTCTTTTTTCGGCCCAGCACCTTCGACCACTCCACCTCCGACGATGCCACCGCCGGGACCGGCAATTCGGCCCAGTTTATGCCCAGCGGGGCGATCGGGGCCTTGGGCATCGGTGCCGGCCTCGCAGGTGGAGCCCCTGCTCCACCCTTCTTCTTGTCCCCCGCCAGCGGGGGGCGAACGGGCACCTCCGGAGGGAGGCGACTCGCCAGGCTCTCCAGACGTGCGTTCAGCACATTGCTGAACGACGTCTGGAGAGATCGCTCCAGGCGCGAGACGGCCCCGGCGAGCACCTCCTCCCACTGATGTGTGGGAGTCTCCGCCGGCATTGCGGGAGCAGGAGGCGGGGGCATCTGCCTCTTGGCGTTGGCCTCCTGCTTCCAGGCCAAAACCTCCGCCTTGAGGTCTTCAACCTGGCGGCGGAGGTTCTTGGTGTCCCGCTGGAGCTTCCTTACCTCCGCCGTCTCCGTGCGGTCCGCCAGCGCCTCTACCACCTCCCGCAGGGTCTTGGCCGCGCCCTTCAACACTTTTATGCAGGGCTTATGCAGGGCCCCGACAGATTCCCTGACTTTTTGACGGTCTCTAGTATGGCCGTCACCTTGACCCCCGCCAGCGTCTTCAGAGTGAAGACGTCCAGGTCGTCGGTGTCTATGGGGTCGACCTCCGCCTCGGAACTCACAGCCGAGCCCGCTTTAAAATTGGCCCTGGAGCCAGACGCCGAGGCAACGACCGAGCCGGTGTCAGATCCCGCCTCCGACTCCGCCGCGCTCAAACTGCCCGCCAAGGCCCGGTCAAACGACCCGTCAGCCTCCCCCATAATTCCGCGGCCACCCCCGCGGCCACCCCCGCGCCTACCACCCTTTCTGGCAGTCCCCCTCTGAGAGGTGTTAATCTTAGGAGCGCCCTGTCCCTCCGTTTCCGTGTCGGAATCAACCGACACGCTCGCCCGCTTTTTCGTGATGCGCTTTGCGCTCATGGTTTACTGGAGACTCCAGGGTCCCCAGCAAGCCAAGAGGCAAAAGAGCAAAGTCCGTTCAACGCGCCAGGTCAGTCAGGTAGCAAGAAAGCAGTCCGAGAAAACAAAACCAAGTCAAAACAGAAGAAATCAACGTCAAATCCAAAAAAACAAGCCGAGTCAGGTGCAAAAACAAGTCCAGAATCCAAAACAAGCCAAAGTCAAAAGATAAACAAGAAACCGCAAGAGAAAACCACCCCAAGAAAACCTTTTAGATAATATTTTCTGTTAGGTTTCCAATGACTACGCCTGCGTGGTACCCATATCACCCGCTTGCACTTATCGTATGTAGTTGTTACGGTAGGAGAGGTACACAATTTACCTATCGCAATAATTCATTAATAAATAGTGAACGATTATAGTTACGGTAACTTATCCTTAGTAGATAGATATATGCTGTTCCAGAAGTCTTTTATAGATTTTGTTATTAAGAACAAGTCGTTCGTACATTTTTTTGATGTAAGTTTTAACTAATAACGCAGCATATGACAAAATGCATGACTTCTTCTGACTTATCAAGTTGACTTATCACGAAATTGACCTAGGAAGCCATTTTGTTTTAATGATATTAGTATAGTATACTATATACATAGTATAGGATATAGTAACAATCAAGAAGTTAATGTTGTTTTTGGAATAAAAACATGGTACGAATTATCGCGTAGTTATATTTAAAACATAGTAATTATATTTGTAACTGCAACACAGAAGTTCGTGTAAGCCAAGCCTGATGTTTTTTTCTCTTTCCTGTAGCCATCGATCTATATTTACGCCAACGTATTAAGATTTTGCTCGTAGCTGTACAAATATCGCAACTAAAGAAAGGACAAGGTAACTCGTAGTGGGCCTCCTGAGCAAGTTCACAAACTATGAGATATCCCGTTGGCAGTCAATATGTTAACTGACAAATATCGTTGTAATTTTACGAGATTTATATATATTATATAATAGATAGTCTGTGTTCATCTGGAATAGCGTACCTTTCAGATAGTGAAATAATTTTTTAAATCGGTGTAGTGTATTTTCTTCATATAAACAGACGTACAAAATCCGCTTTCAGTCTCTACTATATTAGTAAAGTGGACAAAGCCACGGGTGATTGCTAGTTACGTATAAACTTTTGAACACGTGATTATAACGTACCGAGTACTCACATCGCTTCGTAGATAAGTACGCGTCGTGTCTCGCTTCTTGTAAGCACATAGTTTAATGTATTATTACAGAGATGGTATAATAATTATCATTATCAGCCTGTAGGAGGCCCACTGCAGGCTTTAGCCCTCTTCCTCAAGTAAGGTATGCGCATAACCGTCACGCTAGTACAACGTATTGACGATTTCGAATTCCAAGAAATACAGAGTTCTATATTTTTCCCAAATACAGTGGCAAAAAGAACATTTCTCAAGTTTAGGTTGCCTCGCGATGTTTTGCTTCATCATTAGCTGCTAGTGTTACCATTTTAAATTAGTAAATCAAAATCAAAATACTCTTTATTCAATTTAGGCCCTGAGAAGGCACTTATGAACGTCAAAACTACCACCGGTTCGGAAAACAACCCAGTCATCGAGAAGAACCGGCAAGAAACTCGATTTGGTTTATCTTTTCATAATAACTAACATATTTTTTTATTATTACAACATAATAGACACATAAAGCAACATTCGTTTTTAGTGTATGCACAGAGCCTCCCTGACTTCCAGACGTCGCTATCGTTCACATATTGATCCACCCTGTAATAACTTTTATCTATTAAGACCCGCTTGATATAACACTTGAACCTACTATCCGGCGAATCGATAATGTGTTTTGGGACTTTGTTATAAAATCTAACACTATTACCTAAAAAACTGTTACTGGTCTTAGTAAGCCTGAAACATGGAGTGATCAGTTTGTTATGGTTTCTGGTATTTACATTATGTCGGTCTTTTACTAGATCCAGATTATATAAGTTTTTTCGGACGTACATCAAATTCTCAAGAATATATTGGGAGGGCAGAGTTAAAATAACGAATTCCTGAAACTTAGTCTTTAATGATTCACGAGGCCCTAAATTATAGATTGCTCCAACTGCCCGTTTTTGTAGTAGGAATATGGTGTCTACCTCAGCTGCGGCCCCCACAACAAAATGCCATAAGACATTAAGCTATGGAAGTAAGCGACCAACCTAGCTGTGGCACTATCTGTTAGCTGGCGAATCTTTCAAATGGCAAACGCAGCAGTACTTAAATTTCCAGCCATTTTTTTTATATGAGGACCCCATTGTAATTTAGAATCAAGTGTGATACCCAGGAACACAGTATTGTACATGTACGCGTTGTAAATGCACGCTAATTCCGAAAAATTCGTTGGTACATGCTGGGGTTCGAACCTGCCTACATTTCACCGGTCAATCCCTAAACCACCACGACTTAACAACGCAAGTCTGTATTACTCCATTTTTATTGTTCTTCTTTTTAGTCCTGTTTCAATTAATCCTTACTATTTCAAGTTGTTATCGCCTCTATGAAATAAGTACTACTGTAAAATATCTTTTGATGGCATTAATGATTTAAGAAAATTCTGGCCGCCTTGTTAGAACTTTCCAGTGTGCTTGTAATATCTTATGTACAAATAATCAAGCTGTACAACGGAATATGTCACCAATATTATACTATATAGGATCAAATAATGCAAGTTTGCGACTATAACCGTCAATATGTTGAAAGCTCCTAGTCCTTTGCTATACATTTTCTTTCTCATACAAACCTGTTATAATAAAAGGAATCTAATTGAACCAAATAAAATACATATTTTTTATCATATTCCAATGTCACATCATTATCCCCCCCCTTATCCCACCTAAGTAGGGTCGGCACAATATGATTTCATTTCACACTCTCCCCTATTAGATGTCATCTCAGTAATCACACCTTTTACGCACCTATCATTTTTCACACCATCTATCCATACGTTTTACGGTCTTCCTCTACTCCTATATCCATCCACCACCATATTTAAAACTTTTCTAGTTACATGGTGTTCATCTGTCCTCATGACATGCTCATGTCATGCTAACTTATTACTCCTCAACTTTTTTGTCACTGATGCTATTTTTAAACTTTCTCTAATATACTCATTCTTAATCTTATCCATTCTAGGTACAGCACACGTCCATTTTAACATTCGCAACTCTGCCACATTTAGTTTTCCATATTCCAACGTAAGATATCGATGATTTAAAATTATGACCCATCGAGGGACGTTTCGCAGTCGTAAAACAGCGAAATTATTTTGTACAGGTAATATGCATAAAGGAATCTGGGGGCACGGCAGTTCTTTTCTCGAAGCAACTCAGGCCATTTTCGAACGCCTCTAACTTCACTATGGATAAAACTAGAAGCCTGAATTTTCAGTAACCAAGCAGGCGTTGTATAAACACGGTATATTTCTAAGCTTACCTAACAACATCTTATAGTGACCATATCGATATTAAAAATCTTTTATGTTTTAAATGAAATAGATTGACTTGGCGATCGCACTAAACAATCTTATTTAATATAATATGTGTTACTTGTTATATATATTGTGTTTTTATGTGATGGCCAAGTCAATATATTTTATTTAAAACATAAAAGATTATTAATATTGACTCAAGTAGGGACTTAATAAAGTAACCGACTTGGTATTACATGTATCTCACAACTTTTTATGGTAGAAAAACTGAGTTGCGACATTTGTTTTTTTTTTACAATTTTTGTTTTTGATGGTATAAGCATAGTACAGGAAATAAACATGAAATAATCAAAAATAAAATATTAGGAATTTGTTCAAGGAAAATATGACTGTTTATTTAATAAAAATTTATATTCATTAAATACAAAAGTTCAAAATCTTATCGCGTGGTGACGCTTCGCCATACCAATAGTCGGTCAGACCCGCCGCTATAGATGTTTTACAACAAAAAATGGAAATCAGTCATTGATTACATTGACTAATAGATAAACAGGCAAACATTCGTTGCCTATTGAGTTTTACAGTACGTATAAATTGTGCCTCACAATTTCAATTGCGTCTATCTTTTCCTGATAAATAGCCCGCCTGAAGTATTATTACTTTGTTTTCGATACCTGTACTTTCTGAATTACATTTTGTATAGTGACTGTTCTGCTACGAATAAATGTATTGTTTCTTTCTCATACAATGCTTCAAGAAATTTTTCTTTAATAAATTGTATGTTGCGGAAAATAAAATAAACATACAGAGAAATCGCAAAATAATTACTCTGTGACATTCATACGTTTGAAGTGACAGCGTATCCCTACGCGTGACAAAATGTTTAACGCAGAAAGTTATAAATTACTTGCCAGTATTTTATTCGTGTTTACGTTCAGATTAAACACGAAGACAATAACGAAACCAGGCGAATTTAATACTAAAATCAAAATTGTTTGTTTTCCGTATCTACACATTAGGAAATATGTAAACATAAACTATTTCAAGTAGTGATCATAACGATTAAGAATTAAATACTCTTTTGTTTGATGATGACGTTACTTCGCAGAAATCTACAATAGATACTTGATTGTTACTTTCCACTTCTGCCTGGAATTGATTGGCTGCTGTCACGTCTCACTGCAACAAAAACATTTAATTCTATTTGCGACGTAACTTTTGTGAAACGATTACGGCTGAGTTGATAGAAAAAATACTTATGTGTTTGATGAAGGCGTTACTTCGCAAAAATCCACAACAAATACTTGATCGGGTGCTACTTTCCACTTGTGCCTGGAATTGATTGGCTGCTGTCACGTCTCACTGCAACAAAAACATTTAATTCTATTTGCGACGTAACTTTTGTGAAACGATGACGGCTGAGTTGATAGAAAAAATACTTATGTGTTTGATGAAGGCGTTACTTCGCAGAAATCCACAATAGATACTTGATCGGGTGTTACTTTCCACTTCTATATGGAATTGACTGGCTGCCGTCACGTCTCACTGCAACAAAAAACATTTAATTCTCTTTGCGACGTAACTTTTGTGAAACTATGTTGGCTCAGTTAATAGAGCATAGATTGATGTAGGTTCGAATTCTTGTCATTGAGTCGGAGCTTTCAGCGAAGGAAAACACTGTGAGGAAACTTTAGCGTATTAGTATGGCTTTTTCTAAGTCTGCCTGGTTAGCTACAACCCTCAAGTTGAAAATCGGTAGACAAGCGCCTGTTAATCTATTCCCGCTGATGCATTTGAGAACTAGTGCTCTGTAGGTTTAATGTGTTTGCGATTTAAGAGCATAACGTCACATAGCATTAGATGAGATTTTAGTTAAAAATAAAACTTTTTGACGTGATAACGTCTTATAAATCGATAAACGCCTGTTGTACAAAAATCATAATTCATTGTCTCGTTCAGCCCGAGCGCTCGGTGTAAGCGAGACCGCGGAATACGATAGAAAGGCGCGATCGTCCTAAGCGTTCGGCCTGTGACGCATCTATTTCTCTTCCACTCCATTGGCCGATGCGTCCGAGTCGTTATCACGTCGAATTATTGTCCGTAAACCGATTTTACAGATAACCAATTTTTTGAAGTAGAACTTGTTATGGAAGGGCTTTGAAATTCACATCCGCAACCATTTTGTGTGACGAAAAGTGGTGGGAGTAAACACTGTGTCGCTTAGAGTATTGGAAACACCGGTTTTCGTCCGATCACCGAAGTTAAGCAACATCGAGCGCGGTAGTACTTGGATTGGTAACCGCTTGGTAACACCGATGGACGTTTTTTTTTGTCTTATATTTGAAATTAGAATGTTTGTGTATTACAAAAGTTTCACTTCTATCGTGTATCTTTACGACACACCCTGTTCTTTTTGCTACAGTGAGACGTGTCACCGGTAAATCAATTCCAGGAGGAAGTGTTAAGTGACACCCAATCAAAAACCACTTCTTTTTAATTGTACACAATCTTTTATTGAAGATGTGAATAGGGAATTTCGAAATTCTAAAAGGGCGATGTAATAAAAATCTAATAGAATAGATAAAATATAATTTTGCGTTGAACCTTATGCAAGCGTGAAGTGTAATTTCTTTGGAATTAGATGTATATATTAATATTGACTAGTGATTGTGTAGTTGTCGAAATTTGATAATATTTCATCAATCTGTCAAGTTTCAAGAATTAACAAAAACGAAAATATTTTTTAAACAATTTTTATTGATAACTCTATAGTGAATATTAAATATACAAAAAAAAATGAAGATCGGTAGAGAAACAGAGGCGGAAGGAGTACTTAATTGTTTTGTTTCTATCTATCTTCTTATATACATATATATAACAAAATGATAAAGAGACAAGATCTGTAGATCAAATATGTTTATGAAAATATACTTTGGGTGGGGTTTAGAATCAATGACAGAACAAAAAACTAGTAAAATAATTAAATTATATATATATATATATAGTATAAAAAAAATGTCCAACAACTGTACAACAGTATTGCAGCACTGATTTTCTATTGAGCCATATGATATACAGACGAACAGTCGGTCATATGCATGTGACAAAAGAAAACAAATCTTTAAGTTAACAACAATATTACAGACACACATAACTTATGATCACATTATATATAGGTACTGTCGCTAGAGATTTAAGACCAAGTTTGTTTGTATCGAACGAATATACGAGTTAATTAAGAAAATCAAAAGTATGCAAGTTGTAACACTATTATTTCCATAAATAATGACATAAATAAACTGTTATATTACTTATTTACATATTAGTTAATTATATATTTACCTATTTTAGTTAATTATCCATTAGTTATTTTAAATAATTATATATTTAGTTAATTACTTATTAGTTATTTCAGTTAATTACTTAGCTATTTTAGTTTAAAGTACTTACTATTTTTTTGAGTAGTTTATTTATTTAGTTATTTCAGTTAATTACTTCAAGGAGCACAATAACACCTCTTCCCACGTCTAACGAAAATACAAACATTCGACGACAGGCACCTCCGTTGAGCAGCCGAGACCTCGAGGAAATTGAATACTGCCGCTTGAAGTCACGTTTTGCGATATTGAAAATTGGTTCGTGACCTTTTAGCCCTTACACTATGAAATATTGGAAATTTAATTTTGTATATTTCACGTAAAAATGCTCTATTGTCATTTTCAACTGACTACGCTATTTACCTACCAAGGTCTTTACAGCTTCACCGGATTACTAAGGCGAGCGCTTAAGACACTCAGCCGATTTTATTCAGGTTCAGGTCAAGGATGCACAGCACATTTCGGCTTGGGCTGTTACCGAAAACTCGGATCTGACCTAGCTAAACTACGGTAAGCTATTCATATCACTAATCTACTCGATTCAGTTCGATAAGCGAAAAAAAAAACCTTCCACCATGTGTGTAAGGTCTGCACGTATGTGAGATGATCTCGCGTGTATGCAAGTGATCTAGGTGAGTCACTATATCGCGCTAGTAACAGCTCGAGGGCTCCATCCGCGGACAACCTAGGCTCGTGATGCTACCGGAAGAATCGCACCGTATGTGCGGGGTCGAGTGAGGGGTTCCTTTTTACATTTTTTCCCTAATTACTGAGCAATGTAAGATGTCGTAGTAAGCGAGTAGTTTGAACTGATTGTTTCTGATTTCGTATCCATTTAATAAATCAAATTGGTAATACTATTGGGTGACAGTGAGAAAAACATCTCGAGGAAAGCTGAACCAGAAAAATGTTTTTGTAATACAACTATTTGTGGAAAATATAGAAATGTGAATTTCTTAGAGTTCAAAATCGCCTGTACGCCACGGCTGGCGTGGTGATTATGCCCATACCTTTCTTCAGGAGGAGGCTTATGACTCCGCATCTTACACTGACACGATGGTGTGCTGTAGCAAATTCTTTAATACTTATTATATACAACGCATATCCAGTAAAATCGTCTATTACTACCTACAAGTTGTTGTAATTAAGTAGTCTAGTGAAGCTATTATAACCTTGCTAGGTCAATAGCGCAGTCAGTTAGAAAAAAAATACCCACAAGTTGAATATCGTTGCAAGCTTACACCAGCTTAAAGTCCTTATTTATTGTTATGGGTGCATTTACATCTATATTAATAATCTATACTAATATTATAAAGAGGTAAAGTTTGTGAGTTTGTAACGTTGTGACGTTGTAGGGGGTAATCTTAGGAACTACTAAACCGATTTTGAAAATTATTTTACCAATAGAATGTCACGTTATTTGTGAGTGTCATAGGCTACATATCATCATGCTAAGACCAATAGGAGCGAAGCAACAATGAAAAATGGTTTTAAAATCGGGGTATTTTTTCCTTTTGAGAGCTTCCGCTGCGTCTTAGCCCAAAATAACTATTCACGCCTATTACCGCCCAACGCAGTGGGCACGGGTTGGCTAGTAATATTATAAAGAAGTAAGATTTGTGAGTTTGTGACGTTGTAGGAGGTAATCTCAGGAACTACGAGTCCGATTTGAAAAGTACTTTCAGTGTTACATAGCTCATTAGTCGAGTAAGGTTATAAGCTATATATTATCACTCTAAGATCAATAGAAGCGGAGCACTAATGAAGAATGTTTTAAAATCGGGTTTTCTTTTTCCTCTTGAGAGCTTCCGCTGCGTGTTAGCGTTAGGCCAAAGTAACTATTCCACGCGGACGAAGTCGCGGGCAGAGGCTAGTTACAAATATAGGGGAAGGCACTATGGTTTATGCTGTTCACCGTTGACATTATTCTTGTCGGAGAAAATGCTATTGGGGTCCAAAGTGGGCTGAGAATAACTAGAGCACATTGGACTAAAGGTTAGTAGAACAGAAAATATAAATTTTAGTCAGCGATCTCGGTGATTCATCCAGATATTGCCATGGATTTCGAGAATTTATGGAAAAACATGAAAAATATTTTTTTTTCAAGGGGCCGCCATTCTTGGCATTATGAAAATGTTCAGGGGTCATAGTAAAGCGGCATCTATACTAATTAACTTTTTTATTTCAGATGACCGAAAAGGTGGAAATTATGCACACCAGGACACTCCTTTTTTTGAATCCCCACTTTACCTGTTAATAACATTTTGAGTTTTTTTCGATTATTTTTTATGTAGTCTCGAAATGTCAATATAAACAAGTGATAAAAAAATGGATACTAAACATATATTTTGTTTCATTTGAACAGAGCTTCAAAAAACGCCCAAAATTCACGACTCTAAATTAGAATACCTCCTTAAACTCCTTCTTACCAGTTAGCTCTATTTTTTGCTACCTCGGTTGACTGATTCAAAACGACCGTGATACATACTGATGAAAAATAGGATGAAGGTGATGAAATGACCATCGCAGGGATCACGTAGGACCCATTACGGACTTGCCGTACGCTTATGTACGATTAATAGTCGCTAATAGTATAATATAGTACAGTTACTATATTATACTATTAGCGACTATTAATCGAAAATAATAATAAAGACGCTTTAACCTCAATTAGCCGAATCAGCAACACACTACTGATCGCAACTGAATAACACACTCGATGCGGATGGGCCGACGTTCCCCACACGAGAATGTCCCACGGTCCCATTTCTCTACGCTCTTCACAGGACAGTTCCTCTGATATGTCAGGTCGACGACACGTCGGGACATGTCAGGTCCAGTCCATCAAGAACAGTCAAATGCAACGTTAGTAGATACAGAAAAACAGCGCTAGTACCACGAACTATTTATTCCTCTTACTGTAGATGTTACTTGTTCGACTCTTTGAGCTAGAGTCTACGAATGACTTTTTCTTTTCTCGAACTGACTACGCTATTGGCCTAGCAAGGCCTCTACAACTTCACCGGACTACTAAGGCGAGCGCTTAAGACACTCAGCCGATTTTTATTTTGGCAACTAGCTCACCTCGGCTTGGCTGTTGCCTGTTTCATGCAATTCGCGATCTATCTTAGCTAACCTAAGTTAAGCTAAACTATTCATACATATATGAGTAGTTGAAACATATATGTGTACCAGGCATGCATGTCTAAACATCTCTTATGTGTATTTTGTATCGGAAAATACTACGAATGACTCGACCAACTCGCCTTTTATAGCTTTTAGTGAAGTCACGATCGGCCGATAACTTTCGACCAATGGCGTCTCAGATCATTAATAACACCCCGGATATAGTCAATAGTATGGAAAGTGCGAACAACACTATATTTTAGTATACACATTGGATTTGTATCATTTTGGTGAAGTAGTCCGTAATAAGATTCATTGGAAGTATAGTTACCTAATTAAGTATATTGTAAACGGTGCTTCCAGATTATTTTGTAATCCTTATGCTTCAGAAATATTTAATATTACAGTACTACCAAAATTCTTAAAGAAATGAAAAAAAATGAAATATAATTGAAATAATCTACAAATTTGATGCCGGATCCATTATTTGCGGCTTAAAGTACACAAAAGTTGAAGATCTTAAGCCATAAATATGCAGCATGATAGTCCTTGTGTATATTCAAACAGTGTGGTGGTAGTGGTAGATTTGACATTCATAATTGCCTTCTTAGGTCCTAAATTGAATAAAGTGTTTTTGATTTTGATTTTGAAACACACACGTACACAACACACGCACGCTGCACACATTTTTTGTGGTGGTAGAGAGGTAGTTTTAATGGTGGTAGAGCCACGCCGAAACTATTACTGGTTTCAGCATGAATGGGTCGGCTCGCCCGGGGTAGTACCACCCTCTCATAGAAAACCGACGTGAAGTAACAGTGCTTGCATTGTTGCGTTTCGTTCGGTCAGTGAGAGCGCCGGAGACCCACCTCCCCTCCCCTCTCCTCTCCCTCTCCCTCCCCTAACCCTTCCCCCCAAAGGGTGGCAACGCACTTGCGACTCCTCTGGTGTTGTTAGTGTCCATGGACGGTAGTGATCACTTAACATCAGGTGACCCACCTGTTCGTTTGCCACCTATGACATAAAAAAAACATACTGACACAAACAAACCTAGCGCACAAGTGTACTTCTCTATAAGTTTAAGCTTGTACTATTACATTCATACAGTGGGTGTTGACATCTGTGATACAGTTGAACACTGGTACAGATATCAACGATAATTACTACTGATAATTAATACATTTTGTGCCCTTCATGATACTTGAGTAATATGATATACAAGTGTACGTATTGTAGAGGTTATTGAATTCTTTATATTTAGTTATATAATAGATTAAATACCTATCTTTATAATTTTGCTTTGTTTTTAATAAAATATTATTATTATTACTTGTAATTAATTGTCAAAGTTCTTCAAACTCTCGTTGGCGTTTCAAGTCGACTCTAAAAATAACCTACCCTCCTAATATGCTAAAAAAGTACCAGAATGGGCCCTAATCATTTAATAAGACTTTTTAACCGACTTCAAAAAAAGGAGGAGGTTATCAATTCGACTGTATTTTTTTTTTTTTTTTTTTATGTTTGTTACCTCATAACTTTGGACTGGGTGAACCGATTTTGATTATTCTTTTTTTATTTGAAAGCTGGTACTTCCCGTGTAGTCCCATTTTAATTTGGTCCAGTTCCGACAACGGCATCCAGTGCAAAACCGTATAAGTTTTAAATTTGCATTACGTATGTACACGACAAATAGACGAATAACTCAATATCACGCTAACCAATTTCGATGATTCATTTTTTATTGGAAAGGACGTACTTCAAGGGTAGTTTGATGAGAGTTTGGTTAGGTTCTGATTATGGGATCCGTGACAAAGTAAGAAAACTTTCAAGAAACGAGCCTACTCCTTTCTTAAGGGCCGGCAACGCATCTGTGTTTCCTCTCGTGTCGCAGGTGTCCATGGGCGGCCGTGATCACTTACCATCAGGTGACCCGTATGTTCGTTTGCCACCAATATTATAAAAAAAACTCTTCAATTCTTAGGAGCCTATTGTGCTTATGTTCGTTGCTGTGTTGCAACATGACGCAAGCATTGTAATTACATTACTTAAGGTGTATTATGTGTGGGTAGCCGAGTTGGTGGTAGAAAAAACTATCGCGGATTATTGATAAGGTTGCGTTCGTACCAAACGTTACTTATTGTACAACCAATTGAAATCATATCGCATACCACACTGATAGATACCATACCGCAAAAATGCGCATATTTTAATATACTTAAGGCGGAACGGAGTTCGCGGGCACTGCTAATAAAATATATTTATGTACACAAAAAATGGAAAAATAAAGTAAATTTTCAAAAAAAAGTATTAACCGACTTCAATATCAATCAAAAACCCATAAGGCACTAAAAAGCGGAAAATAAATAGTTTATCAAATTAACCAAATTAAATAAAACATATGAATATGTGTGCTACCTAGAGATATATTAGAAGTCGGTGCCAACTGAAAATCGTATCATCTACATAGGTACAAAAAGTTTAGTTCACTCTCGCGTCTCTGTAATACTTTTCTACCTGGAACAAATTTGAAATTTCGGTTGGCACCGATTTCCAATACATCTCTAGGTAGCACACATATTCATATGTTTTATTTAATTTGGTTAATTTGATAAGCTATTTATTTTCCTCTTTTTAGTGCCTTATGGGTTTTTGATTGACATTGAAGTCGGTTAATACTTTTTTTTGAAAATTTACTTTATTAGACGCTCCCGTCAAAGTGTGTGAATTTTAATCTTACAATAAGTCTGGATTTTCGCCCTTTCATTAAGCCTACCTCTCTATACAAATTATTCATATAATTAACGTAGAGATAATACGAAACACTAGGGAGAATTGTTACGCGCCGCGTTATAGCGCGGCCCGTGACTGAATAATTCGTGTGGGATTGACGTTATGAGCCTGAATTATAACTTGATTCGTGGCACAGTCAAAATTTCCACTTTATTCTTGAATACAGTGATGTTTTAAACAGATCATAATCTCCCTAATCTATCTTTAATCGTTTCCGTTGTATTTTCCATTCAATGTAGTTAAAGGTTTAATATTTTTTGTGTAACCGGTGCTATAATCGATTTTTTGACGTGATAACGTCTTATAAATTGATGAACGTCGGCTACACGCACGAACACATCACATATTGTCACCTTTCTCCTGAGCCGAGCGTGCAAGCGTGAGCGCGGAAAAAGGGATAGAGAGTCGCGATCGGCCTAAGCATTCGGCTTGTGACGCATCTATCTCTCTTCCACTCCATCGGCCGATGTGTCCGAATCGTTATCACGTAAAATTATCGTCCGTAAACCGACTTCACAGACAACCAATTTTTTTTACACTGTACTAGCTTATTTTCATATCTACTAGCATTCTTCTGAGACGTTAGCTGTCAGATGGCAGAAACTTTTCGGATTCTAATTCAAATCAAACTTTATAGTTATAGTTATATCATGGTGAATTTAAACACTACCTATATACATTATTACCTACTAGCGGGCCCGGCAGACGTTGTCCCGCCCTGATTATAAAAAAAATCCTTGATAAACCTTGTGAAAACCGTATGTAAATCTGTTGTTTTTGAGTTTATCGCGAACAGACAGACATATAGACGCGGTAGGAGTCTTTGTTTTATACTATGTAATGATGTATTATTCTGATATACAATACTGTAGTCGAAGTTTTTGGCGTGATCTTAGATTCTCATGTAGTGGCTTTTATATTTTATTCATTACTAGCTGTGTCCGGGACTCCTTTCGCGTGGAACCTAATGTACAAAAGACAGTGACTAATAAAATCATCGGAATGTATTAAGACCATTTACTTATCAACTTATCTCTTGTACTTAAGTCGCATCGTCATTAAAATTATAATAACTTTTGATAGAATGAATCGATTTTAATGAAACCAAGATTACATGTTACTGGAAGATATGCTTTATGATTTTCTTCAGTGATACGTGTTTATTAAAACAGACATTTAAAAAAAATTGGATTTTTTTTAATTACATATTCCTACTCATCGGCAAGTTTTTTTTTTTACAAAAAAATGAAAAAGTATCGTTACCTTTGATTTACATTCTTATTTTATGTATAGATAGATATAGAGTGTATTTATTTCATCTATTGTTACTAACTTAACCGGGGGGTGATTCAGTGTTGTATTATTTTGGGTAACGTTTGGAAGTTTCACAGGAACAAACGTTTAGCGGAACCAACTCGGGCACTAATTCAGGAAACTTCAACAATTTAGCCGCGTAACAATATTACCGACGTAGACAAATGCTGTAGTTATTTGTGAATTATTGGCTAATAAAAAAATATTACTTCCAACAGGCTATCCATCCCAGATTCGAATGGGCACTATATATTAATTTGACGCTTTAATAATTACTTTTCAACATAAACGTATCGCACATTTAATAAAGTACATGAAGTAATTCAATTTTATTCGTCTAAAGTGATCATGTTTACAGGTTCAACTTAGAGTTATCTTAAAAAAATAAATGAAACGTTTTAAGTAAGGGAATAAGTATTTATATTGTTATTAGATCGTTGTAGAAAATATCACCATTTATAACAGAAATAGGTTTAGATAGCCTTTTAAAAAAGTGTGTGTGTGTACTTTTGTACACGCGTTAGAAGTTACACTTCTTTGGCGTAACAAGATAAAAATCTTTTCAAAAATGTTATCTTTCGCCTTATTCTACGTTTGTAGAAAAAACGATACTAACAATAGAAAAAAGGTATTTAATACATTGAAATTTTAATACAAAGAAATACAAACAACAAATACAAAGAAACAAAATGTTGACTATAGCTAACTTCAGGGTGTCGGTTTTTCGTGACGGTGTGCGCGCGCATCGAAAAAATTTACTCTCATCATTTTTCCCTAACGTGCCAATAGAAGTATAACTTCAAAAATACCACTTATTATAAAATCTATGCTAATATTATAAAGAGGTAAAGTTTGTGAACTTATGAGGTTGTAGGGGGTAATATCTCGATCTACTAAACCGATTTTGAAAATTAGTTTACCAATAGAAAGCCACGTTATTCGTGAATATCATAGGATATATATTAACCCGAAAATGAAAATATTTATTTGTGGTAGTCGGATTTGAAAGAAGTCGGAGAAAAAAAGAACGAAAAAAAATTTCTCCCCCCTTAACGATGAGAGATATATGATTGAGTTCTAGAGAAAAATTGTAGAGCTTGATAATGCCTAATAAAAAATGTCAGCGACAGCATACTGGTATGTCTAAACTTTTATATTTAAGTCACAAAAAGTAGTTTTTATAATAAAAAAATACATTTAAATCGTTAAGTGGTGTTTATTGGTCGTATTATCAGCAACAATTATGAATACTTAGCAAAATACATAACACTTAGTACTAACCGAATCACACTCATAGTTTTATGACACGTAAAAATATTTACCGTCCAACGATGTGGGCAGGGGTCAGCTATATGTCATAAAATAATTTCAATACAGACAAGAAGTAACAACATAATGCTCTACGATATTGTACATAAGCTGAGTTAAGTCATCGAAATAATTACGTACATTTTAAAAAATGTAATAAATCTAAATAATACATTGTTTTAAACAAAGTAAAGTAAGTAATAAATTACTGTAGCCGGCTTTATCAATATAAGCGCCTGAACATTCCTACTTACGACTATTTTAGAATGCATCGACTGGTCTCTAATTTATATAAGTATAATATATATGTGATATACACATAAACTTACTGGAAGAAATTGTCTAAACAATAATGAAAATTGTATCCAAATCAGTTTGCGTAGTTTAACAGAATACTACACTACACTTATTAATTTTCTATTTAAATATAATAACCGTGTGCATGCTTGTGTTTTATATCTATGTGCTTTAACTATTAAATTTGTGTAAAATTAACAGCTTGATATACCAGGTGACTGTTTGAAGGGTATTACCGTTCAATAGTGTAATAATTCATGGTCGCATTTAACATATAAAATAATAATATCATAACAAATACTAGTAAACAACAAGGAGAACCTTAGTTAAAGTTTGTTCTAAAACTTTTAAAAGTATGGGAACGATACGGGAATAAGTAGCTATTTCTGAGCTATACTAATATTATAAATCTGAAGAGTTTGTTTCCTTAAACGCGTTAATCTCAGAAGCTACTGGTCGGTTTTGAAAAATTCTTTCATCATATCATATCGTCACGTTAAGACCAATGTGAGCGGAGTACCAATGAAGAATGTTTGAAAATCGAGGTTTTTTTAGCGTTAGCCCAAAGTCAACGAGAACGAATTCACGGGCAGAAGCTAGTGTGCTCATATTTTTAGTTATATCAAAGAAATTTTTCATTACGTAGTCTTGGAAATATCTGAGTCTTGCCAATGCCAGTAACTCTCACGTCGCTGTTTGTTCTCGTAATATACATGTTTCCTTCACACCCTCATATTCAAGACGTAACGCGTTATTCTGACACGCGAGAACTTTCCCTATATTGTTTACTGCGTTACAAAAACATTGAACGTACAACGGAGGAACATTATCTACTTATTCGAAGGGAAAATAACTAAGTTTCTGTTTTGTTTGCCAATAAATTAACAAGTTTCCAAGGGAAGACTGTCGAACTTTTTGAATAACATTAATTTTAACGAAGCCATCCGGATTCCCTGGTATTAATGATTCTAGTTATATATAATTTTTATAGTATATAACTCAATCTGGACGTATTTCTTAGCATATATTATATAATATCTATTTTTCGTATTAACTTGACGAATTGGTCACATTTAATTTTATACTTAATATTATCGAGATTTATAAAAAATCATCTTTTTTAATAGTAAAGAAATGCTTCGAACGATCTATACTTATTTACCATCATTGTGATAAACACATTATGACAAAGTAAATAGAAAGTTACTGGTGAATATGAATTTAAGCTGTATATAACCATTTGTCCTTTTTTAACCAACCATGTTTGGGTTAACCTTGTTACGACGATGCTAAGAGTAGTCTATGCTACTTCATCAGAGTCTTGATTTGACTCTAGAAGAGAAAGAGTAGAATTAGAAGTGATATGATTATTAAGGTTCGCGGGGTGGTAGGGTGTCTGTACCCGACTGGATCGCGACCACCGTACACCAGGTGGAACACCCGCTATAGTGGCACGTTTGGGCGTGTTGCGTTCCGAGATCAGCCGGTGTATATCCAGCAATCGGGGGGGGGGGCTGTCCCTGACTGGGTCGCTTTCAGGCCGGCATGACAGCGGCGACCGGCGATGGATAGTATGTCTTTCGGTGGTCGCCATTGTTTTTGGATTGTACTGTGCTTACCATCAGGCACAGTACAGTCATTTTGCCGAGCTACAATAAAAAAAAAATAAGGAGCTATTAATATTCATTGGAATAAGAGTCTCTAAAAAAGATAGAGCAGCGTGATGACTCAACGATGCGCGGAGTACGCCCTCATTCGGACCTTATAGATCTGAGTATTGTAAACAAGTAAGTTGCAAACTTTACCCTTCCTCTAAACGTTATCACTGTCATCAATCAAGTTTTAATTGCTTTCTAGAGATTTCGACACCTCGTTTGAAATAAATACATAAGCGAGATACAATGTGGCCGACGACAGTTACATTCTCGACGTTGGATACAAGAAACAACAAAATAAAGAAATGTACGGGAGAGCTATAATCATAATGTAATGTAAGATTTATGTTCTATTATAGTAGAGTACTTAGGTATCGTTTCTTTTGCTATAATGATATTTCCAATTTTCTTTTTGCGTGTAAGATACATTTTTTAACTCAAAAACTCCGTTTATTACTAAACTAACAGTATAACGTCTGTTTTATTCAATTTTCATACAAATTCTAATATAAACTTAAGATTATGATTATCTTAATAGACACACTAAAGAATCTTCTGGTCATAATAGTAACAGATTGGTTAAAACTAGTTTTTTTTTATATGTCATAGGAAGCAAACGAACAGGCGGTTCACCTGATGTTAAGTAATCACCACCGTCCATAGACACTAGCCACCCCAGAGGAGTCGCAAGTGCGTTGCCAGCCTGTGTTTGAGGTGAAGGGGGGAATGAGAGAGGGGGAGGAGAGAGAGAAGAAGGGAGAGGAGGTGGCTCTCACTGACCGAACGAAACGCAACAATGCGAGCACTGTTACTTCACGTCGGTTTTCTGTGAGAGGGTGGTACTACCCCGAATGAGCCGATCCATTCATGCTGAAACCGGTAATAGATTCAGCGTGGCTCTACCATCTACAAAGTTTAAATGTTCTAGTCTTAAACAGTTTACCTTAGTAAAATTGAATCGTGTTCTGGCGTTTTCCAATGAATTGGGAATGGGATATTGTTTTGTTTTATTTATTACTGAGAACTTAAGTACCATTTTTTATCGCGTGGTAATCCTCTGGAGATCTACCTAGCCGTGCAGCATAGGTGAGAATGCCAGATTTCTACTGAATAACCCTCTCTGTGTTCTTCTTGCACCAGTTAGCCGGGTAGGCAGGAACGGCCTCTGCAGTGCTTCTACCCGATCCGGCAGGTGTTGACCCTTTAACAGGGCCTCAACTTGTGGTCTGAAGAGGGAAGACTTTGGCCCTCCCTGACGGAGAACTTAAGTACCATTGTTGAGTTGATTACGAGAATAACATTAATTTGCTCCTATAGTGTGCTTACTTGTGCTGTATTTCATCACAAATCCAACCAAGCCTAACCTAATCTAATATGTGGATTACAATTTATCTTACAAAGGCTAAACTTTCATTACAAATTCGACATACTAACATAGTTTTAAACGATTATTAATACCTATGATGTTAAGTATAATAAGATCATAAGTCTTTCTCATTATACTTAAGCAGCACCACTTTTAAAACGGTTGTTTGGTCATAAACAATTAGAAAAAGGTGCGAACCAAGATACTGCAAAAGAAAAGAAAAAATAAACCTAGTCTAGTATCTTTTTTTTGTAGAAAAATCCTGCGTGGACTCCCCCTCTTTCGAAGGAGAGAAGGGTAGAATCAGATTGACTAAAACCCAATGGAGTACATACCAACCGCAGTTTTCATGATATGCGTCACCCAGATAGCCATGGGGGACCATGTCAAATAAGTTTTAATATCTAAAGGCTATTATAGTGTGCGTCAATATCAATATGTGCGTGTGATGGTGACGTTTGGAAATGATGCCCTCTGTGCATCCACCAAAACCGGATGTAACTATCTATGTTTCTAAAAATCTGTATGATCAAAAGATAAACCAGATCAAGTTTCTTGCCGGTTCTTCTCGATGACTGGGTTTTTTGGGATGACTGGGATGTTCTTAAGCACCTTCTCAGGGCCTAAATTAAAGTATTTTTGATTTCTGCATCTTATACTCAATACTAGCAGCATTTTATATTTTATACGCTTGCTTCGTTGGGCATTAAAAACACGGAGAAGGTGAAATACACAAAATAAGAGTAGACTAGAACCATGTATGAAAAATTTCGCATTGAATAGTCCTTGCAGGGAAATCTGGCGAGAGGGACCAAGAAATGCGGGCTTGAATGTGGTCCACTCACTTGATTCCTTTCACCTCCATTGATTGCGGTGTTTCCTAAGGAGAGATGTGGACTGTATTTTGGCGGTTTGCGTGGGCAAGGGTATCACGGGAAACACGCTCAATCGTAGGATCCAAGAGTATATAATCGATTGAGCTAGGATAGAATAGAAAATCACACTTACTTGGCAGAGGCTGATCGCTGGTTTCGGAGGGTTTGTGTCCGTATCCAATCAGTAGGCGGGTCACATAAAATGTATTCGCTATTCACTCGCGAGTTGATTTGCGCACTGGTTCATGACACAGAGAGCTCACGTCGCTTTCGCGGCACATACCATAACGTACTGCACTGGCGATGCGGCCGAGCACTAGCGGTAATCTAAGGAAGAAGGGATCGTGGCGGGGGGGTGGGGAGGGAAGCCGGGACCTGCCCGCGCGTGTTAAACTGCCTAATATAATAACTACCAGTCCTAATGATTCAAGTCATAGTTGAGCTTCAAAGTAACTGTATTTTCATAACAAACACGTAGGCGACGCGTTTAAAAAAATATTTAAAAAATGTGGTGCGTGTTTTATATATATTTTTTTTTACTTTATTTTCGGCAACCAATCTTTTAGATTATTACTGCCATTGTCGAGTAGTAAATAGTATTACAAGTTCTTCTTCTATTTTATTGTTGGCAACCAGTCTTCTAGTAGACTATTACTGCCATTATCAAGTGAGTATCGATATTACAAGTTTCTTGATATAATTTCAATGAACTGACAATATGGTGGCCATTTTGTTAGAACTTTCCTGGGTGTTTTTGTGGCAAGTCAGAATCCTTGCTCCGTGGTATTATTTCCGATTCACTTCACTTGTGCACAATAACCAAACTATATTACGTAAAGCACCACCAACATTATAGAGCCAATTAACAAAAGATTATAGATAAAATACACACATCAAAAAAGTCTAAGCAACATGCGTGATATTACAAATTTTACCATTTATATTAATTAATTTCTAAGTATTTACTCAAACAAAGTGCGTAGGTAAGTAAACTTTTTTGTTATTGATAACATACTGGCTGGTTGTAAAAAAAAATTTGATTATGTTTTGTTTTTTCATAAAATTCAAATGACTGCGAATTTGTTTGAATTTAAGTGCGTTTTAATTGCTACGTTTAGTCTTGATTTTATAATTTTACCAACCATTTAAATAAAGTTAGTGACAAAATTAAATTGTTAGATATTCTTTACGTCATGAAGCGACGTCATTTGATGGCAGATGAAATGCAAAGAGCTGTAGGGATGTTGCAAGCGGGAAGTAATCAATCTCAGGTATCTCGACATTTTGGCATTCATAGAAGTGTTATTTGTCATCTTTGGCAGCGCTACAATAATACAAGAGAACCCGCTGAACAGCATCCAGACCGTTAAAGGAGTACAACCACTCGGCAAGACCGGTACATACAACTGACTGCAAGACGCCAGCCGATGTTAACCGCTCGAGAGATAAGTTTGAGGCTACAAATTTCAAGTGGTGTTGATGTAAGTCCTCAAACTGTGCGAAATCGACTGCATGAGTACGGCCTACGAGCTCGACGCCCAATCAGGTGCCCACCGATACGTCACAGGAATCGCGCTCGTTGATATTAATGGTGTAGAGAACGCATAACATGGACCCAGGAACAATGGGATAAAATTATGTTTTCCGATGAGTCGCGATTCGGGTTTAAGCCTGATACAAGAAGGGTGCGAGTGTATCGTCGGCTCGGAAATACTGAAAGGCTCAGGTGCGTTCAGGAAGTTCCATACAGCGGCTCAACAGTTATGTTATGGGCGGGTATTATGAAGAACAGGCGAACTGAGCTCGTTTTTGTAAATAGAAACATGAATGCTGAAAATTACATTGAGGATATTCTCAGACCTTATTAACAGACCCATTTGCACAAACCTTTGGCTCCGATTTTAGGTTAATGCATGACAATGCGCGTTCACATACAGCTCGGCGAACCAGTGAATACTTTGCAACGGAGAACATCCGGGTATTGCCCTGGCCTGCACAATCGCCAGATCTCAACCCCATCGAGCACGCATGGGACATGCTCCAGAGACGTGTTTTGAAGGACTTGGACGGAGCGACAACAACCCAACAGCTGAAGGATTTGCTACAATTCCATTGGGAGCGAATACCGCAAGATGACATAAACAGTCTCATTAATTTAATGAATAATCGTTGCCGACAAGTTCTGACTAGCAGAGGAGACCACACTTTGTATTAAATTGTTCTATTCTTTCACAATAAATACATTTTCTTTAGAAATTTCATTTTGTAAGAAATAAGTTTAGTTTCTTATGTATCTTAGTTTCTACAGTATATTCTAATATTGTTCATTTCTGTTATTAAAAGAACTTATAAAGACAACAGCTGTTATTTTTACATTATAGAACCCTAAAGATATTATTTTAAAAATAAAATACAACGTTATAATGTGAAGAACCATCCTAAAATTTAAATTAGTACATGTTGCTTAGACTTTGTTGATGAGTGTATAAAGACCACTACATGGCATTCCAAGATCCCGCCAAAAACTCTTGTACCGTGTTTTATATTGTCTACAAAATGTTGTATATTGTTCCGTTTTACACAACATACATATATCCATTATTATATTCTATCGTAAGACTTGTTCTTTTGCAGTAAACATTGTAATTGAAATTATAAGTCAGGAGTTCTTAAACTCGGTTTTACGCGTAAATAAGTTGTTTGTTACATAGATGCACAATTTATTGACGTTCTAGAATAAAGATTAGAAATTTTTATTTAACACCGAGCGCTTGTGGTGAGTGCGAAATAGATACGTGTCCAAAGATTGACCAACCGAATAAAAATATATTTCTCTATCTACTAATCAGAACACAGCTTTTGAAATATGTTCCATGTGCTTGTAATATTGCCTTGCTAAGGAATGGTGATTTTGTTAAAATGAAACAAATAAAATCCTTTATATTATAAACTTTAAGGTTAAAACATCAAGAAGGTTCAATGTAAATTAGTTTTTACAGTCAATTACAACAGATGGGTATTGGCATAAAGATCCCGAGGTCAGTAAACTCGAACACCTTTGGACCTTTTTAATGGAGAAGGTTTTGGGAACGAATTTCCTCAATGCGACTTACGACAGGAGTTGATTGGTAGAAATCATCATGTAAGAAAATAGCGTTATGTCCCTCTATACACTTTTAATCTCTCTCTGTCTGATTCCATTGTAGACGACTTTTGAGTGTGCTTGCAAATAATGCGTAGAAATTTCATATAATCTCTTCTTATTTAGCAATTCCTTGTATTCGCGTCGCCCTTGTTAATATGAATTCAACCCCTGTCTCACGTATATAGTACTGTTTTTCTGGAAGAAATTTATTTACGAACGTAAACATTAAATATGAGTATTTTTAACCGACTTCAAAAAAAGGAGGAGGTTATCAATTCGACTGTATTTTTTTTTTTTTTTTTATGTTTGTTACCTCATAACTTTGGACTGGGTGAACCGATTTTGATTATTCTTTTTTTATTTGAAAGCTGGTACTTCCCGTGTGGTCCCATTTCAATTTAGTCCAGTTCCGACAACGGCATCCAGTGCAAAACCGTATAAGTTTTAAATTTGCATTAATTATGTAAACGACAAATAGACGAATAACTCAATATCACGCTAACCGATTTCGATGATTAATTTTTTATTGGAAAGGATGTACTTCAAGGGTAGTTTGATGAGAATTTGGTTAGGTTCTGATCATGGGATCCGTGACAAAGTAAGAAAACTTTCATGAAACGAGCCTACTCCTTTCTTAAGGGCCGGCAACGCATCTGTGTTTCCTCTCGTGTCGCAGGTGTCCACGGGCGGCCGTGATCACTTACCATCAGGTGACCCGTATGTTCGTTTGCCACCAATATTATAAAAAAAAACTCTTCAATTCTTAGGAGCCTATTGTGCTTATGTTCGTTGCTGTGTTGCAACATGACGCAAGCATTGTAATTACATTACTTAAGGTGTATTATATGTGAAGCGATGGTAGCCGAGTTGGTGGTAGAAACTATCGCGGATTATTGATAAGGTTGCGTTCGTACCAAACATTACTTATTGTACAACCAATTGAAACCATATCGCATACCATACCGATATATACCATACCGCAAAAATGCGCATATTTTAATATACTTAAGGCGGAACGGACTTCGCAGGCACTGCTAGTAAAATATATTTATGTACACTAAAAATGGAAAAATAAAGTAAATTTTCAAAAAAAAGTATTAACCGATTTCAATATCAATCAAAAACCCATAAGGCACTAAAACGCGGAAAATAAATAGTTTATCAAATTAACCAAATTAAATAAAACATATGAATATGTGTGCTATCTAGAGATGTATTGGAAGTTGGTGCGAACCGAAAATCATATCATCTACATAGGTACAAAGTTTAAGTCCACTCTCGCGTCTCTGTAATACATTTCTACCTGGAACAAATTTGAAATTTCTGTTGGCACCGACTTCCAAGACATCTCTAGGTAGCACACATATTCATATGTTTTATTTAATTTGGTTAATTTGATAAACTATTTATTTTCCGCTTTTTAGTGCCTTATGGGTTTTTGATTGATATTGAAGTCGGTTAATACTTTTTTTTGAAAATTTACTTTATTTACTTTACTTTTGTGGCAACATTGTTATTAAAAAAAATATGTCTTCCTTCATTCCCGTTCATCTGTGTAATGTGTTTATCTGTATTTATTTTTTTTATGTATTTCATTGTACTGTAATTCACCGCTAGGTGCCGCTATATTTTATTATGGAGGCAGTTACTTGATCTTAAAGTGAAAATTGAGGTTAACGCTAATAACTCATCTTAAGTAATAATAAGTACGCTCTCGTTTCTAGTATTCGTAAATATTATCTCAATGGTTTTGTCACAGTTAAAGTCCGTCGAGCTAGTTCACTGACGCGGAACAACTCGGTGGTTACACGCACAGTAACTTGAGAAAAGTTGCTTACTTATGTCTTCTCCAGAACTTGCTTATCGCGGAACTTCTGTCTTTGTTAAACTTTTGTTTGTAAATTTCTAAATAATACACAGTTTTAGTAAACACTTCACTGAGGACTAGCGGCAGTGACTTGTTGTATTACGACATAGTGTCTGAAAGTAAGCATAATACAATTCAACGTGAGTTAGGTCATCTTGGTTAAAAATCAAAAGTAGTTGTACCAAGTTTCGTTCTGAGAAGGCGTATATGAACATCAAAGCTATCACTGTTTCGGAAAACAACCCAGTCATCGATAAGAACTGGCTAGAAACTCGATTTGGTTTATCTTTTCATCAAACAAATTTTTACAAATATAGATAGTTACATTCGTTTTTAGTAGAAGCACAAAGCGGGGTGCCATTTTCAGTTATCCTCATCGTTCACATATTGCTCCAATTTAAAAATAGCCTTAAGACATTAAAACCCGCTTGACATGTTGCTTGAAATCATTATCCGACAAATCGGTATATGCTTTGGGACTGTGTTATAAAACCTAACACTATTTCCCAAAAAACTATTACTGGTCTTAGTGAGCCTGAAATATGAAATGATCAATTTGTTATAGTTTCTAGTATTTAAATCGTGTCGGCGTATTACTAAATCCAGTTTTTGCTGACATACATTAAATTATCAACAATGTATTGGAAGAGCATAGTTAAGGTACCAAATTCCTGAAACTTAGTCTTCAATGTTCGATAGTGACTGGACAATACCTGATACTGAGCACAGTACAATTCAGCCAGAGATCGGTCATCTTGGTCATTACTGTCATGCCACCTTCTAACCGTCTGTTGAGTATACATTGATTGTATTCCAAAACGCAACAACCAAAAGAGTTAACATAATGGTTTTGAAATGACGTATGTGTGGGTAACGACGTGTAGGTTACGTGTCAAGTTTATTCACTTTCACGGGTGGTCGTGAAAAAATGTACGATTCTTATGAGTGTAAGCGGTCACCGCAACCAATGAACGTTTACTACACCAGGAGTGTTATACTCACGTTATCGAGACTTTAGATACCTGTTCACTTCCCCGTTGAAGAGCAAATAAACTAGACAGAGATTCTTAACGGTTCTTCTCGATCACTGGGTTGTTTGTTCGATGTCCGCTGGTAGTTTTGACGTTCATAAGTGCCTATTTAGAGCCTACATCGAATAAAATATCTTTTGATTTTGATTTGGAGAGCCACATAAACACGCTTGGTATTTAGTAGCCATGATCCAATCGTATCGTATCCATCGAAGTGTAAATTGTTATAGGGCATGACATGCCCCTTTGGATACACATCTCGGTATAATTAGATATACTTGAGACAGATGTAAAGGGCCGTTCATAAAGTACGTTCGCACTTGTGCCCTGAAGAAGGGGTATTGCTTACTGTGGCAGGATATGACAAAAGGGATTGGGGGAGTCGAGTAAATTTTGCAAAGTTTTCTTAGTTTAATTTTGTAAAGGTATACATATTTTTACGTACATATGTCCATTATAATGACTTAATAACTTGTTATATTTATTCATGTTTTGTGTTTTTTTTTGAAGAGAATACTTCTTTAGGTGCCTTGTGCGATATTTTTGACAGGAGATAAACTTATGATTTGCTTGCACGGCTTGCCTCAGACTGGCGACGCGTTATATAGCGACCTGTGTACTTCTAATATTGATATTCTATATTGAGTATTTGATTAAACACTATAAACTGTATATATAATTATTGTTCGGAGTGCCAATAGATATGAAAACCAGACTAGTTATAATAATTTCAATTTACAAGTAATGAAATTTAACTAATTCATACTATAACTGATTTCAAAATTCAAAAAAGAATACAGATATTTCATTGTTTTCAGTTTTCACTTATGTCGCCAGTACTTATGACTGCCTCGATTGTTTTTTCTAAAATTGTCTAAATTTGCGCACTATAAATTGCCATATATCATGTACTGGAGAAGGATTTATCATTCGTGATAAAGAAGTTATGACATAGTATGACGAATAGGGAGAGGAGGTTTAAAACGGTAAAAATTTACGTGCCGTATTTTATGAACGTCCCTTAAGCATTACAAGTAGAAATAAGACGAAAACCGGTGTATTGATTCTGTATATTTCAGGTAGACTGGTTAATTGGAGAGCGCATGGTTGTTACTAATGACGTCACTGATCAAAGAACACTCAGACCGTTCGAGGACTTCGAAGTAAAACTCAATACGCAGGTGTGATTTGAAAACATCAGCTTACTGTGTAAATATTGTTGGTGACGAATCAAAGGAAGAAAATAATATATATTTGTTTTTGTTCAATTGTGGATAATGCAACAGTGTTAGATTGAAGAAGGCGTTACTTTGCGCAAAATCCATCATTAAATATTATAGTGGGCGTTACTTTGCACTTCCGCTTGGAATTGATTGAACACTACTAAGTCTTACTACAACAAAAAGCAAATATATATATATATATATATATATATATATATATGTATATTTCTATATTCATTATATAATATATATAAATATAATAATTATCAATAAATTAATTAAAAATATGTTGCAGATTGACTTAGTAGTAGTGACGTAGCAATAGACATAGTAGTGTTCAATCAATTCCAAGCGGAAGTGCAAAGTAACGTCCATTATAATATTTAATGCAACAGTCAACAGTGCGATGAATAATATAATAACAATGATAAGGAGCACAGTAGACTGAAAACCTACAACGCTTTATCACATCGATACAACTTATACTATTAATAATATTGAATAATTAAATTATGTAACACTAATTATTGATAAACATTTGAAAAAGAAAATAAATAAAAAGAATAAATGAAAAAGTGAAAATGAATTTATCTATAAAAGAGCAAATTAGCCCATGGAAAAGAAAAGAAGTGGTAAAGCCACGCTGAAGCTATTACTGGTTTCAGCCTGAATGGGTCGGCTCGCCCGGGGTACTACCATCCGACCCACAGAAACACCCACGTCAAGTAACAGTGCTTGCATTGTTTCGTTTCGTTCGGTCACTGAGAGCGCCGGATAACCCACCGACCCTCTCCGTCGCCCCTTCTCCACTCCCCCTCCGTCAAACACGGGGTGGCAACGCACTTGTGACTCTTATGGTGTTGCAGGTGTCTGTGGACGGTGGTGATCACTTAACATCAGGTGACCCACCTGTTCGTTTGCCTCCTATGATATAAAAAAAAAAAAAAAAAAACAATGTTGTAATTATAATCAAAAATATTGAAATATAATTTACTGAATATTGTTTAAATAGTTAGGGATATAGAATGTATTTAATTGCCCTTTAGAATTTAAAAGCTCAATGGTCAATTATGTCTAATGAGATGTTCTTGGATGCGAGCTCATTGTACAAACGAGTCATACGTACAATTGTATTGTAGTTAGAAGTATTGTTCCTGGAAGTTTTAAGAATAAATGTTTTAGGGAATCGATATTCAAAGTTAGTGTTAAAATTTAGAGACTCTAGCAAGGAGGAAGATGAGATATTAATTACTACGTTCTCGCTTAGCGTAGCTTTTGACCTTCACTTAATATGTCAATAGTATGCTTTTAAAGGCTGTAGTATGAACTTAAATAACCTATAACCGTTCCAAATAAACTAAAAAGGGTGCCAAAGTGGCCGAATATGAGCTTGAGCTGTTGTCTTGGATACAACAACGCCAATCTTAATAAACTATAATGCGATCATGCATACAAGAATAGTAAGGCACACACAGTACCGGTATGTGTGCCTCACGAACTCAAACATCTGATTTGTATCTGAAAACTCTGCTAAGTCCGAAGAAGGGAACAAAATAAAACTCTTCCACCATATGTATACCTACCTGTAATCTGTGTTATGTTGTTAAGCTAGTGAGTGACAATATTCAGTGGGTTATTTTCACACGAGGGCACCACTCCGGGGAATCGAACCTAGGCCAGACAAATTCTCGAGTTACCGCTACTAAAATAACTAATAACTTGCACTTGCAATGTCTATAGTTTACGCAGTCATAAGGACTGCCGGCAGAAGTGAAAATTCAAAACAATAAAATAACTGTATTCTATTTTGAATTATTTAAATTTCATTCATTCATTCAAATTGTACATTGAAATTATTATCATATGTCTAGTTTTCACATCTATTGGCACTTCCAGCAATAATTAATTCTATACATACAATTTATTAATTAATGAAACATATGATAAGTTGCACGATCTCAATCAATACATAGTATAAAACAAAGTCCCCTACCGCGTCTGTTTGTCTGTTCGCGATATACTCAAAAACTACTGAACGGATCTTTATGCGGTTTTCACCAGTGGATAAAGTGATTCACGAGGAACGTTTTGGTATATAATTTGTCCAGGATTTTTTTATAATCAGGGCGGAACAACGTCTGCCGGGCCCGCTAGTATAATATATTGATATTAGATGTACACAGGCCGCTACACTACGCGTCACTGCACTGACGTAAGCCGCGCAAGCGCATCACGGCCGGTCATGCTGACTAGCATGTCACGATGACGCGAAATTACAAATTTATCTCCTTTTTTTTTTTTTTTTTTATACATGGGGAGATCCCTTACAGATGCCCATCCCGTCGGGCAGCTGAGGATGGGTTATGTCCGATTTGCACGGACTAAAACCCCATGGTGCCTTCATATACCTTTTTGGGTGGGGGAGCAGGGACTGCCGGCTGGCACTGCGTCTGCTCCCCCGATAGGTGTAAGCCCTTCAAGAGGCCCTGACTGCGGTCTGAGGGGTCAAAGATGTTAGACCCCTCGAAGGGGGAGTGAGTGTTAGACCCCCCCCCCTGACGAACTGTGGGAGTCGCATCGGCACAATGCACCTCCACGACATGGGCCTGTGCAGTTTAAACTGCCAGGGCGACGGACATGCCCGTGTCCATCGCCCCCAGGCCCCATCTACGGCGGCCGGGGGTCATCACCTACCCATCGCCGCCATGTGGTTCGTCGACCGCGGGAGGGGAGTCTAGTGGTCCACTCCCTCTCCCTCTCCGCCGCCTCCTTTGCAAGCATGACTGTCTCGCAATAGCAGGCGACGGAGAGCCACCCGGCCTCGCTCTCGACCATCTTATTAACGACGATCGGGAGCGAGAGATCCGGGCCGATGGCCGCGACCAGCTCGTAGCGTGGCACATCCCAGGCGGTATATTCACTCATCGTGTGCTGCGCGGAATCATCCACGCAGCCACAGTGATGGCACCTTGGAGTTGGCTCCCGGCCAATGCAACACAGGTAGCGCCCGAAGCAGCCATGCTCCGAAAGCACCTGTGTCAGCCGGAAGCTCAGGGTGCCATGCCGCCTGGTGAGCCATTCGACCATGACTGGTCGAACAGCCTCGATGGTTACCACGCCCCAGCTAGGTCGCTCAAGTCGTCGAGACCACTCTTCCACCACTAGGACCTGGTGGAGTTGGGACCTTAGCATCCCGATTTCTCGAGGTGCTAGACGTTGACCCCTCTCCAGCGCCTCCACGCGTCAATGATACAAAGACGCGTGGGCTCTCGCTTCCAGATCCCAGGGTGGGGATCCGGCAAGTAGGAAGGCCGCCTCGAAGGAGATCGTACGGTACCCGCGTATGGCTCTGACGGCCATCGCCCGCTGCGGTCTCCGCAGGCGATCGATGTTATAGGCCGTCAGTTTAGGCGCCCAGGCGGGGGCCCCGTAAAGGGCCATCGACCGCACGACCCCTAGGTACAGCTTCCGGCAGGCAGAGTTCGGCCCCCCGAGGTTGGGTAACAAACGGGCGAGGGCGCCCGCTGTGCCCATTAGGCGAGAGGCCAGCTGCCGGAAGTGTTCCTTGAACGTCCATCGACTGTCGAGGAGGAGGCCGAGATACCTCATACTCGACCTGACGTCGATGGACTCGCCTCCTACAAGAATCTGAGTTCTTAGAGGTGGTGCTTTCCGAGGGCCGTGAAACCACACGGCCTCGGATTTGCACAAGGCCACCTCCAATCCCAGACTCCGGATCCTGTCGACAACCTGAGTGACCCCCGCTGTAGCGATCGTCGCGGCCTCGCTGTGCGTCCTCCCACGAGCAATCACCAGCGTGTCATCCGCGTAACAGACCACGCTGGCGCCGCGGGGGAGCGCACCACGCAACACCCAGTCGTATCCGATGTTCCACAAGAGAGGGCCCAGGACAGACCCCTGCAGAACACCGGACACGACGTCTCGTCGACTTTCCCCCCCACTCTGATCTGGGAAGGTTACGTACCTCTCCGAGAGGTACGCCCCAACTATGCGGCGGAGGTAGTGAGGCACTCCATGATACCGAAGTGCCTCTTTGATGCTAGCCCAAGGCAATGTGTTAAACGCGTTGGCGATGTCAAGGGAGACCGCCAACACCACCTCACCCCGGGCAACTGCTTCCTCCGCCTGAATCTTCACTTTCATCACTGCATCTATGGTGGAGCGCCCCTGGCGGAAACCGAACTGGTTATCCACCAGATCCGGCCCGACTCGTGTTAGATGCTGGACGAGGCGGCCTGCGATTATACGTTCGCACAGTTTTGCCACCTCGTCCAGCAACACAATGGGCCGGTACCCGGATGGACTGTCCGCTGGGCGCCCCCGCTTCTTTAGCAGGACCAAGCGTCCGGTTTTCCACAAACGTGGAAACTGGCCCTGCTGTAGCGACGCAATGAAAATCCTCGCTAGTTGGGGTTCGAGCGCCTCGTAAGCCAGGACCCATGCACAGCCAGGTATGCCGTCGGGTCCTGGGGCGGTGTGTTTGGTCCGTAGGCGTTGCACCGCCGCCCTCGTCTCTTCCCAGGTCACCTCGGGGATCGCATTTTCGTCATCGTCGTCGTAATCCTCAGCCGCATTGGGCGCACTTGTGGGCTGAGGCGGAGTCATCGTAGGAGGCGTATGGTCTGACGTTGAGGGAAACAGAGTCGCCAATATCTCTCGGAGGAGCTGAGGCTCGAGGCTCTGGGTTACCGGGGGTGCCCTGTGACACAATTTGTCACGAACTAATCGATACTGACGCCCCCACGGATCCCGACTTAGCGCCTCAAGGAGCTCCTCTCTCGCCAGAGCCTTACTCCGCTCTATGGCCTTTCGAAGCGCCAATCTAGCAGCTCTATATCCCTCATAGAGCTCCTCTTCCAAGGCCAACGCGGTCTGTTCGTGACTCCGCCGGCGTCGATGTCGGGTGTACCGGCGCCTGACCGCTACACACGCAGCGCGCAGCTGCGCGATTTCGGCGGTCCACCAGTACACCTGACGTCTGGCGGGAATCGACCCCCTAACACGGGGCATTGCGGCGTCACAGATACGCGTCATCGTTGCACGAAGATACTCCTCCTCTATGCAGACATCAACAGGCCTGTCTGATGGTTCTCCATCCACCCAGGCCTGTAAAACGACGGCCTCCAGAAGTGCTTCCCGATCAAGGCGGCTTAATGCCCACCGCGGCCCTTCACCATCGGGGACCCTAGGAGCTGGCTCGTCCGAGGTTTGGGAGGAGACATCAAACCGTATATAACGATGATCCGACATGGTCTCTACTTCCTCTAGGACTCTCCAGCCCCGAACACGGCACGCTACAGCAGGGCTAGCGAAGGTAACGTCCACTATCGATCCACCCTGCTGCCGCACGCACGTGTTGACAGACCCCCGGTTCTGAAGGAGTAGACCGGTATGAACGGCCCACTCCTCCAGGGCCCTTCCCCTTCCGTTCGTGGCTGGGGAACCCCACGCTGTCGACTTAGCGTTGAGGTCCCCGAGCACTAGGATGGGGTGAGGCCGACTACGACTGACGACCATTTGTAGATCCCCGAGGAATCTCTCAAAGTCGGCGAGACTTCTGTTTGGGGATGCGTATACCCCCACCACTATCACGTCACCGAGATGTGCCGCTGCATACCCCCGCCCCCTCACTATATTAGTGAAGGGTGGGGCGCCAGCAGCGGGCTGGGACACTAAGGCCACCAAGCCATCGAGGTCTCCCACCCAGTTGTCCCCAGGTGGGATGAAATATGGTTCGGCCATCACGGCAACGTGAATAGACCACTGCGCCATGCTTTGGAATAGAAGATCCTGGGCCCTGGCACAGTGGTTGAGGTTTCCCTGAAGATAACGGAGCGTGGCCATTACGGACACTCCGTTTCAACCGCAAAACTCACCGGCGTCGTAACTGCGGCCGATGTCGTGGAGGATTGGGGAGGACCTTTGTGACTCCTTGCCCTCTTGTTTCTAACCCGATTTTTAGTATTAGTCTTGGGTGGGGGCGCAGGTTTTATACAAGTCCTGCTTTCCACTCGGTGGCCGGCGGATTTACCCGCAGCAGCACACACCGCACAATATGGTTCAGCACTGCATCCGCTGATCCTGTGCCCTGGTTGACTGCACCTATAGCAAAGACTGCTACAGTCAACTTTAGAGGTGCATTTGGTGCCCAGGTGCCCGACCTGTAAACACCTGAAGCACCTCTGGGGCCGAGGTGGCAGGACTTTCACCTGCGCCGACACCCACCCAATCAAGAGCTTTTTTTCATCATGCAGCCTTTTGGCCGCTACCACTGGACACGTAACCACGGACGTCCATAGCCCTCCTGGGCCGGGACGGGTGCCGTTGGTCTTAATGTGTGTCAGTGGATACTCTGCGTATTCGGCCACAGCTCAGTGATTTCATTAACCGTGACAGACTCGTCCAGGCCCGAGATGCGCAGGCACACACAACGCATGGGCCGAGACACCTTAACACCCTCCGGAACAACCTCCCTGATCTTCACTGCCAGGGTATCAGCCTTATCGCCACTGGCGGCTCCAGGTACCTCTAACAGATAGCCACCATTGGCAGCCTTTCTCCATCGGATGCCAGGAATGCCGATGTCGGCTACCCTGATTTCCGCCTTTATGCGTTTCAGAACCTCCAAGTAGGAGAGTCCCTTGTCCCGCGCTTCAGGCGTCAGTGTTATTGTCACTGCAGTTGATTTAGGAGCGACGAGCTTCGGGATAATCTCCTTCCTGGAAGCCTGTTTCTCCTTTGGAGATATCTGAAGCCTGCCGTTTCTACCAACCAGCACTCATTCGTCCTTCGTAGGTTTGGGCGCCGGTGGTCTCTTGTTGAGAGTGGCAGAGGCGGAATTACTGATAGGCTTGGCCTTTTTTCTCCTTTTCTTGTTCTGGGACTGCTGTGAGGTACTTGGTTTTATATGGATCACTTCGGAAGTGATATCTGCCTTAACCAACGCCTAATTATTCCTCTTGTCGGTAGCTAGTGGAGGCCTTAGCCGCTTCTCCGGAAGGAGCCTGTCGTTCAAAGCGTCTAGGCGCGCATTCATCATTTTGCCCATTTGAATGGTCAATGATCGCGCCATTTCCTGGAACTTCCTATCCAGATCCGAAAGTATATCCTCGCTCTGAGGCCTGACTTGGCAACGCTAAGGAAGAGGAGGAAGTTCCTCTAGAGCTGAAGTCTCTGCGATTTGTGGAAGAAAAGTTCCCGGATCAGCATGAGGGGGAACGCCGCTCGTCACTTGGGCCTGGGGGCGAACCTTTGCAAGTTCCGCCTTTACTTCCGCGAGCTCCTTGCGGAGCACTCCCAGTTTGTTCTCCTGTCTCGCGTTGTTTTCCTCCAACTGAACATTCCTTTCTTCCATACGTGCGTAGGCTACTTGGAGCTTCTTCATTTCCTCGCATAATATCAACTCTACGTCACCAAGCACTCTTTCGTGCAGATCCTGGGTGGACCGTACACCAGTAGTGCTTGGAAAAGCCCCTCCTTTATCGGAGCACTCATGCCGTGCTCGCGATGTCAACGCTTCAATTTCTGTCTCGGCCATCAGTTTGAGCTCCTCTTGCCGTAGGATGAGGTTTGCCTTTGCGTCCGTTGATCCGTCGTATTGTCCTTTAGTGGGTAGGCGACCTTTGCCCTTCTTCGGGACGGGAGTACACTGGCCGGTCGCACCGACTTCCGGGTCCGAGTCATCGTCCGATGACCGTACAAATTTATCTCCTGCCAAAAAAACTACTGTTCAATGGGTCTAAAGTAGTTTTCACTTCTAAACGGTACAATATACAAACCTACCCGATGTTATTACAAATAAAGTTAAATACGTATTGAATACTTGCTTTAAAAGGGTTTCGAATTAAATGCACCGCGGCCGCTGAATGTTCGCCATCTTGCTCTTTTGTTTCGCTTTGGTTACGTTAAGTTAGACTTGCGAAAAAGGATAACGCGAAATTGGCTCGGGCGAGCGCGGTGCATTTAATTCTAAACCTTTTTTTACTTGGTTTACCAAGTATTTAACTTTTTTGTAATAACACCGACCAAGTTACGATGGCAACGATTACTATATTAATGGTTACTATAGAAACGGTAATGCATAGACATAAAAAAAAATCCCCCACGATGCCGTAAGAAGTTTCACTTCAATAAAGCATTAAAAGACGATGATAAATTACATTTATCTAAATAAATAAACCTATCAAAGCTTATCAAATACATAAGGATATTTAGCCAAACTATATATACTATATATAACTATAATACATTAATTCCAATGGTGGTCACCATAATATCATACCACCGTGGTCACCATATAAAATGATACAATGGAAATATTAATAACATTTTCACTCCCAGTCGAGATAAAGTTCTGTTATACGGTATAGGAATATGGTGCGCGCTTATCTAGATCTTTTATAACGACGCGAACATGACATATCGCGTCTGACAGCTCACGTTCTTAGTAAGTAAACAAAATAATATGTAACAGAGTCTAAAGTGATATGAAAAATGTATAAAATAACGTACCATTTATTTTTATCATAGGAGGCAAACGAACAGTTAGGTCACCTGATGTTAAGTTATCACCGCTCTCCATAGATATTAGTAACACCAGGAGAGCACTATTGCAAGCACTGTTACTTTATGTCGGTGTTTCTGTGGGTCGGGTGGTAGTACCCCGGGCGAGCCGACCCATTCATGCTGAAACCAGTAATAGCTTCAGCGTGGCTCTACCACCTATCTAAAACGTTCCGAGAACTGGGCAGTTATAAGTCTACATCGTTGTCTTTTCCTGAAGGAAGGTATGGACTTATGGGCTTATGGCGTATGGGCGTAAACACCACGCCAGCCCACGGCTTATTGGCGATTATAAACTTTGAGAAATCCAGTTATATATTTACCCACATACGGCGGTACTACAAGTACATTTCTCAGGTTCAGATAACCTCACGATGATTTCTATCACCTTCAACCAATAGCTATATCAGCTTATGAGGAAATGCACACAAAAACCGAGTAATTAGTTGATCGTTGATTCACGGGACACATATACAAGGCAATTATGACATCGGTTATATTATTAATTGTCATAAAGTTATGTTTTTTTTCAATGTTATCGATTTTGTTATAACTTGCTACCAGGTGGTGTAAGCTTCTAATTCGTCACTATTCACTTTACTTTTATGATTAAACGCGATAAAAGTTGTAGGCGGTTGTTGGTATCTAGGTATATGGGTTTGTATATTATATATCCATTATATATCCAATAATTAAAGCTATGCTTAATTTATATTAAATAGTCGTGTGTGAAATAATGTAATTGTATTTTATGGCAATATTAGTAATTAAAATTAATGTATAATTATAGAAATCAATGCTTCATTTTCAGGAGTTTTCATCTCACTTTGTTATTCAAAGACTCGATAGAGTTTCCGCATATCAAAACCGAATCAAAATGGAAAGATAGCGGGAACCGTTCGCTCGCGTTCGATTCTACAAGACAAGCAGATGTCCAATCTACATAATGCCGGGAATCGTTAGGGAGTTACTACATCGCGATGCTAAAGCGATTAAAGTTATGGAAAATCTATTTATATTGTGGCGTGTAGCTTCGTACGATGCTTGCGAGCCGATCACGATATGCGAGGACTGAGGGATGAGGTGTAACGCGCGGGGCACGGTATCGGCAGTCAATCCGCGATCGCATCAGTGCTTACTAGATCGCGTCTAACGTTACACCTGTGTTACTTTGCACCGCCTCGCTTGGGTGTCGAAGTTCTGCACTAATTCAATACGTATTATACATGTCAGTATCTTAACGTTGCATATAAATTAATAGTACATCGATATCGTGTTTGATTTCACCCGTGAGGTTTACAATATGATAAAAATACAGTTGAATTGAAAATCAATCATTTCAGAACTACTAAACACATCGACATAAGGCTATGACTGTTCAATGCAGAATTGTCCGTAGATGGGTCTAAACTACTTATTTTTTAGCTTCCATTGACCTTTTGCTATTTTTTTTTAATGTATAGCGAAGTCGGCGAGCATCAGCTAGTAGAAAACTGAAATAAAATCAACAACATTTAATTTACGAAGTAACTTTTCAACTTTCTAACTTTACACCCAGAAAAAGAATACTGTCCCGGAGGATAGGTCTATTATTCAGTGAAGCGAGGGAAGCCGCGAGTAAATATTGAGCAATAATATTGAAGTAAAGTTGTCTCAGTGGTAGCAGGACCTCACGTCAATTCTCGTACATTCAGTGGTCGTTCAGCTGGTGACCTTCTGGGTTATCTCACACAAAGATGGGCTGAAGTTATAGAGAGTAAGGGAGAAGCTTAGGCAGTTAACCTAGACATCGCAAAAGCTTTCGATAGGGTCTAGCATAAGGCTGTACTCTCCAAATTAACAGTTTATGGTATTCCCGAAAAACTTTGCTTGTGGGTAACGAGTTTTTATCCGGGTGGAGTATTAGAGTTGTTGTCGATGGCTGTACTTCTGATGCTATAGCAATAAATGCCGGTGTCCCACAATAATCTGTGCTGTCGCCAATGCTATTTGTTCTGCATATCAATGACCTTTAAGATATTTCTAATATTCATTGTTATGCCGACGATAGCACAGGTAAAGCCGTATACTCAGGTCGTGCAAACATCTCTCAGGTACTTGTGGAGCAAAACCGAACTACACTTGTGTCTGATATTGAGATGACGTAGGATAGCGCCTCTGAATGGGGAGAACCATGCCTTGTCCAATTGAATCCTTCTAAAACAAGTCTGTGCATTTTCTACGAAAAAAAGTCCATTCGTTTAGCACCTAAGTTCTAGGGCACTTCTCTTAAAATTTCAAGCAATATCGGAATTCTTGGTATCAACATATCCAGTGATGTGCAATTCCGATCTCGTTTGGACAGCAAAGCTAAATTGGCAAGCAAAAAGTTAGGTATCCTCAATCGGTCAAAGCAGTACTTCATCCTAAAGCAACGACTTGTGCTCTATAAAGCAGAAGTACGTCATCACATGGAGTACTGTTCACCCGTTTGGGCTGGTGCTCCTGGCTATCAGTTTTCCCCTTTTGATTCCGTGCAAAGGCGAGCTATCCGCTTGTCGACGATCCCAAACTAACATGTGGACTAGAGTAATTACAACTGCGCAGAGATATTGGATCTCTGTGTGTACTTTATCGCATGTACAATCGATAATGTTCTGAAGAACTTCTTGACATGGTGGCCTCATCGACGTTCCAAACTCGTACTTCCCGACGCTGGCTGGTAGCTCATCCACACACTCTAAAACCTAATAAAACAGCCTCAATTGTAAGATTCTCCGGGACCTTTATTATGCGTACGCTGTTGTTATGAAATGGGTTATCCGGCACACTATTCCCTCATAATTATGACATGGGTCTCTTTAAAAAGGGATTGAAACGCACTTTTCAAGGCCGGCAACGCAACACCGATACCCATAGTATTGCAGGTTTTCATAGGCGACGGTAACCATTCACCATCAGATGGGCCGTCTGTCTGTTTGCTGCCCTTTAGCATAAAAAAAATTCTAATCCTTGCAAATAAGCTGGATCTTTGGATGTAGAAAAAAGTTGGAACTAAACTTTTTTATGTCTTATACATATACAACATTAACAGCTATAGCCAAAACATTGTATATTGTTAATTTATTTATTAATTTAACCACCTATAATTAATAGCGGCTATTAATATTTCTGCGGTTTCTCGGAGTTTTAACAGATTACAACTAAAAATGTCTGTTTAATGATACAGAAGACTCACCATGGATATGTCTGTTCATCGGCGCATTTATCGAGAAAATTCTATACGCGATAAAAATATATTAGCTCTTGTCAGTGGAGAACTGTCTCAATATACATAGACCTTGCTACAGTAATCCTGATAATGGATGACGATTCTACGAAGCGTCTCGAGAAATTGCTACAGATTTGAGTTCAATTATCCAACGATTTCTTTTCTTTTTTGTAAATAAATTTGAATAATCAACGTTATTGTAAATTATTCGTGGCCAATGATTCTGCATACTATCTATTGTCCTGACTTGGCGTGCAATTTTTTGCAGTTATTTATTTATAATGACGGCTAACTAGAGTATACATGTTTTGTTATCGTTGATTGAATGGTTATTTGTCGTTGCGAGGTTCAATTTATGTGGAACAGTGCGGCGGCCAAAAGTTTGTTACTTTTTAACAGCACCCGGTGAGCACGTGCAGGGGAATGAGAGGTACGCTACCTGCAGACGCGAGTAAAATCAGCAGTAATTATTTCATCACCTAATTATATTTTAACTCGTATAATGTAGTTTATCTGAAAGTATTCTAATATTATAGATATGAAAGTGAGTTTATTTATTTCGCTTTTATGCCTGAACTATTTAACCAAACATCATGGTATTTTACAAATGCGTTGTTAGGGATACAAAAATACCATAAAATACCTTCCGTCCAAAAACATACTGTTTGCGGGGTATAGGTCAAAGGAAATACAGATAATAATAACAAAAAACCGAGGCAGTCATAAGGACTGCTGACAGAGTTGAAAAATCAAAACAATAAAATAACTGTGTTCTGTTTTGTACACAGACTCCTGTAATACGCGTCACTCGTCTGACGTAAGCCGCGCAAGCGCAATACAATCGGTCACGCTTACTGACATGTCATGATGCGGAATTATAAATTTATCGCCTGCCGAAAGTACCACTCAACACGCCTAAAGTAATTTTCACTCGAATAATAATGTCACATTATTAAAATTGTGACGGCGCCATCTATTGCAAGTAAAGCGAGTTAAATATTGAATGACAAATTAAAATGTGTTATAAGGTATTTACAATTGTTATGTTCCATAGAATATTAGATAAATCTTCTGATAACACCGATAAATACTGTATAGAAATATTACGTAATAAACACATTTATTTATTACAATTGAAGAAAAAAAATAGCCCTTGCTATGGCCATATTTCGACAACTCGACGGTCACGAGTAAAGTAAGATTATAAAAGAATTTATCGTCATCGTAAAACAAATGCTTTGCCAGAAACTTTCTTTGCATATAGGGATATACAATGCCCATGTTTTCTAGGTCATTCGTCTCATGTCTCGGAGTGCAGTCGCCTTCAAAGGCGGATCTTTACATGTGACCATGATTTTCACAAACCGTTTGCGCTTTTTGAAGCAACTTAATATGTCGTCTTGACAGAAATTAAAATACTCTGTTCAAATTAATATGAATGAAATAAATATTTTTTTCTGATTGGCTCGTTTTTGTAAGCATCACGCTACAGGATGTTGACGTTGTCATTTTGAGCGTGATCACAAACTGAAAGCTACGTGAAACGTGATCACAAGCTAACACAACTGAACTATTAGGCCGTTACATCGTTGAAATTGAAATGTATTAATCCTGAAATGAAATTTAAATATTGTCATTCAAACTATAATTAATATGAAAATTCAAACGAGAACACATTTCATTGTTTTGAATTTCCTTATGACTGCCATAACGTTTTTTATTTATAAAATGCTACAAAACAAGAATAAATAAAGAAAACCATCTGAAAAACTAAGGAGAAAATGGTACCAAACTGTTCTTTACCTATTTATATATAAGTATATCGGAGGAATTATAATTTCTGAGATTATTTTATGAATAATGGTCCTGCGTAAAAGCTTTAACGAAATTCTCAAGGTTCGAAATAAACTTGTATTATATAACGGTAGTAAATCCTCTTAATATTGCAGACGAGAAAGTTTAGGACGATGGATGGGTGCTTGTTACTTTTTTGAGTAAAAAACCATTGAACGAATTTTGATGACAGTCTTTTTCTACTCCTACATCCTTTTAGTTTAATTTTTTCTAATTATAGGACTTTAATCATGCCCCATAGTAAGCTCATACTGTAGGGGAGAGGAGCAAGTCCTTGCCTTATACAGCGCGACTGTTTAGTCGCCAGCAATATTTTTACAGGATAATAATTAGTCGATTCTCGTTCTAAATCAATTAAAAAATAGGTGCTTAATATTTGACCTAATTATCTAGAGAAAAACAATACGGATATATACACAACATCAGGTCATTTACGCAAAAACGAACTGGTGTAATAATAAGGAAAGCAATGAATCACACCTTGTCCCGCAATCCCACCTCGACGACCCACACCCGGCTTCCCTTTGTTCAATCGTGCGGCGTTCCGACGATAAACAGTTACGTAATGATTAATCTTGAAAAGCGTCCCTTTAATGTTGTTCAATGAACCTGGATGTGATTTTTTTATGTTTAGAAGTATCGTTCTCATACTTTTAATAAAAGTTTTAGAACAAACTTTAACTAAGGTTCTCTATGTTGTTTATTAGTATTTGTTTTGATATTATTATTTTATATGTTAAATGTGACCATTAACTACCAAAGGATTGAAGGGTGTTAAACTTGAAATAGTCACCTGGTATATGTTCTTGGGGTGCCCGTTTGTGGGAATAAACTTGTTAGGTCACAATTATTTTATTTCAATGTTACAATGATGTTCTTAGGTAACCTAACTGAGAGCTTGAACGTGATTAACAATTTAGGTATTTAATAAATATAATTTTAATTTAACTGTATTGATGCACACATAATGCTTACTTTATTAAAATAAAATAAATACTTATAAATAATTAAAATAAATACTTTTTTTTAACGTGGGGAAATCCCTTATGGATACACCACCCTCTCGGGGGAGAGGGTGAGATATGTCCGACTCGCACGGACTAAAACCCCACGGTGTACGTCTGCCGCTGTAGTTGGGGTGGCACGAGATCTCTATAGACTTCATCGTGCCGCCCTAGCGGTTGACCCAGCAGTGAAATCGCCGCCGCCGGGCCTTGTCTTGTTAGGAGACAGCCGGGCACACACCGGCCGTCTCCTCCGTCCGCCGGACCTGTGCAATGGGAAGATGGGCCCCCGACCCATCTTCCCTGGTCCGATTACAGTGGGAGGAGGCGGTCAAACTGACGTCTCCTCCTGCCCGTCCTCCGTTGGCGGAGACGGCCACTTTGAGGGCCCCGCTCACGGACCCTCTCAGCTGCCTCCTTCTGCGAGACAACCTCCTCGCAGAAGCAGGCCACAACATTCCACACATCCTCGCTACCGAGCATGGCCGCAACTACGCTCGGCAGCGAGAGATCCTATCCTACCCCGCCGCAGCCAACGTGCGACGCTGCTCCTCCTACGCAGTACACTCAGACAGAGTATGCTGCGCGGTATCCGGGTCAACGCCGCACTGATGGCATATGGCAGTTGGCTCCCTGCGTGCTATCCGGTGCAGGTACCAACCAAAGCAACCGTGCCTGGTCAGGACCTGCATCAGACCGAACGCCAGGGAGCCCCATCCTCTATTACACCAATCCGGCAGGACCGGGTGGACGGCGTCGATCGTCTATCGACCGTACCGCGCGTCCGCCAGATCCCGCCTCCACATTTCCACAACTTCCTCCCTCGTCACTCTTCTCATTTCCTCTATTTCTCTGGCAGCTGGAGGCTCCCCCAACCGTTTCTTAACAGCCTATATTGACATACGGTGGCAAGCACCTCCACCTCCAGCTTCTAGGGAATGGAGTCCGCCAGCACCATGGCACCCGCTGAGGACACCGTGCGGTATCCTCGTATCGCCCTCAACGCCACGGTACGCTGCGCGGCTCGCAGTGCGCGGATGTTGGTGGCGTTGAGGGCGTCGACCCACAACGGTGCCCCGTAGGCGGCCATGGACCTGATGATCCCCATTTAGAGGCGGCGGCATACGGCACCCGGCCCACCCGTGTTAAGCTGAAATTTTCACTTCAAATATCAAGAGTTTTTGTAGAATTGTTCGATGAGCTGCGAAGGTACGTTTCCTTAGATCAGCCCAACGTCTCCTCTTTTTTTACTTACAGAGAAATCCTACATGGGATACCCAGGGGCTTGGGGGAGCATGGGTAGTATTGCAACGATTTTAACTAAAATACTAAACTAATCCACAATCAAACATAGGTCGTACTATGGGAGTGCACCGGGATCATGCACGCGTGCTCTGAGACACTCCCGATGGCTGGCCATTGGCCCCACCGACTTTCCGACTGACTCCCAGTTTGCCGAACGAATACAGTGGAAGGTCTGTCATAAGCGGCACTCACCAAACATATTTTATGAACAGCCTGTGATATCATAATCTCTTATCATATATACACTACACATCCTTCGTAACATTCATATCTCTGTGTGACACGTCCTTTTTTTATTGTACCAACATGACAATAAGTTTTCTCTTTTGATTTAAATTAAATTACATTTATTACAAGATAAAATATATTTTTTTATTCTATTTTTAGATATACGCTTTCGGGGTTTTATCCAGGAGACGCTTAACTGTTTGTTACTCTAACCAACCTGTCTCTTCACTTACATCATGTAAAAGATGTAGTCCTAATGACATAATGCTTTCATCGTATTATGATTTTGTAGGTTTTTTTTCTTGCTCTGTTTTAGTTGTTTACTTGGGGTTCTTTTTTTTTCTACATATTTTATAAAAAATTAAAAAAAAAAAACTAAATAAAAAAAAAAGGAAAAAAAAGAAAAAAAAAATAATAAAAAAAAAAAAAAAAAAAAAAAAAAAGGAAAAGAAAGAAAAAAAAAAAAAAAAAAAAAGAGAGGGAGAGAAAAAAATTAAAAAAAAAGCAAAAAAAAAGAAAAAAAAATATTAAAAAAAATATTTAAATTTAAAAATTTTTAAAAAAAAAAAAAAAGAAAAAAAAAAAAAAAACAAAAAAAAAAAAAAAAAAAAAAAAAAAAAAAAAAAAAAAAAAAAAAAAAAAAGGAAAAGAAAAGGAAAGGAAAAAAACACAAAAAAAAAAAAAAAAAAAAAAAAAAAAAAAAAAAAAAAAAAAAAAAAAAAAGAAAATCCTAGCTCAGAGAATAATGAGATTCCATATATACAACAAAGACAATAACACGTTATATTAATATGAGAGATACATTCTATAACTTTAGTGTTCAAATGTTAATTTAAATAACTGAGCTATTGATGTATAGTGTAAATAAATTATTCCAAAAAGGATCTTATATTTCATGCGGATATTTATGTCGATTGTTAAATAAATTATTCCATGTAGAAATAGAGGTTTACTAATTATAAAAAAAAATTTCAAACTGACTACCCTATTGCCCTGACATGCATTTACTGCTTCACCGGACTACTAAGACGACCGCTTACAGTAAAGCCGATTGTATTTACGACACAACGAATGTAGCTATGCTAAACTAAGCAATTCATACCTGTATTTTTTAGGGAGTTATACGATTGTGTGTATATTGTATTGATAGACAACAACCCAAGCCGAGATGTGCCGTGCACCCCTGAGCTGCTTGTCAAATATAACTGCTTGCTTGCTTCGACTTTGCCATAAGCTCTCGCCTTAGTAGTCCGGTGAAGCAGTAAAGGCCTGTCAGCCCAATGGAGTAGACAGTTTGAAAAAAAAACCAGTCTTTTTAATTAATAAATCTCTCGTCCTACCTGGTGTTTTAATTAAATAATGGCATAAATACCCACATGAAATATAGGTATTGTATAAATCGTTTATACATATTTTCAACCTGACTATGCAGAGTTCTAAACTAATTCAGTTCGAATAATAAAAAAAGTGTGTGTGTACTTATGTACACGCGTTAGAAGTTGTACTTCTTTGGTGTAACAAGATAAAAATCTTTTAAAGAATTTTATCTTTCGCCTTATTCTACATTTATATTACATTGACTATAGCTAACTTCAGGGTGTCGGTTTTTTGTGACGGTGTGCGCGCGCATCCTAAAAATTTACACTCATCATTTTTCCCTAACGCCCCAAAACAGGTATAACTTCAAAAACCCTTTTACAATATGTGTACTTAATGTGTGCGCGTATGGGTGGTGATCTGTTGTGTGTTATAATAGTTTAATATATCAAAAATGTCACCTACCTTCCAATATTTAACTTAAAAACGTGTAGGCGCTATCTATTGCAAACAGAGTGAGTTAAATATTGAAAAACAAATGTGCCATGGAACATTAACAATTGGTATGCTTCATAGAATTTTAATAAAATCTTCTACACGATAAATACTCTATCAAAAAATTGAAATATCATTACATAGTATAAAACAAAATTCCCTACCGCATCTGTCTGTCTGTCTGTTCGCGATAAACTCAAAAACTACTGAACGGATCTTCATGCGGTTTTCACCAGTGGGTAAAGTGATTCATGAGGAACGTTTTGGTGTATAAAATATCAAGGATATTTCAATAATAATCATAATCAGGGCGGGGCAACGTCTGTCGGGCCCGCTTGTGTTTTTATAATAGAAAATTACGAAGGATTTTAACGTCATTGTTATGACAATTGTCAAAAATATTGATATAAGAAAAATGACAAAAGTAACTATTTATTACGTAGTAACTAATGTTATTTAGTTAATGTCCGTACAGATTAAGAATTATATAAAAAAATATTAATATTACTCATTAATTATTGATTACATACTGATAATGTACACATTTTGATAAGATACCACCAATAGTGTGTCAACGAGTAATTCTAATACATTACTGAACGTTTTCAAATAAACACGTATTTCTATATATTTTATTTAAGTTATCAGAAGAGATGGGGAAGAAAGTGAAAGAAAAGAGTTCGAAAGAGAAAGTTGTGACGAAAGAGGATAAAGTGATATCGAAGAAAAATGAAAGCCGTTATGGGGTGAGTTAGGTTTTACTTCAACACAGTATATTTGCAAATCGTATCTGAACTTCCACAAAGCATACCCTTTATGGTGTTAACAGAGAGTATAAGAATAGATTTCACTATGATTCATATAGGTTTGAACCCTAGAATTGGTTTGCGTTTTTGGTATATAAAAACGTCTTGATGAGAACACTATTGCGGTGATAGTAAATTTTCCAAGGCACAACTTCAACTAGCAGATATCAATGATTTAAAAAAAATTCTGGAGATGTATACGAAGTTCTGTGAAGAACAATTCTTCAAAGTTAATTTTTGATAAAGAGTAAAAAATATTGAATATTTTAATTGTAACGAATGTTAGATACGCTCTCAGATATAGTCAATAATAAAAAGTACATTTCGCTTTTCGTTAACATCAATCTTTTAGTAGCACAAGGTATAAAATCTTCTATCTATCTGCATACATATATAATGATAAGACACTTCCTTTGAGGTTTAATTACCTCAAAAATACTAAACGTGTTAGTAACGTGAAAGTAAAGTAAACAACAATTCGATGCAGAATTTGTAGTAAATCGTTTTAGGTTTAATTTTTGGAAGCAATTAATTCTTTGCCATTTCTAATACATAACGAAACGGTCGGGAATCAGATACAAATAGTATAAAAATGAATCCAATTTTAATCAGCCAGTTAAAAGCCAATTAAAGGGATGTGAATATCTTCAATTTGTTTTCAGACTATGTCAATGATAATAACGGGTATAGTCCTATTGAAAGTCTTGGTATCGCTGAGCACTATATATCACATTTACAATGTCCTCATCAAAGTGCCAGAGATGCCTCAAGTGAACGTCGACGTATTCTGGGGCTCTAACGTTACGGATGCGAGAGATACCTCAATCAGACCTTACCGGATTGTTTTCACGGAAGCTGTGAGTTAAATTATTTGTCTTCCCCCTTGTTTAGAAATTACTGCGCTTTTTATCTCGGCAAAATAGATATCCTCTAAGTTGCTATTTAAAATTCTGTTTAAACGATGAAAAAATCTTAAATTTTAAACTAAAAAAAAATTGAGTGAGAAATGAATGAAAAAGCATATAATAAGCATTAAGGTTATTGCACTTTTAAGCGAACCTAATAACTCTAGGTAATTACTAGCTAAAAAGCGGTTTTGGGGTGTAAGGGGTGTCGAATAACATCATAAGACTTGAAACATCCAAGCCAACTTCACCTGCACGTGGTGCACCTTGCTGAATAACGAACGAGACAATGGCGAGAGCGGGTGGTAGGGCTTTATAGCCTGACTGGGTCTCAACCATCATGTCCAAAAAGCCCGTTATAGTGATTCGCTTCTGCGAGTCGCGTTTCGGCATCAGCCTGTGCATATCCGGCTTTTCGCAGGCCGGCATGACAGCGGCGACCGGCGATGGATAGTGTGTCAATCTGTGGTCGCCATTGTTTTTGGATTGTATTTTGCTTACAATCAGGCGTAGCGCAGTCATTTTGCCGTGCTACAATAAAAAAAATTAAAAAATAACGGTACTATCTACTATCGTAGTTAGGGCATGCAAACGAATCAGGCAGGAATTCCTTGGACCTCCGCTATCATTATACTGCACCATAAAGTCTCAATTTAAATACGCAGTTTGAGACACTAATTACCCTAAACGTTATAAAACTGTATTCAAAGATCCAAATTTCATTTAATAAACATTAGAGAGAGAATGAACTTAAGGAAGACCAAAAACGCAGGCCAGCATGACAGCGGCGACTGGCGAGGGATAGCGTGTCTCTCGGTAGTCACTATTGTTTTTGGATAGTACTATGCTCACCATCAGGCACAGTGCAGTCACTTTGCTGTGCTACAATAAAAAAAGGCATGGATGATTTGTCTGAAGAATGATGTGTATAAAAGGTGAGGATACTGAGATGATATCCGACAGGGGAGAGTAGATAAGGAAAACATGTTGTTCCAGCCCTACTTAGCTGGGATAAGGGTAAGAAGATGATTATGATAAAATATCACATCTACAGATGGAAGCAGAACTTCGTGCGTTATTCGAAGATTATAGGAGAATGAATAGGAAATTTAAAAGTTTCGAAGACACTGCTTGGACTTACGGCGTGCATTCTGAGGCTTTTGCGCAGTTCTTCGCAAATTGGCTTTTCAAATATAACTATAGGGATAGAGTTCGATTCTTGAATAAGTTTGAACACTTCAAGACTAATATACAAGGCCTGGATATTCATTTCATGAGAGTTAAGCCGAAGGTGACGAGCAATGTTAAGGTAAGAATATCAATTACTTTAGATATAATTTTCTTATAGTAATTTGTGGATTTGAACGTAAAAATTATTTTTTTCTTCTAAAACGTATACTAAGATGCAGTAACTGTTTTGTGTTTTAATATTCATTCAACATACATAAATAACGAAAGTTGCAATTTAAATTAAAGTCAGAGTATAAGATTTCAGAATATCTTCTATATATATAATAAGAATGTAAATCTAAGGGGTTTGTACTTTTTCTTTTTTCGTAAAAAAACTTGTTGTGTCTAAGAATAAGTAATAAAATACATTTCAATAATTTTTAGAAATATCTGTCTGTCTGTCTGTTTGTATGAATACACACCACTGCTAAAGTACTGAGTTCACAATAAACCGTCAGCAAGACAATCGTAAAGCATATCCTCGGGAGTAACTTAGTGTTTGTTTCATTAAAATCGGTCCACACGACGACGCGGCGTAAGTACGAGAGAAAAGTAGACAAGTAAATGGACTTGATACATTCAGATGTCTCTATTAATCACTGTTTTTTACATAAGCTTCCACGCAGACGAAGTCGCGGGCACAGCTAGTCTATACTAATATTATAAAGCTGGAGTGTTAGATAGCTCATTTATCGAGGAAGGCTGTAAGGCTATATAGCATTATGCTAAAATCAATAGGAGCAGATCACTAATGAAGAATTTAGAAGTTAGCCCAAAGTAACCAAACCAAAGAAGTCTAAATACACAACTTATCCGGTACCTAGAAGAGCATTCCTTAGTTAATGATCGGCAATATGGCTTTCGTCCGAAACGATCAACGGGTGATCTTTTAGCGTACATGCTGCATCGCTGGGGGGAGACGATTGATAAACGTGGCGAAGCCGTAGCAATTAGCCTCGACATAGCAAAGGCGTTTGATAGGGTTTGGCACCGAGGTCTTCTATCCAAACTTGAGGCATACGGTCTCCACGACAACTTGTGTAGATGGATCTCCAGCTTTCTACATGAACGCAGAATACGTGTCCTCGTTGATGGACACAGCTCGCAGTTCATGTTAGTTAATGCAGGAGTTCCTCAGGGCTCTGTACTTTCCCCAACCCTGTTTCTAATGCATATTAATGATATGTTGCCTTGGTTGCATTATTGTTATGAGACGACAGCACGGTTATGGTGGATTTTGCAGTAGACCCACGGCTAGTCGTGGTGAAACTGACAGAATGCGGGCTGATCTTGTCACTGAGCTCAACCAGTCCTTGGAACTCGTATCTCTATGGGGAACAAGTAACTTGGTTGAGTTTAATGCCAAGAAAACACAGGTTTGCGTGTTTTCCTGTAAAAAATCCCCTTTTTCTCCTATTCTCACTCTTCAGAACGACTTTCTTGCAAAACGTGACAACGTAAGCATCCTAGGTATCAATATCCGCTGCGATCTTAACCTCAGGGACCACATAGGGAGTGTTATCTCTAATACATCTAAGAGATTGGGCATCCTTAATAAAGTGCGACGGTTTTTCACGCCCGGCCAGCTATACCTCCTCTATAAGGCACAGGTTAGGCCGTGCATGGAATACTGTTCGCATCTCTGGGATGGTTCTGCTCAATACCTCCTGATGCACTAGACAGGTTGCAGCGACGGGCTGTCCGTATTGTGAATGATGCAGACGTTACTAACAACCTTGAACCGCTTCAGTTGCGAAGAGACATAGCCTCACTGAGCGTCTTTTATCGTCTGTATCATGGTGAATGTTCTGAAGAGCTGTTTGACCTCATTCCATCTTCTCCTTTCCACTATAGAACTACACGGGCGGGTACGCGTCTCCACAGTTTCACAGTAGCAACCATCCCGGCAAGAACGAAGAAGTTCGAAAGCTCCTATTTTTGTCGTACTGTGAAGATGTGGAATCGTCTCCCAGCCAGTGTGTTCCCTTCCTCTTATGACATGGGGTCCTTCAAACGAGGCGTGAAGAAGCACTTTTGCAGGTCGGCATGATAGCGATGACTGCCATTGCTATTTAACATTGACAGTCGCCGCTGTTTATAGACTGTACTGTACTTTCCATCAGGTACAGTGCAGTCATTTTGCTGAACCAGTTTAAAAAAAAAAAAAAAAAAAAAAAAAAAAAGAAGTTGCGGGAATAGCTAGTAAATTTATAAAAACGAGAGTTGAAACTATATTCAAATTTACGATATTATGTTTCCAGGTACTGCCACTACTTATTCTTCACGGTTGGCCTGGATCTATCAGGGAGTTTTACGAGGCAATTCCTTTACTTACCACTCCGAGACCTGGCTATGATTTTGTTTTTGAAGTTATTGCTCCCAGTTTACCAGGATTCATTTATTCAGAGGTAAGAATTAAAAAATCATCAATATAGTTGACGGAGTGAGGACCAAGTCTTTGCTTTACTTCTATACTTAGGATGCCCGTTTGTGGGAATAAAGTTGTTTGCTAGGTTACAATTAGTTTATTTAATTTGTTACAGTAATGCTGTTGTGCAACCTAATTGAGTGATTGAATGCATCTAACAATTCAATTACACAATAAACAAAATCAAATAAACACATTTTAATTCAACTGTGCTGATGCCCACATAATAGGGCAACGTGTAATGTACATACGTAACCGTTCAATAGTTGCTAGAGCATCATACGAGTAGATTGTATAAGTTGGACTACTTTAATTTAGCTCCTAGTTAGGAGAATATTTAAAAATGATCTACCAGCAAAAGAATATTATCAGTCTTACTTTTAAACCGAATTCCTTAGTCTAAAAATATAAAGTATATCACGGCTAGATGGCGCTGGGGGCAGTAGTTATAAAGGTATGACGTTAATTATAGATGACGTCCTCCTTATTATCTCAAGACCAATCTAGTAATTACAATAAGCGGGTTTACCTTAACCAGAAGATCCAGTAATAATGAATATAGCTACGTGTTATACTCAGAGACGTGAATGGGTTTTTAGATATGGAAACTTCTTTAGGCACGTTGAGCGATATTTTTGGTAGGAGATAATATTGTAATTTCGTGTCATGACATGCTAAGTCGGTACTATATGGTAATACGGCCGGTATTGCGCTTGGTGGATTCCGTCACGTACACGTCACGTCACGACACGTAGTATAAGGGACTGTGTACCTCTAATATTGATATTTTGTATTGAGATTGTGCAGTCTATCATATATTTGATTAATTAATGAACTGTATAAATGTATATAATTATTGTTCGGAGTGCCAATAGATGTGAAAACCAGACTAATGTTGATAATTTCAATTTATAAATTATGGAATTTAAATAATTCACACTGTAATTTATTTAAAAATTCAAAACAGAACATCTATTGTTTTGAGTTTTTACTTCTGTCGGCAACTGACTGCGCTATTGGCCTAGCTAGAGCTTTACAGCTTCACCGAATTACGTATTTCCTTTTTTGCGATAGAGCGGGCATTTGCACAAATAACTATTAATAGTAATGCGACTTCATTTCAGATCAAAGCAAACGTAACTATTAATAATTTATCAAATATTTTCAGGCAGCGACAAGGCCAGGTCTAAATTCTTACGAAATTGCCATCATAATGAGGAATTTAATGCAAAGGCTCGGGTTCAAACAATATTACATACAGGGAGGAGATTTTGGTCACATGGTCGCCTCGCATTTAACTACCATATTCCCTAAAGAGGTTCTTGGGTTCCACACGAACTTTCCAGCTAATTTTGCCACATTACCTCACTTGACATGGATATTGGGAGCTATTTGGCCAACGTTTATCGCTGGCGGTATAGCAGATCGTATGTATCCTTTGACGGAGAAAGTACAGTTCTATCTAGAAGAAGCAGGATACATGCATTTACAAGGGACTAAACCTGATACTATAGGTAAGTTAACAAATCGTTTTGATAAGGCAAATTACATATAAATAATCAGAAAATTGAATACAGTGTGAAGCGCTAACATAAGAAAATATTACATTTGGTAACAATGTTAATTTTATTTTAACTGACAATAATATTCCAATTTCGTTTTAAAGACTACGCAGTACATTATAACTGCACTCGTTCTCTAGCGTTCAAACAGAACTTATAAATAACTAGCGGGCCCAGCGAGCGTTGTCCGGCCCTGATAATAAAAAAATATCACATCATTATAAACCTGAACATTCCTCACAAATCACTGTATCTACTGGTGAAAACCGCAAGAAAATCCGTTCAGTACTTTTTGAGTTTATCGCGAACAGACATACAGACGTGGCAGAGGACTTTGTTATGTAATGATGATATATATGCATATGCATATAACACTGACAGTTACTTGGGTCGCTGGTCAGCTATATGAATGTATCTATCTATAAAACTAAAGTATCAATGCGATGGTTACATTGTTTGTAGAAGGGTTAGTCAATGGAATGAAAGAGTTCTTGAATAACGTCCAAGCATAGCAAAAGGCATTGCGAGTGGAAGATCTAAGTTGGGTGAATATCTTACAGAAGGTTGTGTGCATTTACTCAATACAAAAAGCATAGGACCAGTTATTGTGGCAATATCGTGAAATGTTGTGGGAGGGCTATATCCAGGAACAAATGTTTGCTTCAATGCTTAGATAGATGATGTACTCTACTTACTTGATGTAAAATTTTATATTTCAGGTATCATACTTCAAGACTCCCCAGTAGGTTTAGCAGCTTACATCTTGGACAAGTTCATGGTCTTTACCGATCCTGAAAATAAATTCCAACCTGATGGTGGTTTAGATAAATACTTCGATCTCACCAAGTTGACTGACAACATCATGTTATATTGGGCTACAGGCAGCATTACTACATCAATGAGACTGTATAAGGAATCTTTTAAGAATTCTGAGTTAGAAAGGATTTTGGGACGGTATGAAAAAAATGTTTATAATTAGAACGCGCTAAGTCTCTAGAGCTACCATTACTCATTTATGATTTTTTTCCCTTTCATTTTATGCATTATTTATTTACAAATTTTGTAGGTGATCAGAAATCACATTATGAGCCTTAGAAACGGAGTGTAGATTAGAAGTACGTAAGTAAGTAAGCGAGAAAGTAATAGTAGCATTGTGTAACGCAGCATCGGGTATCGTCGGCTGAGAGTGGGTTGACTACACTCCAAGTACTATACAAAAGGGCCCAACTGTGAATATCTATACCAGCAAAGTACCTCATCGCGCGGTTTTCAGCTATTTACACAAAAGTAGTGCACTATATGGACTTCGTATAGAGCTACCTGACTGCATAGATAATATATTATTTATATTAAATTAGACACTATAAAAACTGTAGCTATTTATATATGGGCGCATAAAACATGTCATAATTTTTCTAGAATTGTAGAGACTACGTCTATCGTTCTGAATATTAAAAAAGATCATCGTGAAAAGAATATTTAAGTCTTACCTGTTGCTATTTATTTAAAACATTTCATATTTATTACAGATTTTTTTCCACATTATTTTGGAAGGAAACCTACAATAAACTTTATCTTTAACAGAATTTCAACCCCAGTACCGACGTGGGCTCTTCGCTTTAAGCACGAAGTGATCCAACATCCTGACTTCATACTCCGATGGAAATACCCCAACTTACTTGGAAGCACTAACGTAGAATACGGAGGACATTTCGCTGCATTCGAAAGACCAGAAGAGTTTACCGATGACGTGTTCAGAGCTGTTAAATCATTTTTAGATTTTCATAAGTGATATGTTATTTAATTTCTATTAAACCTTTTTTTACTAGATAAGGCAGACTCAGATATTTGAATAAGTATCCCTTTCAGTAACTGGTAGTTTTATGTTTAAACTCCAGAGTAAAAATTCGAGAAACAATAAAAACTTACCAAAATTCTCTAAAGGGAAGAAAGTCCAGTGGTTGTTTGTATATACTTATACTGGATTAGTCCATGTAAATACGAGATACTACATTGATTGTAAGTTTTTGGCACAAATGACCATCGTGATGAAGGTATGCATAATTTTTTAAGCAATAAAAGTCTTGTGGTTGCTTGTACAGATACTGCAGTAATTAATATAAGTATGAACCCTTGTAATCCTGATCCAGAAGATTTGATGAAGGAAAACATTGTAATGAAATTATGCATTATGGTAATGTTTTATAAACCCTCTTCACTAATGATCACTCTTCAATTGAAAGTACAAAAACCAAGAGATAAGTTCTAGTGGCTACTGTAAATATCAGGCAACATTTTGGCGAAAAGCTAAAAAAGTATTTAAAAAAAACTCTAGTATATTTTAGTAAAGCATTCAAAAATATCTCCTTTGATTATTATATGGATAACGTAAAGCCAAGTAAATTAACAATATGCACTTAGTTACTTTAGCAGATTAGGGAGCGATCTCTTCATATTCTTTCTTCTTGAAATCCTATGTCCTCAAACTGGCGGGGCAGAGGGCAGACACGATGCTTTTCCATCTCGCTCTTTCGATGGTTTCCCGCTGCATCTCACTCCAAGTAAGGCCAATCGTAACAGTCTGCGCGCAAAGGTCTGTCTAGGTCGGCCACGTATTCACCTACCCTAGCTAATGTGTTATATATTCTGATTCATCTTAAGAAGCAGTGGATGGTTTTTCAAAAGCCATTAAGGACTTACAAATCATACTAGTTGCGAAACAATGGGGATAACAAACAAACATCATTTCGATACCGTAATCTGCAATTGAGTCAGCGCGTTTAAATCGAATTATCATTGTCACCGGCGTCCGCTCGCTACTTAGTCTGGGCCGGAAATTTATTTTTTTCCATTCCTGTTTTGCGTTTTTGAACGTAGATGTAAGTATGAATCTAACTGCGACAATGTTCTTTAATTAGTGTAAAGAAAGAAATCCAATCATTTAAATGCAATAAACTCAGTATGTATACTGAAGTGTATACAAAATCATATTAAAATGGCTGCTCTCTTTGTGAAATATTTGTTCTCCAAAATACAATAAATTTTGTGAACTACGTGATACAGTCGTCTTCCTTAATCATGCATGAGATTAGATAGTTAATCGAAAGAAGCAGGCATTCTAAAGTCTACACCGCAGTGCAATATTTTCGTTTCATCAATTACTAATCTTACGTGGATAATATATTTAATATTAACCAATCACTGCTGTTTAATTGTTCTTATTGTCGCTTCCTGACACTCCGCGCAGTATCCATAACTCATCCATTCGTTTATTTCTGTATTAGCGTATTTTTTAATAGACCTGTATATTAATTAAGGTAATTGCTACATCCCTAAGGTTCGTTAAGCAGGATAACCTTATAATCTTCCTTTATAAATATATGGAAATATACCTACTACATAATTAAAAAAATCTGATTATGAATTTCGGACATTAGCGCGTTAAAACAATATCTTGAGCTTTATAAAACTAATAAACGTTTTTTTAATATACTTTATTGTTTAACCGCAATCTCAACTCATGTTAAATGACGATGTGATCAAAAATAGTACACGCGTTAAACTTAGAGAGGATCGCTCTCAAATGCAGCTGCCGGAACACACCTATAGGTGTTTGGCAACAAATTTTCACCTTGAGAATGGTAGCTAGCCAGGTAGGCTTAGAAAATGCACTATGTTTTTCGTCACTGAAAGTTCCAACTACTTCGCAAGGATTTAAGCCTACGTCAGCGATGCAGTTTCCGAACACGCTAACCACTTCCCATCATCGCCTATACAATTTGAGTTATTTAATTATAATAGTCCGATTTGCCGGACTCTAAATTTAAGCGCCATGTCAAGCAGCTTTTAGTGTCGAAAGGCTATTTATTATAACGTGGATCAATATATGAACGGTGGTGGTCTGGAATTGACTCCTCTCTTTGCATCCACTAAAAACGGTATTGTAACGTATAATGTTTTCGAAATATATATATGTTAAAATGATGTACCCGATCGAGTTTCTTGCCGGTTCTTCTCGATGACCGGGTTGTTTTCTGAACCGGTGGTGGTTTTGATGTTCATAAGCGCCTTATTAGGGCCTCAACTGAATAAAATATTTTTGATTTGATTTGAAATAATAATCCATTCCGGATAATTCACATACACACTCTAAGAATATCAAAGCTGGTGTGTTTATGCAACAACTACTCATTAAATTATCCCAATTTTGATAAAGAACGAGTAGATGTGAAGACCAAAACTAGATGTAGTCAGTTACCTCAATGGAACTTTAACTTATCTGAAATCCCTCTGTACCCAAAGGTAAAGTTGGGTTCGCTAATCACCACAAACTGCATCAAAATGCAGAACAACTACGAACTGGTTAAAATTGTTTTGAAAATAATTTAGAACTTTTTTATATGTTTTATCATTATCTATTATAAGTTCCATAAAAGTTTTCTTTATTCCTATCCATTTAGTATGATTAAGAATCTCATGTATATGACAATTGTGATGTGACAATAATGATTGTAGTTTTCATTCTAAAATGGACTCTTTACAACGCTAAATACGGATTATGAGATAATAATAAACAAGCAATAAAAATAATATCAACAGTTAAGGAGGTGGACAGATTGATAGAAAACTAAATACTGTTTAGATATAGAACGAGTAATGATAACTTTTCAAATGAGATACTATTACACGAACGAGGTCAGATGCCTGTGCTGTCCACTTACACAACACTATTTCGGAAAGTATGTTAAGGAGATAAAACAGAAGGTTCTGTAGACACGAATATTTATTTTACCATGTAATGTCGTAAGTCCGACAGTTTCTAAAGCTTGTTTAAGATCGCATACTGGTGGAATACATAATAATAAACTTTGAGTCATTGTTTTAAAAGCGTGTTTAGGAAAATATCATACCATTAATATGTAGTATGTAGTTCATGCAAGCGTAGTTGCGAACATATGGTTAGGTATGTTGGATTCTTTTTATTCAGCTTTATATATTTCGCTTATAAAGAATATCTCACTTGGTTTCAGCTGATTATGTAGTCTGAAATGGTGAAACCCTAAGCCTAGAAGGATTGGCTCTCAAGTGTTGCTCTTGGAACACACCTACAAGTGTTTGACGACAGATTTTCAACTTGAGGGTGGTATTTAATCAGGCTTAATGCCTTTAAGAATGATCCTAGTACTCTCAACGCTAATAAAGCTGATTTATTTATAATAAATGAATTGCGTTTAAATATAAATCGTAAATCAGCAATTGGCGTTTACATTTGCATCTCCATATCTACACTATCTCGAATCATTGACAGCTCACTAGTAATGTTCCGACTACTCTTCTCTTCGGCGTCGACCACCGGTGTTGAACATCGCAGTACCGGTGAGTGTTCACAACATTTTGCTACTTGACCTCGCTGACTTCACATTATTCGCATCACAGGTGGTTCCCAATCGCAGGACTCATCAAGCGACTGTTGATCAGTATAGGTTCAAATCCTGTAAGCAGAGCTCTCGCTAACCATCGTGGTTACCGTAGCGTAGCGGAAGTTATTTTTTAAGCCCGCCTTGCTTCACTTTGAAAATCTATTGCCAATACATATATGGGAGTTCCGGGACCTGCACTTACGAGATATTTTCCATCAGATTTGGTGTGTTACTCATCCTAACCTTTTTTTTAATTAAGTACGCTATTGGCCTAACAGGCTTTCACAGCTCTACCGGACTACAAATTTTAAGCCATATCGCTAATCACTTACACTTAACAGGAATAAAAAGAGGGTTTCCTTATTAGGGTACCCTAAATAACAAAAACACAGTTAGAGCGCTAACCGCGTTGCTTCCTCAGTTAAACTCGATTCCACTGCACCGACTAGATTTCCTCTGCTCAGCTACGAACGAAATTTTTTCCATTCGTTTTTTTATTTTTTGCATTCCCTGAAAATATCTCTTCATTACTTTTTAATCCGTACTCATTTTTTTTTTAAATCAGCCCCTGGCGTATTAAATGTGTCCGTATTCGCGCTTGTTTTGCTTTGGACTTCATTATTTTATACTTTGTTAAGATTTGCATTATGCAATTGCTATTTTAAGAACATATACGGCTGTATCTGTGACGTTCTAATATTTATCTATCAGTTCTTTACAGCACAACGTATTTCTATAAAAATATCTCCCGTCGATTGAATCACCGACAACACGTAGTTTAATGTAGTGGATTATATATTTGTTCAGAAACTACCCCGCCTCATTTTGAAAATCTCTTTTTATTATGTAGATGATGCTTCTGAATAAGAAAATGAATGAGTTTGATAACTTGAATCAAAGGTAGTCGATATATAATCATCGGTAGTGGCCATCAATCTACCTCATACCTAATAGGCCTACCGCAGTGCAGGCCAATTCGCAAAGGAAGGTATTTGTATAATCACCGCACCACCCTATGATGTATTGGCGATTTCAAACTCTGATAAATCCGCAGTTCTATGTTTTCCCACATACAGTAGTACTACAAGAACTTTCCTCAAGTTTAGGTTTCCTTACGATGTTTTCCTTCACCATCAGCCGATAGTATTACCAACCTAAAGTAGTAAATGTACGCGAGGTCCGAACAATTCGTTGATACATGCCTACGGACACCGGATTGATATTCCACCGGTCAAACTATTAGCCCACCACGACGTTTTACCCTACTTTTACTTTCTTCAGAGTACTATGAGTTAATTAGCGGCACGTTATTTGTGAAATAGGTGCTAATTTTATTAGTTCCATCTCTTTTACTAAGGCGCAAAATGTTCTAGTAAAGCTATTTTCGACCAATTACTAAGCGAATAGGTGTTTGTTTAAGTGCGATAGTTTTGAGTTATTAAAATTTAATTTACATACTAGCTGAATCGGTCACGCGTTGCTGTGGTTCAGTTATTACATGTTGATGTAAAATTATGATAAAATATTTGGTATTATAGGGTCTGCCTAAATACTGTCGGGGTAAAGAACTGAAAATTAAATTAAAATCCGATAAGAAATTCAAACTTAACACTTGGCGCCATCTATGAGATATTTATAACAGTCATTCCTACGGTTTTCTGTCAACAAACTAATTTAAAGCGCCATCTGTTCGAGACTGGTGAAGCTTACAATTAATAACAATGACAATAATTTAATTCGTGATTAAAAATATTGAGGTCATTAATCGAAATATTAATTATTCTATATCTCTCTAAGCTAGACCAAATTATACATAAATGTCAACTTTCATGAAACTCGGTTAAGTTGGTAGTTTCGGAGCTTATCGTGGACATACATCATGACCCTGGATTTTTTTTTCTTTTTTCTCATATTATGTAAAAGTCAATTTTCCTAAGTTGGTAAAAGTTATTTTGTTGTAATAAAAAGTTCAATATAGTAAGTTAAATTCTATTTTAATTATATGCTGAAATATATTTACTGTTACCCACGGCTTTGCTATTTCATAGGTATTGCCACTATAACTACAACACTTTTATTGATTAAGTTACCAAAATCCAATTTGGTCATTACTGCTTAACCTTCATAGAAAAGTTGAATAATAGGAATACAAGAATATACTTCGAAAGGTGGTTTATTTGCCAGCGAGAATCTCCTCAAAAGCGGTTTAGCGAGTCCTAAAATTAGTCCAAATATGCAATAGACATTTTAGCATTGCACTAGCGGACTCAGCGGGCGTTATTCCGCTTAGATAATTAAAAAACATTGACAGGTTATATATCCAACCGTTTCTCATGAATGTCTTTATCTACCGGTGAAAACCGCATGAAAATCCGTTCTGTAGTTTTTGAGTTTATCGCGAGACAGATAAACGTGGCAGAGGACTTTGTAACTTTATAATATGTAGTGATAATGATGTACATTATTCGCTTCAATAAATCGCTGTCATCGATCGTCCTAAGTGACAGGTGTCCGAATCTATTATTTTGATTCAATTAGAAGTCTCCGCATTACTTCAAATCTTATTCATTTCATTGCGCGTAGAACAAGAATATTTTACAATTCAAATACTCGGTACAGGTATGTATTTACACTTCGTCTGGGGAGTCTAATGAACACGTTCTAATTCTTTGTATATATTGACATATATTTTGAGCTCTATCTGTTTGTTTAAGTCTATCGTTTTGTGTAAGTACCTGGACATCGGAATTTCACTCAGTTGATTAATACAATAACTGTGCATTGTTACTATTGAATCTATGACAGTCGGCAAATGTATTCGCATTACGTTATATAGGAATCATCTTACAAACTTTTGCGTCATCAGTCCAATCTATCATTTATTGGTAACAATGTAAGTACCATAAAAGTATTACAAGATTTACGCTATGTGACATTCAAGAAATAGTAAAAAAAATGTTAGTTTTTATAAATCCCGTTTCTTCAGAGAAGACTCCTATATAGATGAACTTTGAATGAATATTTATTTAAATAGATATACAAAATTTGATCCAAATTGTTAGAAACGGTTTCGAAATAGATAAAATATTTTTATATAGAAATATATAATATGCTTTTATGGAAATATATCTGCTCGTATATGGTTAGTTATAAAATTTACTCAGGAACAGAACATTTGACTGTGTCAATTGTAACTAATTCATTATCGGAATCCATATCTCAGCAGAGAGTCTTGATAATTTACACTTGACAGTATATTCGTAATTTAAGGGATCTCTATACAATGTCAGTGTTTGATTAATAATTACTTCCAAATTAAATTATTTATTACTAGCGGACCCGGCAGACGTTGCCCCGCCCTGATTATAAAAAAAATCCTTGACAACTTATGTACCAAAACCTTCCTCGTGAATCACTTTATCCACTGTATCCACCGCATGAAAATCCGTTCAGTAGTTTTTGAGTATATCGCGAACAGACAGACAGACAGACGCGGTAGGGAAACTTGGTTTTATACTATGTAATGATATGAAACGCGTACAGTGTTTGCCAGAGGTGTGAAGCGCAGCCTTGAGCTAGTTATCAAAATAAAATCGGCTGAGTGCCTTAAACGCTTGCCTTAGTACTCCGGTGAAGCTGTTAAGAACTTGCTAGACCAATAGCGTAGTCAGTTCGAAAAAAAAAATTTTTTTTCTGTGTACTTTTGTCGAGGGTTTGTTCAAAGAGAACATGCCACTCTCGCCCATACTACATCCAAGAACAACTTACAAAACAACTTATAACTATTATAACTTCTTACAAAATCTATACTAATATTATAAAGAGGTAAAGTTTGTGAGTTTGTGACGTTGTAGGGGGTAATCTCAGGAACTACTGAACCGATTTTGTTAATTCTTTTACCAATATAAAGCCACGTTATTTGTGAGTTTCATAAGCTATTTATCATCACGCTAAGGCCAACAGGAACGGAGCAACAATGAAAAATGTTTTAAAATCGGGCTTTTTTTCCTTTTGAGAGCTTCCGCTGCGTCTTAACCCAAAATAACTCTGCCACATGTATGAAGTCGCGGGCAGAAGCTATTAACTAATTATCTATACTAATATTATAAAGAGGTAAAGTTTGTGAGGTTGTAGGGGGAAATTACTGAGGAGTCGGAGAAAAAATGGTCGAACGAAAACGTTTCTTACAAACGCTGCCTTAACTATGAGAGCTATATGATTGAGTTCTAGAGAAAAGTTGTAGCCTGATAATGCCTATTACCGCCCAACGAAGTGGGCACGGGTCAGCTAGTACTATCATGAAACTAAATTGAAAAACAATATTACAATCACTTTCTTGCCCTTATACCGACGTCCACCATATTATAAATTAATTAGGCTTCTTCCGATGCTGGGCGTGACAATATTTGATCACAAAGCTATGGTGCGCCGAGCGATGCGATGACGGGGGAGCGGGTGCGGGGTTTAGTTAATTTAAATGGCTGTTTGCGGGGGTGCTTTGTTTAACTATTGCGATAGTTACGATTAGGGAGAGAAGGGAAAATGGAAACTTGGCACATACCTCGCGGCGATGCAGCTCCACGTGGCTGCCGGCTGGTGTTTCTCGTTTTTTCCACCGAGTTTCTCTCACACAAATTTTGTTTATAATAAATGTCGGCACGTCTGTACGATGGTTTTTTTCACTCGAGATGAAAAACTAAAATGTTGATGCGGCGCGGCTGGCGCGGACACAACAAGACACTGTGCGAGCCGCGTAAATACACGACGATAGAGACGAAGTAACACAATGGCGGCAGCAGTGAACACGAACACTGGCGGCCGATGAATTTGGGGCGCGAGCGCGCGTCGACTGAGGCAAGTTAAGGGAAGGGTGGGAAGGATGGGCGGATGGCGGGAAAGTGACGGATGGGGAAAAATAATAAGCGGCGCAACCTGCCTATATTATAAGTATGCTTAAAGATTTGTCTTCTTTCAGAATCGTTACGGACACATTCGATTAGAATATGATACACATCTTTTTCTTGATGGCAAGCTTCGCAGTTACTGTTTTCGCTTCTTTTCATTAACTAGTTAAATTTATTCAATGGAATATGGCCAGAACGAAATCTCAAAAAAAAAATCTTATTTTTGGTACAAAAAAACAATAGCGTAAATAGGTTTTGAACACATAATCCTAACTAATATTATAATTGTCACTATGAGTTACTTTATTTGTTACATTTTCACTTACACTCATGAAAATTTACATACGCGTTGTCAGGGATTCATAAAAAGACATAAGATAACCTTTGTCTAGAAAAATATACTGTTCCGAGATAGCAAAATATGTCTTACTACATAAACGCCAGCGAAGTTGCGAAAAAAACATAATATTTTGATGTGAAACATCTGTAGGCGAGGGTAAACCTGATTGTTAGCGTGGCGATGTGTGTGAGACGTGGCGACGCGATGCCATGCGCAAGCGACTGTGCGCAGTCTCTCTTACCGCGCTGAGCAATACACCTTTAGTGTATACAGTGTTGTTTACCACAATACACATGTATTTCATATCTGCCAGGCGTCCCGTGACGGCTCAATTTATTTTAAGGAAATAAATATATTTTTTTAATTTCTGCACGGATTCACGCAAAGATTCAAATTTGTTTTGATAAAGAATGAGTGTTACTACTGTTACGTACTCAATATGGAGAGCGTCCCTACTTTAGAAGTCTAGATACATACCTGTAATCTTTCTCTTATAAATGCGAAAGAACGAAACAGTCGCACGCCTCATTTGCTTCACAAATACTTTTGAAGCGCCGAGCGCTGGACGGAACCCAAACGTTACGAAAGAAAGAAGTTTTTGAAATCAATCCGAATGTTCTAGACCTATGTAAATAATTGAATAATTTTACATTTCAATAATTTCTTTTTAATAAATAAAGTAGATTTAATATAAGTTTTATTTATAACTTCTTATAAAACGCGTCGAATGTCAATCATTACATAGTATAAAACAAAGTTCCCTATCGCGTCTGTCTGTCTGTCTGTTCGCGAGAAGCTCAAATACTACTGTACGGATTCTTATGCGGTTTTCACCAGTGCATAAAGTAATTCATGAGGAACGTTTTGGTATATAATTTGTCAAGGTTTTTTTTCTAAATCAGGGCGGGACGACGTCTACAGGGCACGCTAGTTCAGATACAAAAATAATAAAACATCGGGGGAGCAACCATTGACTGCGTCGGTACTATTTACTATACCGTGGGAGTTACTAATGACTTGAAACTCCATTGGTTGATGTTATCGGCTGTTAATGCACTTTGACACTGTTAGTTGGAAGTATTGGCTGTTCATGTAATTTGGTTATTATTGGCTGTCAACTTTGGAAGGATGCCTTAATAGGCGATCGACGACTATATACTGGGCATCCTCGCTCAGACAGTTGGGCTAGCCACATCTACGGATAATTCGTACCTTTAGTGTTGCATTTTTATATCGACTAACATTTTATTCCATTGTACTTAGTAGATTGATAGATTAAATTATAATAATGAAGTCATTGTGGATGACGTCATACTTCAAATAGCCGCCATTTTATCTTCGCCCAATATAGGGAAATATATGATGAATAAAAAAAAACATACAAAGGAGAGTATATTCTATAGGATAACGGAGTATCAGATCTTTATAAAGAGAACAGGAAATTTACACTGTACGGTGGACATCCTAAAACAAGGGATGTTTGTTACCGGAATCACGCGCCTAGAAATACATCGGCTCCGGGACAATACGTGACCGAGGGTAGAAATAGAGACCTTCATATGTTTCCAATAATTCATTGTACAGAAAACATAAAATAGACACGTTTCTCGTGACGAAAAACTTTTGTAGACTTCTTCTAAATATATGAACCAATTTGCTCACGTTGTCTTCTATTACCATGCCTTTTTAACGTATATTTTTCTTTCAGACAACTATGGATGCAAAGACAAAATTCACATGGAGATTAAAGAAGCGTTGCGTCTGAGTTGATATTAAAATATTTAAAAAATGTGTGGTTTTATGAAACCTCGGTGCGGTGAAATTTGTCGTATCGTAACTGAAAAAATCGCATTTTTTATCATAACGCAATAATTGGAAAATGACAATGATAACGGGAAATCGATAGTAGACAAGATATCCATCTATACATCTGAACATAATATGTAAATGTATAATATATTAATATATATTTAATTATATTTATTTAAATAATTTTGAATTGAGCCATGGGCGCCGCCATATTGGCCTTGGTTACTCGGCTGAGCGCCTTTCGCTTTACCCCTACACCGCGGTCAGCTGTAATGCGACATGGGATAGATGGGGAAAAAATTTGAGGCGATGGAAAAAAACACAAATGTGGTTTTATTCGTATTTTTACAATTTTGAGTTGGTCTCTAACTTGGATAAGCTAAAAAATCGCTATAAACCAATATAAATATATAAAGCACAACTGTTGTGATTTGAACCGTTATGTTATGCTTATTTCTTATGATATCTCTATTGGCCTAGTAAGGCCTTAACAGCTTCACCGGACTATTAAGGCGAGCGCTTAAGGTACTCAGCCGATTTTATTTTAACAGCTAGCCCAAGGGTGCACGGCACACCTCGGCTTGGGCTGTTACATAGTTTATGCAATTCGCGACTTAACTGAGTTAACCTAACTATTCATACATATATGTGTTGTTGAAACATATATGCGTATCAAGCATACATACCTCAACAACTCTTATATATATTTCGTATCGTAAAATTTTCTAAACTATTTCAGTCTGATAAGGGAAAAAAATAAAACCCTTCCACTTTCATGTGTCAGCGTGTATGCATGCACATGTGTGGAAGTGATATGTGTAATGTTGTCGCAGTGATGTAAGATTTTGTGTCACTGTATCGCGCGAGCAGCGCACTCATGGGGGTCTAGTAGGAGTTTGAATTCTAAGAACCTTATTTACTTTTACTTCGAAGATAGTAGATTACATAGACTATAGCGTAATATTTTGTATCTTCAGTTACAGAAACATAAATTAGAATATATACAGAGTAAAAATAATGCCGGTAATCTGTCTAAAGGCGGAGTCTCATCGTCGATGTAATATGCCAAAGATTTCTAAATATTTGGATAGGCCAAAAGTAATTATGTTTTTAACTATAGTTATACTCGTCTTACGAGACAAGTTACTATAGTTTTAATTAATTGCGCTCGTAACTATTATCGTATAAAAACTACGGCCACTACTACAATAAACATATTGAAATATATGTCTATGAAAACTTTTACAGGCGATAATGAATAATAGTGCCTCATGATATATGTGTCTTATTTGATGCCGTAGTCCCGTGCTAAAAAATAATCCTGTAATAAATAACAGTAAATTAATTGATTTAATTCCAAATAGTCACTACCAAAAAAGGTTTTCTACAATTGTTTAAAATAAAAAATAGTTTATATCATTTAATTTGACATAATAACAGATATGCTTTTATAAAAATTTTTAAAATAAGCTAAAACCAATGTCAGCCGTTCTTAATATAAGTACAGCAGAAATAAACTTTATATCGTATGAAATAAAATTTAGTACCGCGAAACAGGTGTCATATGGGATAAAACTTGTAAACAACAAACGAAGAGATTATCTAAGCGGATTACGCGAACCCCACATCATCATCATGCTGTCATCCTTTATATCGTATTGTTTATTACTTAAGTCCACTTCCGTTTTGAAGTACTGTCTTATTCAGAGTTTTGTATAGAAGGTTTACAATTACGTTGTATATCATTGTTACGTCCGTTGGATAATGAAATTTGTGTTAAAAGTAATGTTACATAATATATTCTCGTACAGATACCAGACTAGGCTCCCCTCGGCAGTGGCTCAAACCTAGGTCCGTTCCCTCGGCGTGGAGCCCTTGAGTACGCTGCCCGCGCGATACAGTGACACAAAATCTTAAATCAGTGCGACAACATTACACATATCATCTCCACACAAGTGCACGCATACATGCTTACACATGAATGTGGAAGGGTTTAATTTTTTCCCTTATCAAACTGAAATAGTTTAGAAAAAAATATCCGACACAAAATACATTATTATTGTTGAGGTATGTATGCTTGGTACACATATATGTTTCAATAACTAACTAAAATGAACTAAAAATATGCTCGGATGCACCGCATCTATATTTATACTTTTCGATAAAAAGGGTGAAAAACTCTCGAAAGCTGACGTCATTGCTTTAACGATGCGACATATTTCGAGATGTTCTTTTGAGGACTCTATTATTTTTCGCTCCAACGGTTGATGAGTCATTTATTGTTAGCATGTAGTTAGGGGTACAGCTATAACTTTATTCAACCTTAGCTACGTAAGTACCTGTAACATATTTTTAGGGGTTGACTACAATTTCCCTTTATTTTCATAAATATATATAAAACTTCTGGAATAAATCCAGTAGATAATACTGAAAATCATATCAAAATTTATTCAGTTAGAAGACTTACGCACACACGTAAAGACGTAAATGTTGACTGTTCTATTAATAACTGACTTAAATGTAATCATCGGTAGATAAAATTAACACCAATCCTGCATTAACACGTTCTATGCGGCTTCATCTTACCACATCGCGGTTGTTAGTGAAAAATGAAAAAGGATTTATTTCTGGTAAAATTAAAATACTTTAACGGACCGTCTCTATGGAGGATTAGTCTTTGACGCTATGGGACTTAATGAACGAGATTTTTCATCTACATAGCGTTGAATTACGGACAGTCTTTCCCATCCGATCTTGTTTTCGTTTTGTTTATTTTACGTCAAACTACTATATATACTATTTTATTTGATTAACGAAGGCGTTACTTTGCGAAAATTCATAATTAAATATTATAGTGGATATTTTTATACGGTATTTTTTTGGCACGAGATAAATTAATAATTTCTCAAGACATGCGGGTTGCGTCTGTCTAGCGACGCCTAGTATATCGGCTTGTGTATATCAGTGGTGGTAGAGCCACGCTGAAGCTATTACTGGTTTCAGCATGAATGGGTCGGCTCGCCCGGGGTAGTACCACCTTCTTACAGACAACCGATGTGAAGTAACAGTGCTTGCATTGTTGCGTTTCGTTCGGTCAGTGGGAACGCCGGATAACCCACCTCTCCTTCCCCTCGCTCCTTCCCCACTTTCCCTCTCCCAAACACAGGGTGGCAACGCGCTTGAGACTCTTCTGGTGTTGCAAGTGTCTATGGGCGGTGATGATCACTTAACATCAGGTGACCCACATGTTCCTATGATATAAAAAAAATGTAATATTTATATTTTTTGTATTGACATTCCCATCATATGTTTTATGAAGTAATAAACTGTATAAAAAAGTATATACATAATTATAATTCGGAGTACCAATAGATGTGAAAGAGAGACTAAATATTATAATTCGCGCTATAATTCATGTAAAATTCAAAGAACACGGTTGAAACTCCATTGTTTTGGGTTTTCACTACTGCCGGGAGTCGTTATGACTGTCTCGACTTTTTTTTTTCATTGGCCATTACACGTTAATCTGTAATATATTTTAATTTATTATATTTTACAGTTACATACCAACAGTGTCAGCCGACGTCATGTTGAACCGTCAACCAAGGCCGTGTTTTTTAATTATTTTGTTGTTTTAGTTTCTAATATTTCGCTCTGTCTGTTATTAGTCTGAGATTTAACTTATGCAGGTACACCTCAATACATATATAAAATAAAATCAAACGGTGCTTGTTGCAGTGATACGTGGTATCGGCCAATCAAATCCGAGCGGAAGTGCAAAGTAAAATGTAGTCCGGTGAAGCTGTTAAGACCTTGCCAGGTCAATAGCGTAGTCAGTTCGAGAAAAAAAAGCAAAGATACGTCCACTATAATATACAATTTTATCTCATAACTAGCTGACCCGTGCCCACTTCGTTGGGTGGTAATAGGCATTATCAAGCTACAACTTTTCTCTAGAACTCAATCATATATATCTCATAATTAAGGCAGCGTTCGTAAGAAACGTTTTCGTTCGACCATTTTTCTCCGACTCCCCAGATATTACCCCCTACAACCTCACAAACTTTACCTCTTTATAATATTAGTATAAATTATAGATAATATAATTAGTTAATAGCTTCTGCCCGCGACTTCGCACGCGTGGAATAGTTATTTTGGGCTAAGACGCAGCGGAAGCTCTCAAAAGGAAAAAATACCCCGATTTTAAAACATTTTTCATTGTTGCTCCGCTCCTATTGGTCTTAGCGTGATGATATGTAGCCTATGACACTCATAAATAACGTGGCTTTATATTGGTAAAAGAATTTTCAAAATCGGTTTAGTAGTTCTTGAGATTACCCCCTACAACGTCACGAACTCACAAACTTTACCTCTTTATAATATTAGTATAGATAAGTGAATATTCATTCAGTATATGGTTTGGAAGATCGTTCGATAGTTTTATTATATTATTTTTAAATATTAAGTAGCATAGTATGAGCATGTAACTGGAAAAGTTTTGAGTGTGATGGTGGATGAATATACGAGTAGAGGAAGACCGAAAATGTATGGATGGATTGTGTGAAAAACGATAGGTGTGTAAAAGGTGTAAATACTGAGATGACATAAAATAGGCGAGAGTGGGAAAGGAGAATCTATTGTATCGACACTACTTAGATGGGATAAGGGTAAGAAGATGATGACGTTTTAGATATTAATGGGTATATTAGTTGTTGTCAACTATATTTATATATCTTTTTATTACTATAATGGTAATCGATTTGCTGTTCGGATTATAATTTCAATAGAGCTTGCTAGAAAAATCACTATTTAACAGCTATCATGGAAGGCATAATGTCATGAAATTAATTTTGACGTTATATAAGAAATGGCTACCTGATCGCATTGCGTTTCTATTTTACATGCTTAAATTAAAATGTATCGTCAAGTTATTCGTATTGTGACTTTGAGTGTAAGTAAAGTGAAATTATCTCTTTTTTTCTCATATTGGTTATTTGCATGTTCGTCTTGCACCTCAGTGCATAATAGTGGTGATTTCTGTTGATAACTATTTTCATGCGAACGAAGTCACAGCATCTAACTAATTGAAAGTATAACTAAATCTCTATAAACACGCACGATGGTAGAGTAATTTTATGTACCAGAGATAAAATTCTGAAAAGTCCTCTATCAACTGAAGAAGAATCAAAAGAAGCAATGGCGGGCAAAATAAAAATGTATGCAACATAAATTAGATCTTTAATTGCTAGGCATCTACAAATATTGCGGCATTAATAAAAATTATATGAAATACGTATTTAATAAAAAAAATGGAAAGGTGTCAATGAAATCCAAAAAAAATAGCTTAGAACCATGAACGGAAAATTCCGCGTCGAATGCTTATAATGCTACACCGAAAAGTCCAGTAGTTTTTGCGTGATTGAGCCTCAAAGAAACTGTATTTTAAATAAATATATTTCCATTATTATTATTTATTACATAGTATAAAACAAAGTCCCCTACCGCGTCTGTCTGTTTGTCTGTTCGCGATAAACTCAAAAACTACTGAACGGATCTTTATGCAGTTTTCACCAGTTTATAAAGTGATTCACGAGGAACGTTTTGGTATATAATTTGTCCAGGATTTTTTTATAATCAGGGCGGGACAACGTCTACCGGGCCCGCTAGTTACATAGTATAAAACAAAGTCCCCTACCGCGTCTGTCTGTCTGTCTGTTCGCGATAAATTCAAAAACTACTGACCGGATCTTCATGCGGTTTCCACCAGTGGATAAAGTGATCATGAGGAACGGTTTAATATATAATTTGTCAGAGATATTCTTATAATTAGGCTGGGACAACGTCTGACGGGCCCGCTAGTAAATAAATATAAAAAGATAGAAAATTAAGAATTGTGTTTTAACTGACGAATATATTGTTTATAACATATTGAGGAGTAAAACAAAGCATACTACATATACTAAGTTTAATAGAGGTACACCAAAAACGTAAGTAAGTGGTTAGGTTTGAGTCAAAACAATACTTAAGTCCGGGCTTACCGCAGGAGCGCGGCGACGTGGCGCGGCTAGGGCGAGCGGCGAGGGCGGGCGGCTCATGAATAATCGCTATAATTCCAGCCGCTTAATGATGAGACGCGTTTGTAATTCCGACTGATGTACTATCCTGTATTTACATTCACAAACTTGCTTTGTACTCGAATTGTAATTATTTTCCATTGTTATTCGGCATGCTTTGATACCAAAGGTAATTCACCGACATAACGGTGAATAAGCGAGGTAAAATGTTCTAGTAAGAACAAAATCAAAAATCTAGGCCCGGAGAAGGCACTTATGAACGTCAAAGCTACCACCGATTCGGAAAACAATCCAGTCATCGAGAAGAACAGGCAAAAAGTTTGATCTGGTTTATCTTTTCATTATTATATTTTTACAAACATAGATGGTTACATTCGTTTGTGGTGGATGCACAGAGAGGGGCGTCATTTCCAGACGTCGTCATCGTTCACATATTCACCCTAAATAGCCTTTAGATATTAAAACCCGCTTGACTTGGTGCTTGAACTGACTAATGGCAAATTGGTAATGACCTTTGGGACTTTGTTATAAAACCTAACACTGTTATTGGTATTAGAACAGTTTGTTACTATTACTAGTATTTTAATTATATTGGTCTTTTACTAAATCCAGATTGTCCAAGTTTTTGCAGACATACATTATCGATTGGTTTGGAATTTTAAAGTGAATTACAAATCGATTACTGTTGTAGGAAAAAAATATTTAAAAACCATTGCATGGGAGCCATGCCATGGCGCAAAAACTAAAATTGAGATGTCTGACTGATGTGTTTTCGCTCGAAGATAATAAACTAGCACATGAGACATTGCAATCTAGTCCTCAGGACTTAATCTGGGACCTCAGGACTACGGTCTATTTGGATTGACTAAACACGGCTATATCAAAAAACATAGAAACTATATCGTGATGATAAGGCGTTTTGTAATATCATCTGTTACCTATCATTCTCAAGTATGCAATCTAGTAGCTCTTCTCCCCGGCTTTGTACGGACGTACTGAGAAAATGGAACCAAATATTCCCTTTGAATTGAGACCATGTAAAATGGCAACAGAACAACTGAACGTCAATCTACCAATTCTGTCAATATTTTTAGATAGCTTTCTACTGTTTCTATCCCACCCATTATCTTTTCACGCGCGTTTTTGTCAAATATTCTTATCCATACAAACCTTGTTCTGATAATTACACACATTTTTTTTTATATCATAGTAGGCAAACGAACAAGCGGGTCACTTGTTTTTAAGTGATCACCGCCGTCCATAGACACTGACAACACCAGAGGAGTCGCTAATGCGTTGCCAGCCTGTGTTTGGGGGAAAGGACGAGGAGATGGGATGGAAGGGGAGGGGGGGTGTTCCTCTCACGCTCTCCAAGTACAAGAACAAAACACATAATAAAATAGTAGCCAAATAAATGCAGCCGTTCTAAAGTGATGCACTTACATTATACATTCGACAATTGGTTTTATTAATATATGGTTTTTTTAATTAATAGATAATGAAAATATACAGATTACAGAGAGAGAGAGAGAGTAAGTAGCACGGGTAACGATAACGGGTAAGTAGTATAACGCTTTTTTCTTACGTGACGATAATATACAAATCTGAACAACCTCGATTTCCATTTTGAAAGACATTCAAAGTTCAAGAAAAACTTAAAGAACATTATTCCTAATAGAGACACCAGACCGGATACATTTTTGAAATTAATTTTAATGTGATCTCTATTTTTTATCTAATATAACGTCTTTTACCGAGTTTTAGTGAATCGTATTTAATTTTGACATAACTATTTAAGCCCTAAGGGTTAGCGTAATGATGTACAGTGTAGTTGATAATCTAAAATATCTTCTGTCTCTCGATAATCCCGAATCGTTTGAACCGTTCCTTAGAGACTTGTGTACGGATAGCGAACACTTTTGTGCGAATAATAAAAACATCCATTTAAAATGGATCTATATAAATTTTTCCTTCTGAAACCTCTCCGTGTGGAAAACTCTTTCGGTTCACAGCCGAGTGGTTCGCTGCAGATATATTATCGAATTTCGACCGACACAGATATCTGGTCCCGAAACCTTTTATCTGGATTGAATAGTCCGGGTTGTTTTATTGTAACCAACTTTTCTACACTCATCGACTTTAGAAGACGGACTGCTTAGAAATGTATACAGTATTGTATTGTTCTTTATATTTTATTGACTTTTTTTAATAGAACATATTTATTTATTACATAGAAATGCAATTTTCAGAAGGAATTCAAAACCTGGGAAGGTTATTTAGTAATCTTATTATTTTCTTTTACTTTTTATGGTTTTATTGAAAAAACAACATAAATTAAATTAAATTTGTCTTATAACATTAATAAAACTAAAGCTAGACATGCCCTTAAATAATCTGATTAAAATATATTTATCATATACCGTACAGGTCTAAAGTTGCAACAGAATACACAACAAGTGCACGAGGCAATTTCGAAACTTGCACCGAAAGCTGTACTCCCAATTACCAAGAGATTTCTGGGACCAATCTAAAGTTATTCGCTGATTCAGTTTGAAATTCACTTGCACGTAGAGTCGGGAACTAACTGTATTACACTCTATAAATCTAGTCTAGGTATACTGGCTTATCTCAGTGGCTTTTCGTGCTTAATTTTATTATTTAATGTTATTCCAATCTCCCGTGGTATAAGTACGGGTGACTGCGAATGTGGACTAAGTTAAAACAAAGCTTAAAAAGAAAGAAAAAAAGAATCTTAAAGTAATCTATTAGGAAAGCGATTATTGCCCAATACCAGTCTGTTGGAGTGCCACGACGATTGGCATAAGTGCGAAGCCTTATGGATGCAGGGGCGTCCATTGCCAAGGAAAGGAGGAAAGGAGGACCCGTGAGAAGGAGCATGGGATAGCCGCAACTTTTGAATGAGGCCAAGGAGAGCCTTATCTCTCTACGAGAGGATGATCCCCGTATTACCATCAAAGGGCGATCTGAGCGCGTGACCAGGGTTTGCTTCCATCGTCCCGGTTCCTTGGTCCACACATATGCGCTAGGCGGCAGTGGAGTTTTAGCCAGTAGGATTCTGGCATAATCGTCACACTGTCTCCCGGCAGTGGGAGGTGTATCCAATGTAGGATTTCTCCATTAAAAAAAAAAAGGTGTGAAGCCTTGCGAATGAGTTTTCTATAGCCCACCTGGCTAGTCTATGTCCCAAGCTAAAAATCCGTCGGCAAGCATATATCAGATGAAAGGTTAGACATTCTCAATATTCTAGGATATGACATTTCATGGTCACGTTTAACAAAAAATAATATCAAAACAAATACTAATAAACAACCAAGTAAAACTAAGTTAAAGTTTGTTCTAAGATTTTCAAAAGTATAGCTACAGACGTGTAAATAAAATAATAAACCTAAGTGTAATGACCGGTGCCAAAAGCTACAATGGGCGAGCCGGAGTTAATAACTGTCGATAGTAAAACGGGCAGTAAACTTTTTTGTTTTGTTCCTGACGTTCCCATGTTCCCTTTCAAATGAAAGTGAAATCACTGGACTGTCGTTGACACTGTGCTTTAACATGACGCGTAGGGTATTGTATATAATTTGTTGTATTTTTCTAGAAAAATAGGTCAAATATTAATCACCTATTTTGTAATTGATTTAGAACGAGATTCGAGTGTAGAGTACTCCATAAATATCGCTACTGTCTAAACAGTCGCCTGGTATAAGTTGTGTTCCCGCAGCATCATTTGAAATTTTCTTCTTCAGATTTATAACCAGCGGACCCTGCAGACGTTGTTCTGCCCTGATAATAATAATAAAAAAACAAATTATATACTTAAACCATCCTCATCCTTCATCAAAAAAAATCCTTGAGAAATTATATATCAAAACGTTCCTCATGAATCATTTTATTTACTGGTGAAAGCCGCATGAAAATCCGTTCAGTAGTTTTTGAGTTTATCGCGAACAGACAGACAAACGTGGCAGACGACTTTGTTTTATAATAAGTAGTGATATTAGGAGAGATTGTGGTAACGCTAACATCTGTAGTGTAAGAAATAACAGTCTTATATTCATATATAAATACGAATATTATATTGTATACAATAAAACATATCTCACTGTCTACGTTAATTAATTTACAAAGGAAGAAATGTGAAATATGTTATTGTTTTGTGATACAAAAAGGTCTGACGTACACAACCGTATAATATCATAGTTTCATGACATTTTGTTAGCTCGCTTCACTTGAATCACTAATAAACCGACTAATTAACGCAGAGCTCGTTGCGCTCTGTTGTACGACCTCCATGTATTTTGTTTGTTCCGGAACATTATATTATTATTTATATACGATGAGTTTAAACTCAAAACTGAATTGTAGAACGAATAATCAGAAAACAATGAAATATAGCTACTTAGTCAAAGAGAGAACTGTATTAAAAACCAAATAAATTAGACAGAAGTTAAGTGAATTCAGACTTCAAATCAAGCAACAAGGGCGAGTGCAGTTTTAGAAAAATACACGGTGGCTTATTGTTTAATTTATTATAATGCACGTATTTAATAGTTAATTTATTCTTTTATTCTTTTAAAATAATAAGAGAAATTGCAACTGGTAGGAACAAAAGCAAATGAATCTAGAATAAGTACAAATTACAAATTTTCACAAGCAATAACAGATAAACAGAAAGAGGAAGTGAGAAAATAACCATAAAAATTAATTACAGATAAATTCTCTGACTAAATTAAATCTTAGAATGGATGTGCTAATAGTAAATAAATCATTCTTGTAATCTAGGTTATTAAATTATTTTTAAATTACTGTAATATTTTTATTATTTCAAAATTAAGCATGCACAAAGAACTCTTTCTTAACATGTGCTGAAGTGCACGCACTGTTTTTAGTTGACATTCTACTTCTTATATATGAAATAATAAGAGATTAACATCCATGATACAATATAAGCTAAAGCCGTTATTGTATCACTGAAAGTATCTTCCTATTCTGTTCTAACGTTCCCTTTTCATTTAGCAATTATGGTATGCCACATTACTCTAAGCATTTTTATTATTTATTCTAACTATGCATTATAAAGTGTGTGCCTCCGGGAGATTGCACAGTATTGACGCCTACAATGTTTTGACGGAATATGTCAAGAGTATCAATATTAAAATGGATATCGCTAGTAATTTAATTAACATAAACTAGATATTGGACTATTTTCCATGTCGTTTTAACCTGATGAGGTTGCTAAAATGATGTAAAATGATTTTGTGTTAGAATGGAAGATTGATTGAGAATGATTATATGATAATGCTTATATGATAATGCTTATATGACTAGCTTAAAAGGCTCCAGTTGAAAATTATACTGCAATAAAATGTAGTATAGTATAAAATAAAGCTGAAAATTTTCATTGAATATTCAACAAACATACGTTAACTACATTATAGCTGATAGCGATAGCGAAGCAAAAAATATTTGGTGAATAATCAATATCATATGCATTTTCTTTTCAGATTTTGCTGTAACATCAATAATTTATAAATGTGTAGTAAATAATATACAAAAAAAAAATTGCTGAAAGTCTAAATAAAGTAATATTCATAGTCACCCTACTATATAACCCGAGTGTGCAATTAGCGTGTACTTGTTGACAGATTATGACTATCTTGTATCCTGCTCACACGCCTCAATACCACCAAGCCAGACAGGGACGGATAATTTGGAAAAGATGCGCTCCATAGTGCTTCGAATATTGTATGTTTATTATGTTATGAACCATATTAGCGATTTTGTTGATATTCGGAGAATAGAATGAAGGAGAAAATTATTTTTAAAATGGATTGGTAGTTTCTGGGAAACTTACAAGATTCCCAATTTTATAATATTACAAAAACACAAAAATATGAAGTATATTCAGTTTTAAATTTAACAAAAGCTTAATAATAAAGTAGGAACACTTTTCTATTGAAACGAAATGAAAAGATGAAAACGAAGAATAAACTAAATCCTTTAAACTTTCCCGCAATCTTTGAAACAGTTCAGAAAATACTAAATCGTCTCTCCTAAGCCTTTTATAAACTAATGCTTTAAATGGATTTCCTTTGCAGTATATAGAGAGGTTTACGTGTGTATTATCTATACATATAATAAGAATTTAAATGTAATGTGTCTGTACTTTTTCGATTTTCGTGAAACAAATTGTTGCAGGTTTCTGGAAATAAGTAATAGAATACATTTCAATCATTATTAGAAATGTCTGTCTATCTGTCTTTTTGTATGAACACGCATCACTGCTAAAGTACTAGGTTCACACTAAAACCTCATATAAGAAAATCATAAAGCATATCCTCGGGAGTAGCTTAGTCTTTGTTTCATTAAAATCGGTCCACTCTATCAAAAGTTATTGTAATTTTAATGACGACGTGGCGTAAGTACGAGAAAAGAGTAGATAAGTAAATGGACTTCATACATTCAGATGACTATATTAATCACTGTTTTTTTACATAAGGTTCTATGCGGATGAAGTCGCGGGCACAGATAGTCTTAAATATATATACTCGTAAATCCAGTGTCATGTTGTTCGTCCACGTAAAATAATTCACATAAAATTTGACATTACTCAACCGATCTCCATGAAAGTTGACATCATTACATAGTATAAAACAAAGTCCCCTACCGCATCTGTCTGTCTGTCTGTTCGCGATAAACTCAAAAACTACTGAAAGGATTTTCATGCGGTTTTCACCAGTGGATAAAGTGATTCATGAGGAACGTTTTGGTATATAGTTTGTGAAGGATTTTTTTTTAACCAGGGCGGGACAACGCCTGCGGGGGCCGCTAGTTTATATATAATTTCGTCCAAATTGAGAGATAGGATAATTTATATTTCACATTAATGGCCTCAATAATTTTTTTTTAGCAACCAATCTTTTAGATGATTACTGCCATTGTCGAGTACTTAGTTGAGTATTACAAGTTCTTCTTCCATTCCATTTTTTGGCAACCAGTCTCCCAGTAGATTATTACTGCCATTGTCAAGTGAGTATCGATATTACAAGTTTCTTTATATAATTTCAATGAACTAACAAGATGGTGGCCATCTTGTTAGAACTTACCATGGAGTTTTTGTGGCATCTCAGAATTCATGGTCCGTGGTATTATTTTCCATTCACTGTAGTTATGCACAATAAACAAACTATATTACATAAAACACCACCAATTTTACACAATATAGAGTCAAGTAACACAAGATTATGAATAAAATATAAAATCCACTACATGACAAACCAAAATCCCGCCAAAAACTCTGTCAATAATTTTTTATTACTAATGAAATGATTGAAAGTTGAGAGAAAACTGTAGGTTCGACTGTTATAGATATCTCATAGATGGCGCCACGATTTATTTTTTAATTTATTTTTCAACCTCAGTTTTTTTATGGTGCACGTGTTTTATTCAATTCGACGTGTTATAACAGAGCCACGGAAACGTATGGCTAGGTCAGCTAGTAAACATATAAATGCTAAGTTTGCGATTACTTAATAGGAATTATTCCATTTATATTATTTAAAGGTTAATTTATACACCGAATTACAAACTACTAACTTCATTTATATTTTACGACGGCTACGCGGAAGCTTGGAGACGGTAGAGTGAGCTTTTAAATCGGAATTGAATCCGTATTGAATCTAGAGTCTGTATTCGGATGAGGCGCCGCTCGCTCGCTTATTCGATTTGTTGCGAGTACGAGATTTGAGTTTGTAAGGCCCTATCGTTTAGACAGAACAGTTATATTTGGATATGGCATCGGTAACATTATTTTTATCTATAACTAGCCTCTGCCCGCGACTTCGTCCGCGTTAACTTTGGGTTAAAACTAACATGCAGCGGAAAAAATACCCCGATTTTGAAACATTCTTCATTGGTGCTCCGCTTCTATAAGTCTTAGCGTGATGATATATAGCCTATAACCTTCCCCGATAAATGAGCTATATAGCACTGAAATAATTTTTCAAATCGGATCAGTTGTTCCTGAGATTACCCCCTACAACGTCACAAACTTTACCTCTTTATAATATTAGTATAGACTAGTGATCTACCCCGGCTTTCCGTGGATGAAATGTGAACTAAACAAATAAAATTTCATTCGGCTAAGTTCGGCCTTACGTAGAATACTACTCGCATCTCTGGGATGGTTCCGCAAAATACCTCTTGGATACCCTGGACAGGTTGCAAAGACGGGTTGTTCGCATTGTAAAAGACGCAGACGTAGCAGTGTATATAGAGCCGCTTCAGTTGCGCAGGGACATAGCTTCACCGAGTGTGTTCTAGCATCTGTATAACGGCGAGTGTTCGGAAGAGTTGTATAATTTAATCACTTCCTCCCCTTTCCACAACCGAACCACACGCACTGGGCTTCGTAGTCACAACTAAAAAGTTCACAACGTCATATCTTTGCCATACCATGAAGCTGTGGAACAATCTCCCGACTAGTGTGTTCCCTCCTTCCTGTGTAATGGGGTCCTTGAAGCGTAATGTGAAGAGACACTTACGCAGGCCACCATGACAGCGGCGACCGGCGATGGATAATTTGTCTCTCGGTGGTTGTCACTATTTTTGGATTGTACTATGCTTACTATCAGGCAATAGTGCAGTCATTTTGTCGTGCCACAATAAAAAAAATGCCTTTTTGGCGATTTAAAGCATAAAGTCATAAAATAAACTTATGAACGTCAAAAATATCACCGGTTCGGAAAACAACCCAGTCATCGAGAAGAACCGACAACAAACTCGATCGGGTTTATCTTTGTAACATATATATGTATACATTATAAACAAATGTTATCACATAAAATTTAGCAGAAAGAAGAACTTAATACTGTCTAGCTATCACATTAACCATATTCCTATTCAAGAAGTAACACATATTAGGTCTTTACCTATGAAATTGCCGTTTTGTATGAAAAAATTTAAACGAATTTTTTTCATGATTTTTTATTTGTATTAATCGAAGTAATCACCCATGCAATCAATGCATCTTTGCCAACGCGGTGGCAGTTTATTGATGCCCTTCTTAAAGAAATCAGCTGGACGGGAGGCAACAAATTCTTCAAAGGCATTTTGTACTGCCTCTCGGGTATTGAATTTTTTTCCCGCCAAGGAGTTATCTAAATTCTAGAAAAAGCAGTAATCTGTAGGCGCAAGGTCTGGTGAGTAGGGCGGATGACGGAGATCTTCCAACCCCAGTTCTTGCAACTTGGAGACCGTCTGCTGTGCAGTATGAGGTCGCGCGTTGTCGTGCAGGAGCAGCGGAGACGAGCGATTGACTAATGCTGGTTGGAGATGTGCTAGCTTCTCCGTCATTGTGTTCAGTTCTTCACAGTACACATCTGCAGTAATGCTCACGCCGTTTGGTAAGAAGCTGTGATGAATCACACCGGCCCTAGACCATCAAACAGTGACTATCACTTTTCTAGGGGTAAGTTTTCGTCTAGGGCATTGTTTAGGTGCTGAACCAGGATCCAACCAACTTGCTGAGCTCTTGCGGTTATCAAACAGAATCCATTTTTCATCGCAAGTAACAATGCGGTTCAAAATTCCTTCATTTGTGTGTCTGTTCGCGCTGGCGATCATTGAGTTCGTGGGGCACCCATTTGTCAAGCTTTTTTACCTTGCCAATTTGACGCAAATGAATCAATATTGTTTTGACGCTAACGTCGAAAGTTGCTGCTAATTCAGCCGTAGATTATGTATCATCAGTTTCCACAATCACCTTTAATTCGTCATTATCGAACAAAGTCTTCGGACGACCGCGAGGTTCATTTTTCAGGTCGAAATTCCCAGAACGGAAGCGAGCAAACCAATAACAGGTGGTGCGTTGGTTTGTAGTGTTAGCTCCGTAAACGTCGTTGATGTTGCGTGCCGCTTGTGCCGCGTTGCTGCCACGACGGTACTCATATTCCATAATTACTCGAATTTTTAACGTATCCATGTTGACCAAAAGATTGAAATGCGATGAAAGTGTAACACTAATTAATAAACAAATGACTACTTTTGGAAAAAGAATTCCATGTTTTTAAAATAAAATAAATTTGAAATTAGAATTCTTAGCCAAACAAAAAATATTTTGATTTGAAATGGCCAGTAGATTCCCTGTTTCTTTATTTGGTCACAAAAGCTACAGAACCAATTTAGGACATTTCTCCATTGTTCCCAGATTATCTCGACAATATAACGACCTTGTTCAAAAAGATTACAGGATAGACTTATTTAGTAATTCCCTATTAAATTTCAAATCAAAAATTTGTTTTTTATTTAATTAATCTCTGCAGGATTTTTTTTTCCTTAATTTTTAAGTTGTTCATTATCAAATTGTATTATTTTATTTTCTTCTTAATTTTTTTATAATTCTTTCTTCTACTTTTATTGTTTTCCGCATCGCATCTTATGATGGTTAATGCTGTAGTCAACTACACTCATCAAAAAAGTCTAAGCAACATGTACTAATTTAAATTTTAGGATGGTTCTTCACATTATAACGTTGTATTTTATTTTTAAAATAATATCTTTAGGGTTCTATGATGTAAAAATAACAGCTGTTGTCTTTATAAGTTCTTTTAATAACAGAAATGAACAATATTAGAATATACTGTAGAAACAAAGATACATAAGAAACTAAACTTTTTTCTTACAAAATGAAATTTCTAAAGAAAATGTATTTATTGTGAAAGAATAGAACAATTTAATACAAAGTATGGTCTCCTCTGCTATTCAGAACTTGTCGGCAACGATTATTCATTGAATTAATGAGACTGTTTATGTCATCTTGCGGTATTCGCTCCCAATGGAATTGTAGCAAAACCTTCAGCTGTTGGGTTGTTGTCGCTCCGTCCAAGTCCTTCAAAACACGTCTCTGGAGCATGTCTCATGCGTGCTCGATGGGGTTGAGATCTGGCGATTGTGCAGGCCAGGGCAATACCCGGATGTTCTCCGTTGCAAAGTATTCACTGGTTCGCCGAGCTGTATGTGAACGCGCATTGTCATGCATTCACCTAAAATCGGAGCCAAAGGTTTATGCAAATGAGTAGACATAAGGTCTGAGAATATCCTCAATGTAATTTTCAGCATTCATGTTTCCATTTACAAAAACGAGCTCAATTCGCCTGTTCTTCATAATACCCGCCCATAACATAACTGTTGAGCCGCTGTATGGAACTTCCTGAACACACCTGAACCTTTCAGTATTTCCGGGCCGACGATACACTCGCACCCTTCTTGTATCAGCCTTAAACCCGGATCGCGACTTATCGGAAAACATAATTTTATCCCATTGTTCCTGGGTCCATGTTATGCGTTCTCTACACCATTCATATTGACGAGCGCGATTCCCGTGACGTATCGGTGGGCACCTGATTGGGCGTCGAGCTCGTAGGCCGTACTCATGCAGTCGATTTCGCACAGTTTGAGGACTTACATCAACACCACTTGAAATTTGTAGCCTCAAACTTATCTCTCGAGCGGTTAACATCGGCTAGCGTCTTGCAGTCAGTTGTATGTACCGGTCTTGCCGAGTGGTTGTACTCCTTTTACGGCCTGGATGCTGTTCAGCGGGTTCTCCTGTATTATTGTAGCGCTGCCAAAGACGACAAATAACACTTCTATGAATGCCAAAATGTCGAGATACCTGAGATTGATTACTTCCCGCTTGCAACATCTCTACAGCTCTTTGCATTTCATCTGTCATCAAATGACGTCGCTTCATGACGTAAAGAATATCTAACAATTCAATTTTGTCGCTAACTTTATTTAAATGGTTGGTAAAATTTTAAAATCAAGACTAAACGTAGCAATTAAAACGCACTTAAATTCAAACAAATTCGCAGTCATTTTAATTTTATGAAAAAACAAAACATAATCAAATTTTTTTTTACAACCAGCCAGTATGTCATCAATAACAAAAAAGTTTACTTACCTACGCACTTTGTTTGAGTAAATACTTAGAAATTAATTAATATAAATGGTAAAATTTGTAATATCACGCATGTTGCTTAGACTTTTTTGATGTGTGTATAATTAGTGACATAAATAATTTTAAAATTTTTCCATGTATGTTTTTACCTTCTTATTTTATGTTACTGTTGTTGATTCTTATGATAAATAAATAAGTAAATAAATTAGCTTCTGCCCGCGACTTCGTCACACGCAGCGGAAGCTCACAAAAGGAAAGAGAGCCCCGATTTTGAAACGTTCGTCATTGGTGCTCCGCTCTTATCGGTCTTAGCGTGATGATATATAGCCTTATAGCCTCTCTCGATAAATGAGCAAAGAATCACTGAAATAATTTCAGTTTTAAATTGGACCAGTAGTTCCTAAGATTAGCGCATTTAACCAACCATACAAACCCTCTAGCTTTATAATATTAATATAGATTTAAATGTCTACCTTTAATACTCGAATCCCTTTGAGGTACATCGTATGAAGTCATTCCTTGTTCACATCTATTGTTATAAATGTTAAATAAAAGATTGTATACTTTATGGAGGGTAGAGGTATGGATAGCTATTTCATATGGAGGGACATGCTGTACAGCTTTAAGCACTAAATAATAGGTCCAAAACCCTCCAAAATGGCGCTAGTATAGACAAAGGTGATGAATATATATGAATAGTCCGAAATAATCTTGTAAATAAAACTTAAAATAACTGCTGTAAGAAAACGTGGAATGTGACAGAATTTTTGTCAACTTAAATAATATGTTCAGTGATTTTTGAGACTTACTTACGTTACGTTACGTACGTACGTTACGTACTTACGTTAGGTACTTTTATATAATTTGAAATAATCGAACAATAATGATCCCTCTCGCTGTTCTAGAGCCACCATAATTTAGTGCATTCTGATGGATACTTTTTCATATACAGAGATGGTTCTCCTTACCCCTACACTCCAGGAGTACTTCATTGATTGGGGTAAATTATTATGCTTCATCTGCCTAAGTGACAACAGATGGCTACTACTATGAAATGAATATGAAACAGATTTTTTACTAAGCAATAGTAGGTCGATAGTAACGGCCCTTTTAAGCAGAGTTCACGAAGAAGTCTGTCATATAAAAAGTTCCTAATAGAAATTCTTGATAACTTTAGATATGAATTTAGAATATCTACTTTTTTTCTTACATCAAAGTCGTGTATAAAATCCCCTCCCGGGAAGCACTATTCAATAGACGACTTCGAAACTAGATATTTAAAGGGAGTTAACTTAGAAACTGTTGAAACAATGGAGATAATTTAATAAGTCTTTTAGATTGTTTTATTTACGCCTGATTTACTTCCATTGACAACGAAACCTTTGTCAATTCTATTTGTGATTTAACTTAACTCAATCGTAGAAGTGCGAGATTTTGGCGGTATCTGTTACTCTTTTACTTGCATCTAAATCATGACTGAGGCGTATTTGTGGTTACTCGGGCGTGGGCACGCTTCCTTTGTTTGTATACACGGAGGAGCACGAATCGTGCACTGCTGTTATTTTGTAGGAAGGATCGGTGAAGATGTCTTTAGCTCATCTAGAGCAGTTGGAGCTAGGTTTGGAAATGTAGTTCTTGGTGGATACCATTAATGGGCTGCTATGGTTTGCGGCTTTATCGAATTATTTGCCGTGAGGAATTTAACGTCCAGATTGAGGGTAGCAATTGAGGGTAGTAGGTCCTAATATACAATCAAAATCTGACTGCATGTTTATAGGTTACTTCATAAAACAAAATGGAATATATTTTCTCTTTCTTTCTATTCCTTTTCTTGACACCGATAGATGTTTTGCGTCTCGAGTGAGTTTCGCTTTGCGTTATCTAAAAGCTGTCATAATAATCTAGCACTTAAATGAGGGACTCCTCGTATGTCGCAGTCAGTTTATCATTGATATAAAATTTTATTTTTTCCGGTGGACAATTAAAATGCCTTCGTAAAATGATTTATTATGGGAGTTTATTGTTTAAGAATCGACTGACATTCGATCGACATCGACAGACCTGTCGATCGAGAAGTTATACCTGTTACTCCTAATAGTAAAAATGCATACAACACAGAACTTTCTAGCAATCGATGTACGTCTTTTAGTTCAAACAAATTCTGAATTTTCATTATGAGTTAATAATATACTTACGTATATAGTTATGATGTGTTTTGAAGTTGTCAAACGATGCAAAAACGATTGAACCGTATTTGACGAAACTTCAATTGGCAGACAGATCACTTTTAGGAGTATCTTGTCTACATATCATTATGCCTGTCAGTAGGGGTCTAGCAATAATCATGAAATCCAAAATGAAGTCAGTAAATGGTTACACACTTTAAACAGTAAGAACAAAGCTATAAATAAAAAGCAAATTAAGAATAGCCCATAAATAATTCCTATAATATACGTACTTATTCGTAAACAATAATAAATAAATGAAACATTTCCTTTGGAAGAATTCACGGCACATCAGTTAGTAGTTCATTAATTACACTTTGAATTACGACAAAATGTAACTTTTAGTGACTCAGATACTCAACACAAACACCAAAATTACGTTTTAAATACCTTATTCTCAAAAAAAGTATTTATGGGCTATTTTGTCACGAAGTGAATAAAATAATCAGACTTTATTTAAAACCTCTGTATTCTCCACATTAACAACGACATAGCTATTAGCACAAAACCACCGCGGACGTGGAGGGGGAGAACAATGGCTATTTGTTTCCTGAGCCCAAGTTTCATCCCTTACGCAATATACCTTGCCCGTTTCGCTCGGTTTCTATACCCGCTCGTCCTACACACCGCGCCGTCACGTCGCTATAACTCATTCGATTATTTAACATGCACTATATCAACAATTGCATTTAGGAAGAGAGAAAACCAACATTAATACTAGTTTTTAATCACGGCTTCGCTTATACTAATGTATATTTGCTACACACCGCATCGTGACGTTGCTATAAGTCATTCGCTTATTTAATATTCCCTGTTTTAACAACTAGGGAGAGATTCAAATTCGTCAAAATAATTTATCAAATTATCCATATTTTCTAATAATTTGTTATAGATGTATAAATAATTCTAGGTTATAGATAATCATATTCCACCCACGACCTTTCCATAAGCGATTTTTTAATATACAACTCCGTTGTACATTAATTCGATATATGCTATAACTAGCGGACCGGGTAGACGTCCCGCCCTAAATATAAAAAAAAATCCTTGATAAGTTATATAGTAAATACTCATGGATCACTTTATCCACGGGTGAAAACCGCATGAAGTAGTTTTTGAGTTTATTGCGAACAGATAGACAGACTGACAGACAAACAGACGCGGTGGGGGACTTTGTTTTATACTATGTAATGATGTAAACGCATGAACAATGGTAATTTCATACTTGATTGATATATTTTTGGCATTCTTTAAATGATGCTGAAAATTGTATCAAAATCCCTAGACTAATTTAGAAGATGCGATTTTATATGTTTTAAGCTTGTGTGTAAATGTGTTTTAGGAAATACCAGCTAATAAAAAGAGAATTTAATGTTCAAATATTGCGTCACAATGAGTCGCATGCACTCTCATGGCGTACTGCATTAAGAGATAGTACTATCATGGGAGAGACAATAGCTTATTGTTGTTAGCGATACACTTGATCATTGTATTCTACGCCAAGGGATAATCAATGAATACCTGGGTTCCATTTTTAATTACGCTTTTACGAGAGTTCTTCCCATTCCAATCACTTATTGGTTGATTTTTTGTGGTATGTTTTTATAATATTTGTACGAATGGGTTCACGTAGTCATTTGTTTTTATTATGTTTTAAAAGTGATTTTTTTCCATCGCATCAAATGTTGGTCCATCTATCGCATGTTGCACTACAGCCGGCATGCGGTCGCGGTGTAGGGGTAAAGTGAAAGGCGATCGGTAGAGCAACCAAGTCCAATGTCGCGGCGCCCATGGCTAAATTCAATTTTTTTTCTCGAACTGACTACGCTATTGACCTAGCAAGGTCTTAACAGCTTCACCGCAAAATGTTTCAATGATTTATATAAATACTAGTGGCCTCCTTTTTACATTCAATAAGACCAAAGAGAACAATAATTATTTCAGCGGTTTCATAAATTTACTAAATTAATTATTAACGTATATTATGAATTAACATATTACCTTATTATAAAATTAACCCAAAATTTCACACCTTAATTTCAAAGAGCATGTAAGTTAAAAATATTGAATGTAGAGTGAAAAAAGGTAATTGGGACGTAAGAGTAAAATGAAGGATGGCGAAACGTCTTTTTCATTTACATGTATGTGTATGTTGTATGTAATTCAAGCCGTAGTGTGGGTAATTAATATTTTAATTAATTTAATGTGTTTTGATGTAATGCATTTTATATAAAAAAATAGCTTTGTGCACTTCTCCTCCACATAAACACTTTAACTATGCCAAATTTCACGTTCACCCGTTAGCGCAATTCACTTAAAGAGGTGTACAAAATTTTCGCTTCACATATTAATGTATTGATTGTGCTTAGTTTTTAGCATGCGTCGGTCACCTGAGTGTTTGTGTTTATTATGTTTTCCCTACAGATTGAAATTAAAATGTATAGTTGGGTATCTTGTCTACTATTGATTATCCATTATCATTCGCATTTCCTAAAACACGTTGATGTGATAATAGTCATTATGGACACTACCATTACCTACTTACATATCTTATTATAGGCATCTAAGATTCATATTTATTCATCCTTAAGTTATCTCGATGTTGTATATACAATACACATAATAGACGATATTGAATTCTGCGAAGGTATTTATGTTCGGAACGGTCAAGAAGTTTGTCGCGTATTGTACGTGTGTTCTTTTGTTTATCTTATGGTGTGTTTTGTATTTTAACACCAACCAACCCTAAAACAACCCTAAGTACCTAAGTAACGCTATAAGTTGAGACCTTTGTAAAAAAACCTTTTAATAAACTTCTTCCAAACATTTAAAATATAACTTCGTTATTCTCTGGCTCAGCTATTTCTGTAAAAATAGAAACAATATCAGTGTACCCCTGGTGGGACTCGAACCCACAGTCCCCGGCTTAGGAGGCCGATGCCTTATCCATTAGGCCACAGGGGCTGTTGTGCGTCTATCTGAAATCCTTGTTCCCGTGGACAATAGAACTAAAGAAAGTTGATATAACATCTAAATATTAGATTTTATGATTTCTTAAACTTGAATTTCAAAGTGGAAACTTTCAAATCAAAATATATTTCATAGATATTTTAAAAATATGTATATTCATTTTAAAACATACTGAACATTTTAAAACCATTAATACATTTTTTTTTTAATTACTAGAATACTTCCGTGACTACATATAGGCTAAATTACAATATAAGCTATATAATAACAAGATATAGCCTAGTGCCACCTACTTACGAATTATAATAGATCGCCGACAGAAGCGAAAGCTCAAAACACTGAAAAACTATACATCTTTATAGAATTTATTAATTAAGCAAACGTATAATGGACTGCATAATCTCAATACGAAATATACGAAAGATACGAGCATGTCAAGGTCATCGGTGACGCGAACCCGTAAGTTTTTCTCCTACCAATAATCGTTTTTATTTTTCATAGCAAACAGATTCATATATTATAACAAAATTCTCCACAATTATGCTATGGTTTTGTCATTATAGTTATGATTAAAGCTGAATGTAAAAATCATGATCGAAGTGAAGCTATATAATGTTATACAGGTTACTAACGTAACAGACCAGCGGTAGCCGTGTCCAAACTTCAGACAGTTCAAAACAAGCGATAAGCTTGCCAGCCTCGTGGTGACAGGAATACCAGTTGAATCGTTGTATTGATTCACAGTTGTGATGCTTTTTCAATATAGCGTATTGCTTCTCATAATAAATGTTTGTATAGAGGTTAAAAATAACCGATGCTATATAGAAAAATAATTATTCTGCAGTTCCATTCTATCACAAGTCCATAAATATTAGAGATCATTTTCTAAACTGTAAGTATGAAAGATTGACATATCCGGTGTTATTACAAAAAAGTTAAATACGTATTGAACCCTGGCTTTAAAAAGGTCTCCTATTAAATGCACCGCGGTCGCTGAATGTTCGCCATCTTGCTCTTTTGTCTCACTTTGGTTACGTTAAGTTAGACTTGCGAAAAAGGATAACGCGAACTTGCCTCGGGCGAGCGCGGTGCATTTATTACGAAACCTTTTTAAACCAAGCATTTAATACGTATTTAACGTTTTTGTAATAACACGGATCAAGTTTCATCCATATGTTTACTGGTTTATCTTAATAATTCAAGCTAATCTTGACCCCTTGTGTATTGTAGAATATTCAGATAAAAATTAAATAAACGCTTTATTAAATCTTACAATTTTATTAATATATATAAACAAACGAACCAAAATGATATTAAAACAATAACTAATGTATACCTATACAAAACTGCATATTAATAAAAAAAATACAAAAAAAAATAAACCACCTTCGATGTGAAAAACTAATAAGGCACCAAAAAGCGAAAAATAATCGAATTATTAAATCGACCAAATTAAATAAAAAATATTGATATTTGCGCTAACTAATAATATATTTGAAGAAGATTATAATAGTTACTAAATACAAGACAATTGAGTACTGTCACCATTGAAACCCTTGCTTGTGTTTCCGCAAAATATATCCAAATCCCTTGCGTTATTATTGAATATAGTGGAATAGTCACCAATAATTGAAATTGTATCAATCGTTATCATTCCGTAAAATGCTACATATTCATTTTCCGTAGCCTTTCGGATCATATCCGTACCATATATGAAGACAACCATAGTACCACTCCAGAAAAACGAACACATGCAAACAAAATTCTGAAAACAAGGTATATAAAAATCTCTCCTAGATATCTGCATCCAAATATCTTGTAATCGTCTATTGGGCTTGATATTTATATGAATTACAGCGTTCTCTCTATAAGCATGCAACAGAGCAAACAATTCCTTCTGAGCTTCATCATTTGTACCCCTCAGCCACTTAAAGACATTCTCAGATTTATCGTATTTCCCTTTCCACGCTAACTAAAATGGTGATTCTGGCCAAACGCATCCAATTGTGAGAGATATTAGTACGGGGAAACACATGATTAAGCTCACATTTTTCCAATAGAGATACCTTCCAATTATGCTAACCTAAAAAAATAATGCTACATATGCCAACGATTTGATTAATTCCAAAGAGAATTATGGACATTGTTCTAAATTTCGGGTTCACCATCTCGCTGATAGTGTAAATGCTGACAATTTTAATACTGCTGTTGCCAAAACTATAGATACACTCGGCCAGGAGTATAGTTATGATATTTCTAGCTACGTAGATTAAAATCCATCCAATGACGATCAAGATACAGCTTATAATATATGAATACTTTCGACCTATCTGTTGCATTATGATAGGTGTGAATAATGAATATCCTAGGAATATTAGCTAAGCCATTAATGGAACCTGGAATTAATTGTCTGTGTGTATAAGGATTCAGTGAAGAAGGAATATTGTAATAGTTACTCGCATTCTTAATAGAGTTTTTTTATTAAACCATATATTAAGTTACTCTAAAATTGCACGTTGATTACGTGTGATTTCAGTGTCAAATTTAACACTACCTAAAAATTGTTTAAATGATAGATAACTTCAGTTTACGTAAATTGTATATCTATAACTCACCGACCCACGATGACATGTCTACGTCCATGTGTATAGAACTATCATTAGCTTTGAACTGTTCAAGTATAACATTAGGATATCCAATAATACCACCTACAGAGAATGCTGCGAGTTATGGTGAGCTTGCCATGATTAACTTGAAAATAAAATAGTTAATTTTCATGAACAAATTCGGAAGAAGACTGCAGTTCTTTTAAGAATATTTATGCATAGCTATATTATGTATTGAACATATAAGGTGGACTTCAGAAGTAATTTTGGTAAGTGCTACGCTTTCTAAATATTCTCAAGATTTTTTTCCAGCTTATGATGTCGAAAATTATATAAGACTGAAATACGTGCAGTTAAATTAAAAACGTCAAATGAAGATAAAGTATAACTATTTATTGCCCTTTTAAACTTTGGCTTAAGAAATATAAAAAATGCTCTAAATTCCAGAGCTTTTCCATCGTAACGTCAAGAGTTTTATCATAGAGTCGTACTTCTAAAGGTGCTAAGTGGCATTGACAAAATTATTCTGAAAAAATAAAGGGTAACCCAAAGTTAATCCAGATATAACTAGTATTTCCATGAAATAACAAAAGTATTTTGAAGAAAAAGCATAAAAAGTTCTGGCTGGCCTTTTATAAGAAAACTAGCTTCTGCCCACGACTTCGTCTACGTGTTACTTTTGGCTAACGCTAACATCAACTCGCGACTTCGTTTACGTAGAAGGTGAAAATATTTTTAAATAAAACATACGTTAACACCGATTTTGAAACATTCTTCATTGGGTGTACCGTTCCTATTGATCTTAGCGTGATAGCATATAGCCTTCCTCTATAAATAGCTATCTAACAATGAAAGAATTTTTCAAATCAGGCCAGTAGTTCCTGAAATTAGCGCGTTCAAGCAAACAAACTCTTTAGTGTTATAATATTACTAGCGGGCGTTGCAGACGTTGTCCCGCGCTGATAATGAAAAAAACCATGACAAATTAAATAGGCACCTAAACCTTCCTCGTGACTCACTTTATCTACTGGTGAAGATCGCATGAAAATACGTTCAGTAGTTTTTGAGTTTATCGTGGACAGACAGACAGACGTGGCAGAGGACTTTGTTTATAATATGCAATGAAGTATAGATTTAATAGCTGCGTTCCAGATAATGAGATGTGTTTCTGGCATGTACCTCATTTATCGAGTACGGAGCATGCAGACTATTTATATAGGAACTCTTTAGCCGGTATTATAAGAAAATTAAGAAGAATAATTTGAATAAAGAAAAAAAGAACAATTTAGAAATTTTACGCAGTACACCGCATTGTTTTTTAAATTCAGTTTTAAAGATATATCTACACCGCAAGATGGAACTTCTAACAAGTGGAAGAAATAATAGATATTCAAGAGTTATATAACCCGAGAACCGCCGCTGCTCCGTATGAGGTGCTGAGTTGCAGGTAAGTGCACGCTTTGTTATTGTATTTATTTATAAGGAAATTCCACTCCACGCCCTTTTTCTCTAGCATACCTTCCACTTTTCTTTTTATTTTTACCGTTTTTATCCTGTGAGATATATCTACACTGTCCCGAGAACAACAGTAAAAATTAATCCCACTTACTTGTTTAACTAAAGGTGGAAAATTCATGATGACAAATTTCGTAATTTCAGAATGTTTGGTATGTTTAAAAAACTAAATTAATCAAGACTATATATTCGGTACTTATTTAGTTACATAAAAATAAGAACGTCTTATTCAATTCGAGTCAAGTAACCTTTTGCATTAGTAATTGTTTTAGATAATCATTACTTTCTTTTTAAATTAACAGGTGAATATAAATTTCAAATTATGTATTGTATATTTTAATCAGACGGTGTAGAAGGACGCTACTGTTTTTTTTGCATGTTTCAGGATTTCAGCAATAAAAAATCGGTAGATTTCATAGCTTCAGTGGACTGTATTTTTTCTTAATGTATATAATCGTATTTAACGAGCCGGTGACAAAACTCATTTTGCCCCGGTATATGTTTACAATTATATCCTTACACTTAGTATACCATGCGTGCCTTAACTGCGGCACGTTTATCCATACATTTACTCTTTACATGATACATTTTACTTGATATTTTTATCGATGGTTCCGTGCAATATCATTTATTTTGGTAATAACAATAATAATAGCGGTTATATTCAAATTATCTTATAAACATTAAACCTACACATATATCGATCGTTATTTATAAAATCACATTATTAGACACAAAGAACATTAAATAACGAAAAGTAAATACATAAACTTGACAGCTCAGCTGTTCGTAATACATAGAGAACATTTACATACAAAGAAATATGATTGTTCATCTGTCCGTAACAGCCTCCCGCCGGCGTAGATTGGATCCCATCTTCACCAGGTAGGAGAATGAGCCTTCTCACAGGTCTTCGAAATGTACTTCCACGCGTCTACACGTCCGCACTTTACGACTCCTCCCGGACCTACATATACTTTTTTTACTTGTCCTTTGGGCCAGACATTTCGCGGCAATAATCCGTCCGCGATAACTAAGTCTCCTATTTTTATTTCATTGTTTTTTTGTGTTCTGACGTCACCACGGGGTGTTAACGTTGGCAAATACACACGCAACCATCGTGACTAAAACATGTTCGCGAGCGCTTGCGCCGCCCTCCATGACTTCCTATCGGCCAGTTGACACTCGCCAACGTGAGGTACTTCGGTGGCTGAACCAATCATGAAATGATTTGACGTTAAAGCCTCCGCGTCGTCATACTCTGACGCTACATAAGTGAGTGTTCGTGAGTTTACTGTGTGCTCTATCTCGGTAAGTACTGTCGCTAACACCTCCTCGCGAGGGAATTTCTCGTTGAGCGTAACTGCCCGTTTTCACATTACGAATTAAACGTTCTTATGCTCCCCCTTGGTTTGGCGCACCCGGAACAGTAAGCTTCCACTCGGTGTGTTCCGATAACATGTAATTTTTTAACTCCGGTATCCACTCTCGATACGCGATACTTAGTTCGACCGACGCTCCGCGAAAGTTTATCCCGTTATCGAATCTCGTAATCTTTGGCCACCCCCGTCGAGCTGCCATACGTCGTAATGACATGATCGCGGAATCCGTACTTAAACTAGCTACCGTTTCGATATGAATCGCGCGAGTTGTTAAGCATGTAAACAGCATAACCCATCGTTTTTCACGTCGTCTACCGATGGTCACTGTCATAGGTCCGAAACAGTCAAGACCATATGTAGAAAACGGCCTCGTATATGCATCTAATCGCGCGTTCGGTAAATTTCCCTACACCGGTACTACGGGAGCTGATTTTCGTAATCTACACAGCCCGCACTCACGTAGCGCCCACTTTACCGACGGCGTCAGACGTAAGATCCAGTATTGTTGCCGTATCTCGTTCACGATGTGTTTGCGTCCGGAATTATGACTATTTTTATGACTATTCCGAATAATCAATTGTGATAAATTATGCGCACCATCCAATATCGGTAGCTCTTTCATTTTGACAGGTACGGAAATCGTGTTTATTCGACCGTTCAACCTAATGATTCTGTCGGTTCCGTACATGGGATCTAACTTATATAGTCGACTCGTTCTATCGATATTTTTTGAAAGATTGGAGTTCCGATCGGGCCGTCGTGCTGACCGGACGCGTGCGCTCTAGTGACTTCTCGATACGTAATTATACTCGTGTTTCGTTACGTCATCCGTACCAGTTCGCGACGTGTGTTATTACGCGGTCGATTTCGTTTCGAGAGTCTCGGGTTTTCGCGATTACTCGTTTCTGTGTCAATCGTTGTCGATCGTAATGTTCTTTTCGGAACGTAAGTCAATCGTCACGTTCTTTTCAGAACGTAGGAAACCGTACTTTTCAGTACGTGCAAACCGCACTTTTCCTGTTCGCGAGGTACATCGTATGCGTTCTCCGCGCACCAGGGCTCCATATGACATGGTTCTCGTCGTTCTCGATCGCACCCACGAAGGGAAAGCGATTTTTAATCTCACGACCCTCTGCGGCCTCTCCAGCGTTATCGTCGAGCTGCCGCGCAAAACGTCTGTACCCTCGCAGTGTCACAACTGCCAGGTGTACGGACACTCCGCACGTAATTGTCGCCTGAAACCCAGGTGCGTTAAGTGCCTAGGCGACCACTCCACTAAGGAGTGTTCTCGCCAAAAAGACTCCTCCGACCCTCCGAGCTGTGTTCTGTGTCGAGGCGTGGGTTATACCGCGAACTATCGCGGATGTCCCCGCGCCCCGCGCACAAAGCACCCTCGCTACCCCAGACAGGCGTCGCCGTCTAGGGCGGCCGCCGCCCCCGCCCGTCCCCGACCTCCGTCTCTCATGTCGCGAGAGGCCTTCCCGAGCCTGCCGAGCACATCTCGTGCATTAAGCGCTCGCGTTAGTAGTCCGGTGAAGCTGTAAAGACTTTGCCAGGTCAATAGCGTAGTCAGTTCGAAAAAAAAAATCGATATTTTTTCGGACCGCCTACGCCGCCAACTCGAGTGCCCGAGTCCACTAGCGCTTTCTCGATTGTGGTAGTTGTAAATTATCTTTTGCGATTATCAACATCGACACGAACTCCATCAAAGTGATTGCCGGGTGATGTAGCGCCCAGGACTACACAGTGGCGTGTTTATTTCGGTTACTTCGTGCCACCATGCAGCCCAGCTCTGGTGGTACGTATGAAAAAGGCCCTTTTCAAGGTCAAACAACGACCCAGCATTTGAAGCCGGAAACCGAACCATCCCAACCGACGACCCCAGCTAATACTCCAGGACTACCACGCATCGAGCATCGCTCGCCCCCAGCTTCTCCAGACGCCGAAGTTACGCCAACGTCCGCCGCCCTGAGGAGCCAATCGACCGCCCACGCGTTGAGCACTACGCTAGTGGAAGAGGAGACCACGCAGGAAAACCTCTACGAGCGTGACCTCATCATGGTCACTCAATTTCTGGGTACAAGAGTACTCTCCGATAGAATGATTCGGTGGATGGCCCTAGCTCTAAGGGTTCAAGAAGCCGAGATCGAGAAGAAACCCGTATCGAAACAAGATTAAGAAGCCCTCGAACTCGCAGTGAAAGGTGTACTGGCTCCCCCAGAAGTCCCACGCTGGGCATATCCAAGAAGCCCTCTAGGGAGACCTGCTAGAAGGCTGAAAGAAGAGGATGACACACAAGAGGAGAGACGAGTGCACCCTCGAACTCTTCCCGAAACCCCACAAAGTACTAATATAGTGCCTAACCGTTACCACAGAGGTAATCAAGAAATTATAGCCAAACAAGCTCGCTCAGCATCCCTTAAACCACCGCTCGAGCCGCTCCACTGAAATCACAGAGAAAAATATCGAAGTCCCCGAATACACCAACCCCTACGGCGCGAACACAGGTTGCAACAGAAGCGACCTTAAAGACACCATTGACATTGTCCCTGAAAACAACTATACGGAACCACTCTACATTCCGAGCAACGGCGTTTAGCGCAAACGATGGCGCTAGTGCGCCGAGTGACCAGTGGTCTTCACCACGGTCTATCCGGCCGAAGTCCTATGCAGTGACGACGTCTGTGGCAAAATCCGCGGAACAAAGTGCTACCATGCGAGAGCCACCCGCAGACAGACAACCAGAAAGCACCGCTACGAAAAACAGAGCCACCACGGAAGGTATAGCTCCAAGTGATACTACTGAAAGTGGCGCCATCGGAGTTGAGGAACCTCAAAAACGGACAAAATATCCTCCTCTGATAGTATAATCACTTCCTGATTGGATTAAACTCTTTGAAGTGATAGCCAGAGATCTCGGGAGATCACCGAACGCGCGACCCTTTGACGCTGGGATACGCTTCCTGCCACTAGACCATAATCAGTACCGTGTAATACAGAAATATCTTTGTGTACTAGAAAAGAATGGAGATATTATCTCCTGGTATTCTTATTCCCTACCAGATAAAGAGTGCTTAAGGGTAGCAATCAGAGGTCTCCCTACAACGACAAATACTACAGATATCTCAAAAGAATTAGAGAAAAAAGGGTTCGAACCAAAAGTGGTTCGGAACAAAGGGGTGCGCGGCGACTGCCCAGGAAGCATTTTTATGCTGCCTAACTTAACTTCGAAGATCTATGAAATAAATGAGATTATGATGATGATCAGCATAAAAGTAGAAGCCTGGCGGGAGAAGACTGTCCTCGCGCAATGTCACAGATGCCAGAAATTTAGTCATAGCTCACAACACTGCTACAGAAAACTAGCGTGCGTCAGGTGCAGAGGGCTGCATTTTGCGGCAAATTGTGACCGTGCCAGAGACGCGCTGGCGACGTGCGTGAACTGCAGAAGGCCGCACCTGGCCAATCACTCGCAGTCCCCGTTCGGAGAAGAGAGGCTCGAAATAAAAGGGCGGGGACGCTTGCCCTCACAGGTCGTAAACGGCAGACCCTACCGAAGCAGAACGTCACTTATGTCGCCGGCTAACAACCCGACAGAGCGCAACAGTAGGGCGGGGCCTGGCAGACAGAAAAAGCATACAGAGAAACCTGCGAGTATGAAGAAGAAAACACAGGAAGTGGACTCTAGTGGAGTGACTAGACTCGTAGGCAAGCTCTTGACTCTCTTGGCTGAGCGGCAGGCCAAGAGAAGCCGGAAAGAGCCATCCAGTGTTCCCAAACAACAATGAAGCTAAATGGATAATACACCCATCAGAGTTGTCCACTGAAACGCCCAGTTTTTGAAGGGGAAGAGGAAGCTCCTGGCTTACTTTCTCAAGGAGCATAAGAGCGACATAATGATGATGATGAAAACTTCAAGATGCCAAGCTATAGCATATATAGAAAGGACGAAGTAACAGCCGCAAGCGCTGCCTGTAGGGGGCTGGCAGTGATCATAAAAAAATAGAATGGTGCACCAACACATACCGCACACGGAGTACCTGTCATTCTATGCTCTGGGAGTGTTGGTAAACATCACCGGACATAATAAGAGGTTTTTTGCCGTGTACCGACCACCTGGTGCAGCAGTCGGTACCCTTGAATCTGACTTGGAAGATCTTTTGGTGCTAACGCCTGACCCGACAGTCGTAGCCGGCGACTTGAACTTAAAACATCGGTCCTGGAATTCAACCAGGAATACAGCGTTTGGTGGTCGCATACTAAAACATGCTGAAGACTACAATTACGAAACTATCGGACGCGCCTTGATCCTGTGACAATCCGATTGACCTTCGCCTTGTATCCTGAGATTAACTTCCTGACTGACGATTTCACTCTGAACCGATGTAACCCCCTGAATGTTTAACGTTCGTGCCGGACCCTCTGCGCCGATCACTCGGGCGATCTCCTCATCGATCAGGGTGATAATCGACCACCGCCGATGCTGCACCGTTTCTTCCTTTGTAACGTTCGGTGTCACAGATGGTCGCGCTATCCTAACTTCGGCTTCCGCTGGTGGTGGTGAAGTGCGCCTTAGTTCACGGTCACACTCCCCTCGTATTTATTAAAATTAGCTGACGGTTAAGGTTTGAAATTCATATAAGCGCAGTTCATCCTGTTATTTTCTACTCTTAGGGTTTGAATATTTTTTCAAATCCAAATGAGCCAAAGACCGCACTGAGTATCAGCAATTCAAATTAAATAAAAATCATTAAAATCGTTTTAAAGTCGGCGAATATATCGCTGAATATACGTAGGCGAGAATTGGTTGAAAATTAAATAGTTATTTTCCTTCCCTTTGGGATATAATAATTCCTTCATATTGACATGTAAAAACCCAAGACACAAAGTTTTTAATGAAAGTAGCGCTCAAAATCGGTGGTAAAAACTTCCCAATATTAATACGTGGTTATAGTAATGCCATAAACTTATGATTCTGCAAATTCAACCTTACCTGAATGATTTCAAGTTGTTTTTACAAGGACGCAAGCGACGCGAGACTATTTGAAATGGCTGCATAATCCCAAATTATGCACTCATTTTTGTGTGCCGGCTGTGAGACCTTGAGTGTGCATCTTGGTTGTTTGTATATCAATGGAGACAATTGCTAATAAAATAACACTACCCAGATTGATTATTTTCTCTTACGAAGAAATAAGATTAAAATAGCGAAGGACAGCAAGGTTTTGCCTGGAGAGATATTAGCTACTCAACATCGTGTATTCGTGTTAGATTTAAAAATAAATTCATTTCTGGCCGGAAATATTTCGAATCCCACACCCAAAATTAAATGGTATCGAATAGAGAAAGATGAACATGCGAAAGAATTTAGGACAAAAGTTGTTAATAAAATGATAGAAATGAAAAATATGGAAACGAAAACTTTTAATGAATATTGGAATAAAATGGCAGTATGTATAAGAAATGTTGCGGCCACGTAAATAGTCAATTAGGAAAAATAGTGTCAGCGAGGGTGGGAGAATTTTTGTTTGTCGATTCCCCCCGGCGCTTGTGACGCCGAACCAGTTCACTCGCACCCGTCGTAGGCGAAGGACGCGCGCGCTCGTATCGCGCTCCTCGCATCGCCATAATCTATTTGCACCATCGCAATTCCTCAGCGCCGACCTCCTGCATCGAACCCCGCAGCAGCCGGTGAGTGATCACAACATTTACTACTACTTCTCGCTGATATCGCATTTGATTTGCATCACCGGTGGTTTCCGATCGAAGGAAGCGCCACCAAGAAATATGGAATAAAGAAATACGAAAGATAGAAAAGGACACTTGGTGGTGGAATAAAGAGGTACAAAAGGCTTTAAAAGAGAAGAAGACAGCTTTTAAGGAATGGAAATGTATTGAAGACCGGAATAGCATGATTAAAGAAACTAAGAGAATAATGTATGCAGAATGTAAGAAAAAAGAAAAAAGAGCAGTAGCTATTGCTAGAACTAAAGTACAAGATGATTTGTACCAATCACTGGAGACGTCACAAACACTAAATTATTTGTATCGTTTAGCAAAGACGAGGAAAAAGAGTACAAGAGATATTACACACGTTAAATGTATAAAAGACGATGGAGGAAAGATTTTGACGAATGATGAAAATATAAAGAGCCGTTAGAAAGAATATTTTGAAAGACTGATAAATGAAGAAAATGACTGGACCAATGAGTTATAAACTGTACCGACAAATGTAGGCATTGTGAAGGAAATAAGCGAGGATGAAGTAAAAAAAGCTGTGAATGGTATGAAAAATAGTAATGCCGTAGGGCCAGATTGTATATGTCATAGTGGGAGCATCCAGCAGTCGGAGCATTCAGCGGTCGAAATTAACACATAAATAGAAACGCATAGAGATTCGATCTTCGTAAAATTCTGTAATAAAATATGCGTTACTACTTATGTGTTAATTTCGACCGCTATCTTCGTAAAATTCTGTAATAAAATATGCGTTACTATTTATGTGAATTTCGACCGCTGAATGCTCTGACTGCTGGATCTTCCCACTATGACATATACCTATAGAAGTACGGAAGTTTTTAAAAATAGATGGATGTTGCTGACTTTATTTTTTAATAAACGATCCCAAGTGAATGGTGCAATAGCATAATAGTGTATATGTTTAAGAATAAGGATGATGTGCAAAACTGTAACAATTATCGAGGAATAAAGCTCATGTCACATAGTATGAAGGTTTAAGCGAACACGTTAAATAAATTATTAGGTTTCTTTATCGTGAAATAAAATTAATTCAAATTCAATTAAATTGCAATTAATTAGAATAACGAGTTAAAAACGAGAGTAATTGATATTTAAATTAAGAACTCATAATGGTAAATGGTAATTTTTAACCAATTTTAAAACCGAAGAAGGTTGCTATTTTTTCTCGAGCTGACTACGCTATTAACCTGGCAAGGTCTTAACAGCTTCACTGAACTACTTTTGAAGGAGGTTGCTATGTCTGGCTGTATGTTTTTTTTATGCATTTTAATTGATATCTTCATCAATTGTGATCCGATTTTAATGATTATTTTATGGAAATTAGTTATACTTAGGGATTGTCTCCATTCATCATCTTCTTACCCTTATCCCACCTAAGTAGGGTCGGCATAACATGTTTTCGTTTCCACTCTCGCCTACTTGTCATCTCAGTATTCACACCATTTACACACATATCGTTTTCCACACAATCCATCCATACCTTTTTCGGTCTTCCTCTACTCCTATATCCATCCACCATCATACTCAAAACTTTTCTAGTTGCATGATTTTCATTTCCAAATGTCAATCAAATGTCCATACCATGCTAACCTATTACTCCTTAACTTCTCTATCTCTAGCGCGAAATATTCATTACAAATACTTTTTCACGGTAGGACGGGCATTTTCGCCGACACATATAATATTTGAGGATATCGTCTGTGAATAAAATATAGTTTTACAGTCGGGTTCTTTATGTTCCTTTAATAATCCATTAGAATCGCATTAGTACTTTGAGACATTTCTTTTTACACTTATAGCGTTTTAATCTGATATTAAATGATGGTGTGGTCTAAGATGGTAGACACGCTAAACCAAGGGACTAGCTTCCAAATACATCTAATAGAACATACCAATAGCTACTTGACTGTAGATTTTCAACTTGAGGGCTAGCTAGACGAGTTTAGAAATACTCTTTTCTTACATGGCGAAATCTCTAACGTATACACTACACTCCCGGGGGAGAGAGTGGTTATATCCGATTCGCACGAACTAAAACCCCACGATTGCCCACTACCGCTATAACAGGGGACAAGATATGGCAAGGCACTCCACATGTCGTCCCGGCGGTCGGCGCCGGTTGAGGCTGAGCCTCTTTCGCTAAAGAGAGACATTCTGGCGAACGTAGACTGTCTCCTAATTGACCGAACCAGTGCAATGGAGAAAAGAGACACCCGGTCTCTTTCCCTTTGGTCCGGCTTAAGGACGAACATAGGAAGCGAACGAATCACCTCCCCATGTCTATCCAACGTCTACGCTGACCTCTGTTGAGATCTTGTCGCCGGTGGAGAAGACTTCCCTTTCACGGGAGGCAGCATGCAGCTACCGACCCCATAAAGTGCTCGGCGCTTCTTCCAGTGGCGGCGCAATGCAGTTTGGCGGCTACACAGTCCGCTACCTTGTGGCCGGGCTGCTCACACCGGAAGCAAATGTTCCCTCTATCGGTCTTCAAAGGGCAAAGTATGTGAGTGTGGCCCAGGCTGAAGCACCGGAAGTAGTGCATAGCCTTCTGCTCCAAGAGTCGCACGCGAGCCATATAACAACCCACTTGGAGACGGAATTCCTCCACCAGCGCTCGTCACGCGGTGGTCCCAGTCGATTATCTATTGAAGTACCGACCGCGCCCGACGTTGTCAATTTTTGATGATCAGACAAAAACCGGTGTTTTCAACACCCTACACGACAAAGTGTTTATCCCCACGACTTTTTATCACACAAAATAGTTGCCGATTAGAATTTCATAGCCCTCCGATAAGAAGATTCACTTCTAAAATATTTTGACTAACGTTATGATTTTCTAACTTTATCTTATAAAGTGGGATAGAGATTTATAATCTCAGAAATGCTACCTCAATAATACTTCTTTACGTCCTCTAAAACAGTTATCGACTATTAAAAATCCTCCTGAAAATCAAAAAGTAAACAGATATATGTTTCAAATCTAAAAATAATATAACGTAATCTACGGGCTTAAACATGAAGTCTCAAGCAGCGGTGTAACAACATAATTCCAAGGATTTAAAGTAAACATTTCAACGAAGATTATCTTTCTGTACTTATCGAAGCAATCTTGGGAGATAACGAATTTTCGAGTAAAGTTGAAATCTCTTGAGTATCGATTATTAGATTTATATTGCTGTATATTGCCTAAGAGTTTTTGTAGACTGGTTATGAAGTATATACATACGAATAAAATTAATGAGTCACTTGTTTCTTTAAACCCGGTCTTCCCAAACTTTTACAGTCCGCGGCGCACTGTTAAGTTTAGTATTTTGTTACGGCGCGGCGCGGCGCTCTATTACAGTCGATTTAAATATTTACAATGATAGTAGTTAGACAGGCACAAATATTAAAACATCCATAACATGGATCTGTTTGTGCTGGGAATTTAATTGTTTACGTTGTACCCATGAATAACTAAGTTAAGCTACTGGAGAAAGATTAAGGGAAGGGCGTCACGGCGCCCCAAGGTGTCGCGGCGCGTACATTGAGAACCTCTGATTTGAGGTAATTTCTAAAAAGACAACCGTTTTCTAAGAATCCTTTACCAGGAGATACAGGAGTGTTCAGGGTTTTAACTGAGCTATATATTATCATACTTCCCTTTCTAGGCTAAGCCGTAATGATTAATTTAACCGAGGTAACTTAATTAAACAGTTTGATACAAAAGTTGCAGATTTTCAGATAAAACTGATGTGATAATTTTGGTGATATACCAGGCAACCATAGTATGAAGATGGGATATTTTAAAATGATTATGGCTTAGTTGATTGCATGTTCGGGTACCGATTTCGGTGAAGGAAAACATAGTGATGACACCATAGCATGGTACCCTTTTTCTAACTCCGCATGGCTAGCTACCATCCTTAAGTTAAAAAACTGTTCCCACGCACCTACGGGTGTATTCCGGCAGCAGCACTTAACCGCCAGTCCCTTTAGGTTTAGTATCTTGGACCACATCGTTATTTAATATGATCGTGGTCAAATGGTAAAACCTATAAAGAATTTAATTAATTATGTAATTAATAGAAATTAGCACCTGTGACGGAGAAGTGGAGGAGTAATACGTTAACATGGTATGGCATGTAATGAAAACCATGTAACTAGAAAAGTATTTAGTATGATGGTGGACGGATATAATAGTATAAGAGAGGAAGACCGAAAATGTATGGATGGATTGTGTGAAAAGTGATATGTGTGTAAAAATTGTGAATACTGAGATGACATCTGATAGGGGAGAGTGGAAAAGGAAAACATGTTGTGGGAACCCTACTTAGGTGGGATAGGAGTAAGGTGATGATGATAGAAATTACGCTTTGTCAAACGTAGGAATAAACGATTGAACTTTACCCATAGCGTAAGTCACTTCCTCCGACCGTTAGCAATAGTATATAACCCGCACGTACACATGATTACGCAAAATATAATTAATGAGACTACCTGCAGCAAAATTTTGTTTCTAATACTGTCTACACAAATTTATCTCACATCGACGCCTTTACGTTTCGCAATCAAGCAAATTTGTCGAAATAAACAAACAACAGTAATTGGTTAAAGTTTAACGAGTGTTTATGTATTCAACCGATCAAATATCACCCTCCTATAAGTTGTTATTAGTGAATGAACTAATGTTTGATGATTTTGCACACGGCGGTAAGTCTAACGACCAATGCTAGTTCGATTAAAAGGCCCAAACTAAGTTACCCGTATATGAAATCATCCGGCGGTGGCTTCGTAAAAAATCGCATCTATCCGATCTTTTTTATATGCCTGAAGGCAGCAAACAGGCAGACGGTTCACCCGACGGTAAATGGTTACCGTCGCCTATGGAAAATTGCAACACCAACTACACACTTTTGTGTTACCGACTTTCAAGAACGAATCCCTTCTTCAAGCGCCTCATGTCATAACAGTGTCAAAACCGTGTTGGGTAACCTATTCCATAACGCTTGCGTATTCATAAAGTTCTAAAGAGAAGCCTCTAAAAAGTGCGTGTTTGCGGCCAAGCTGACGTGGATGGTGGTTTACACGATCCCGCACACTCATCACAATCCCTCGGGTAGCATCTTGAGCTTAGGTTCGGCTCACGGAGTGGAGCCCTCGAGTATGTTGCTAACGTGATACATTGACTCAGCACTCACTAGTACAACACATATGTGCACACAGTAGGTACATATATAGAGGATAGGTACCTCCTTTTCCCTTATTCAAACTGAACTAGTTTAGCTCTCTCAACAGTCAAACATGTAACCGTCGGTGAGACATATAAGTAAAATCATATGATTCAACTAGCCTCTGCCCGCGACTTCGTTCGCCTGGAATTTTTACTTTGGGCTAACGCTAACGCAGCGGAAGCTCTCAAGAGAAAAAAAACCCCGATTTTGAAACTTTCATCATTGCTGCTCCGCTCCTGTTGGTTTTAACATGATTATATATAACCTATAACCTTCCTTGATAAATAAGCTACATAACGTTTAGTAACCTGAGATTAACCCCTACAACCTCACAAACTTTACTTCTTTATAATATTACTAGCCCCTGCCCGCGACTTCGTCCGCGTAGTAATAGTTACTACTCTGGGCTAACGCTGAGACGCAGCAGAAGCTCTCAAAAAGAAAAAATAAACTCGATTTTGAAACATTTTTCATCTGTGCTCTGCTCCTATTGGCCTTAGCGTGATGATATATAGCCTATAACCATTCTCAAATCGGACCAGTAGTTCCTGAGATTACCCCCTACAACGCCACAACGTCACAAACTCACAAACTTTACCTTTTTTTTTTTTTCGAACTGACTACGCTATTGACCTGGTAAGGTCTTTACAGCTTCACCGGACTACTACAAACTTTACCTCTTTATAATATTAGTATAGATTAGTATTAGTACAGAAGTATAGATAACTTATACAGGTATACACTATATAGCTTAGCTTCGAGTCGCGGCGTTGTATATAGGTAACAGCCCAAGACGAGGTGTGCCGTGGTTGCTTACTAATATCGGCCGATTGCCTTAAGTGTTTATTTTAGTAGTCTTAATAGTAAAAATAACAACTTGGCAAATAAGGATTATTGGAGATGAATAAGAGGTACATTTCAAGCGGACGCAAGTAACATCAGCCGCCGTCAGAAGTCACTAGAAATACTTGATAATTAAAATTCAATACATATGGTGTATACACATTTTAATATGCGCGAATCACGTCTTTTAAATCAGGAGGGGAAAAAATAACTTGACCGTTAGTCTCCTCCCGTTTACTTTGATAAGTAATTCATGAATTTTATTATGAACTTGTTGGTAAAGTTTAATTGAGTTTTCGTGTCGTCTTATTACCCGCGTCCGGGATGAGTGACGCATGCGCGGTGACCGTTCACATCGACATTCCCTGGTTTACTTAAAATATTTCATTTTGCAATTTTACTACTCCACTAGCTGTGCACGCGACTCCGTCCGCGTGGTACCTAATGTAAAAAAAACAATGTCTAATAAAATCATCTGAATGTATTAAGTCCATTTACTTATCTACTTTTCTATCGTACTTAAGTCGCGTCGTCATTAAAATTAGAAAAACTCTTGATAGAGTGAACCTATTTTAATCAAATAAATACTAAATGTTGTTTATTATTGTTTTATTATAAACGTAATATTTTAGCAGTGATGCGTGTTCAAACAAACAGACAGGCAGATATTTCCAAATATGATTGTTATGTATTTTATTACCTACTAGGTGTTCCCACGAATTTATCCGCGTGGAAACCTATGTAAAAAAAATTATTAATAAAATTATCTGGATACAATCTATTTACTTATCTACTTTTCTCTCGTACTTAACTCAAGCCGTCACTTAAATTACCATAACTTTTGATAGAGTAAACCGATTTTAATGAAACAAAGTTAGAAAGAAAGTTATTTTCAAGGATATGCTTTAAGGTTTTATTGTGAACCCATTTTAGCAGTGATGCGTGTTCATACAAACAGACAGACAGATAGACATTTCTAAAAATGATTGAAACGTATTTTATTACTTATTCCTAGGCGCCTGCAACATTTTTTTCACGAAAATCGAAAAATTACAGACACGTTAGATTTACATTCTTATTATATGTAGTTAAAGGACATTAATATAAATCCATAAAACAATAAAAAATAGACACGTCTCAGTAACATTTCAAACATTACAAACAGCGTAGAAAATTAAAGAATAGAGAAGAATAGAAGAATATTAAAAAAAAACATTCAGCTAATATCAACAAGTTATATGAGTTATGTATATAATGGAATGATAGTTGCAAATCGGACTAAAATCCAGGGTATCCTGGTCTCTGTAATCTGAAATCTCATAAGTAACATATTGCGTTTAATCTTAGACGGTTAAGGGTTGAAGCATACCTTATATCACGGAATATCTAAATTACACATTACTAAGAACCGGCCGCGACTTGGTTTACGTTATTTATTATGTTAACAATATATTTCACGTACAGAGGGGGAAAAAACCGAGACAGTAATACCGACAGGAGGGTTTGTTTGTTTGGTTGAATGCGCTAATCTCAGGAACTACTGGTCCGATTTGGAAAAATCTTTCAGTGTTAAGTAGCTCATTAATCGAGAAAGGCTATATGTAATCATGCTAAGACAAAGAAGAGCGGAGCATCAGTGAAGAGTGTTTCAAAATCGTTTATTTACGAAGTCGCGGGCAGGAGTTAGTCTATACTAATATTATAAAGATGTAAAATTCTGTGAGGTTGTAGGGGGTAATATTTGGAGTTACAGGTTCGATTTGAAAAATTATTTCACTTTTATATAGCTCATTTATCGAAGAAGTTATATAATCATAAGACCAATAAGAGCGGAGCACCAATGAGGAATGTTTCAAAAACGGGGATTTTTGTCCTCTTGAGAGCTTCCGCTGTGTGTTAGTGTTAGCCCAAAGAAATTATTCCACGCGGACGAAGTCGCGAATAGAGTCTAGTATCATATAAACATGTATCCCATTAAAGTCGTATTATCGGTAATAAATGATGTGAAATTTATCAAAAGTCAATTGTAAAATAAATAAACCACGTTTAGCCCTTTACCGCGTCTGTTCGTTCGGTTTTAGCAGACGCTCATAATTTTGTGGACGAGTTAAATCTCGTCTCGGTACAAATCAAATATTTAGCCAAGATGGGTGCCGGCGCGCGGCGACGCGGGTTATTCGTTATTCTGTAATGTGATTTTAAATTTGTTTACAATTTAACGGTATATATTTAAGTTGTTATTTAAAATAGATTAATATATTACTGTGATACGGAATTACCGGAAAGTAAGACTGTCGCGTATGAAGCCAATCGTGCGAATAAGTGGCGCGGAATAGTTACTGAGTGTTATCAAGTCCCAAAATATATTAGGTCTTTACCTATGAAATTGCGGTTTTGTATGAAAAAATTTAAACGATTTTTTTTCATGTATTTTTTATTTATATTAATCGAAGTAATCACCCATGCAATCAATGCATCTTTGCCAACGCAGTGGCAGTTTATTGATGCCCATCTTAAAGAAATCAGCTGGACGGGAGGCAACAAATTCTTCAAAGGCATTTTGTACTGCCTCTCGGGTATTGAATTTTTTTCCCGCCAAGGAGTTATCCAAATTCTGGAAAAAGTAGTAGTCTGTAGGCGCAAGGTCTGGTGAGTAGGGCGAATGACGGAGAACTTCCAACCCCAGTTCTTGCAACTTGGAGACCGTCTGCTGTGCAGTATGAAGTCGCGCGTTGTCGTGCGGGAGCAGCGGAGACGAGCGATTGACCAATGCTGGTTGGAGATGTGCCAGCTTCTCCATCATTGTGTTCAGTTCTTCACAGTACACATCTGCAGTAATGCTCACCCCGTTTGGTAAGAAGCTGTGATGAATCACACCGGCGCTAGACCACCAAACAGTGACCATCACTTTTCTAGGGATAAGTTTTCATTTAGGGCATTGTTTAGGTGCTGAACCAGGATCCAACCAACTTGCTGAGCGCTTGCGGTTATCAAACAGAATCCATTTTTCATCGCAGGTAACAATGCGGTTCAAAATTCCTTCATTTGTGTGTCTGTTGAGCAGTGCAAGGCACGTCTCGACGCGTACTTCGCGCTGGCGATCATTGAGTTCGTGGGGCACCCATTTGTCAAGCTTTTTTACCTTGCCAATTTGACGCAAATGGACCAATATTGTTTTGACGCTAACTTCGAAAGCTGCTGCTAATTCAGCCGTAGATTGTGTATCATCAGCTTCCACAATCACCTTTAATTCGTCATTGTCAACCAAAGTCTTCGGACGACCGCGAGGTTCATTTTTCAGGTCGAAATTCCCAGAACGGAAGCGAGCAAACCAATAACAGGTGGTGCGTTGGTTTGTAGTGTTAGCTCCGTAAACGTCGTTGATGTTGCGTGCCGCTTGTGCCGCGTTGCTGCCACGACAGTACTCATATTCCATAACTACTCGAATTTTTTACGTATCCATGATGAGAAAAAAGATTGAAATGCGTTGAAAATGTAACATTAATCAATAAAAAAATGACTACTTTTGGAAAAAGAATTTCATGTTTTTAAAATAAAATTAATTTGAAATTAGAATTCTTAGCCAAACAAAAATTATTTTGATTTGAAATGGCTAGTACTGCAGAACGGCAATTTCAAAGGTAAAGACCTATTATTAACCCCCAATCGGAAATATAAAAAAAAAAACAAAATAGACACACTCATGAAAATGCGGGGTGGTAGGGTGTCTGTACCCGACTGGATCGCGACCACCGTACACCAGGTGGAACACCCGCCATAGTGGCACGTTTGGGCGTGTCGCGTTCCGGGATCAGCCGGTGTATATCCAGCAACCAGGGGGGGAGGGGCTGTCCCTAACTGGGACGCTTTCAGGTCGGCATGACAGCGGCGACCGGCGATGGATAGTATGTCTTTCGGCGGTCGCCATTGTTTTTGGATTGTACTGTGCTTACCATCAGGCACAGTACAGTCACTTTGCCGAGCTACAATAAAAAAAAAAAAAAAAATCCCACCAAAATAAAAATGCGCACCTATTTTTTTTTATATCATAGGACGCAAACGAACAGGTCATCTGATGTTGAAGTGATCACAACCATAGACACTTGCAACATCAGGAGAGTCGCAAGTGTGTTGCCAGCCTGTGGTTGGGGGGGAGGGGAGAGAGGGGACGGGGAGGGGGAAAGGGAAGTGGGCCTCCGGCGCTCTCACTGACCGAACGAAAGGCAACATTGCAAGCACTGTTACTTCACGTTGGTTTTCTATGAGAGGGTGGTACTGCCCCGGGTAAGCCGACCCATTCATACTGAAGCCAATAATAGCTACAGCGTGGGTCTACCACCTACAAGAGCCTACAGTGTAGCTGCAATATAACTAAAACTCTACATTCTTAGTAACGAGGACGGGAGCTAGATTTTATTACTCATCTTAGGTCTACACATAAGTACACCAATACGTATTATAAAGTAATGTCTTCTGCCATGTCTGTCTGCCTGTTCGCGGTAAACTCTAAAACTACTGAACGGATCTTCATGCGGTTTTCACTAGAAGATAAAGTTAATTAAGAATGTTTAAATATAAATTGTCAAGATTTTTATATTATCACGATGGGATAACGTCTGCCGGGCCCACTAGTAAACAAATGAATATGGATTACCTCTAACTCGATACTCGTAAATAAGAAAGTCCCTAAAAATACCATTAAAATATAAAGCTCATAGCCTAAATCCCATGCCGGTTATTTACAACCTAAATTTGGGAGGAAAACCCCTAAGTTAGGAACTTCGGCATCTTTCTAAGATAGTTTACCACATGGTTAACCCGTTTTCGTCCTTTCATACCCCGCACCGCACCAGACAGCCCGAACGCACTATAACATTATTCACAACACACTTTCTGATCTACTCTTTTTCTATAGTAATTACTAACAGTGCCCGCGACTTCGTCTTCGAAATCTTATGTAAAAAACAGCGATTAATAAAGTCATTTGAATGTATTAAGTTCATCTACTTTTCTCTTGATTGACGTGAAATAGCTATGGCCTTTCTCAATAGATAAACTATAAAACACAATATCTTAATTGTAGTCCGGTGAAGCTGTTAAGGCCTTGCAAGGCCAATGTCGTAGTCAGTTCGAGAAAAAAAAACAATGTCTTAAGTCTTATAATTTCAGTAAAGATTTATAAAAAAAGTAGTCGTCTAGTGGTCGAACTTTGACTGAAGTAAGTTTTAGTGTATTGATCAATTGTAGTCAATAGTTCCAAAATAAATAATAAAGGAAATCGGATGAGAAACTACCTATTTATGTATATAAGATTTTGTTGTTTGCTCCTGTACGAGGATGCTCATTTTATAAAACTGTAACAATAGATTATTTCGATCAATGCGAATGAAACTCTAAGAGATAGTTAATTAAAATACAATTCAGAATAACCCTTTAAATCAATATATAAATGTATGTTTGTTTGTATATACACACATAACACAAAATCGTCTGCTCATATTTGTACCCGGTCCGAACACAAATATGAAACTTTACGCTCGCCTTTGAAGCAGATATATTCACGACTCCGTCGGTTAGGGGTTAAATGAGATTTTGTAATTACATGTTCTGAGACAGGTTTCAGGTCCTATATTTCGGGTTCACTAAGACCAGTAACAGTTTTTTAGGCAATAGTGTTTGGCTCTATAACAAGGTTCCAAAGTATATTACCGATTTGCCGGAGAGTAACTTCTAGGAGCACCATGTCGAGTGTATTTTAATGTCTAAAGGTTATTGTTATAGGGTAGATGGCGATGTCTGTAATTGATACCTCTGTCTAAGTATTCACTAAAAAATAATGTAACTATGTATGCTTAAAAACAAATGTGCGTTGCAAAGCTAAAAATCGGCTTTGTTGCTAGTGCATCTCGATGACTAGGTCATTTTTCGAACCGGTGGTAGTTTTCACGTACATAAGCGTCTTCTCCGGACCTAAATTGGATAAAATGTTTTTGATTTTGTTTCAATGTGCAATAATAGAGCAATTATTCAACTAAGAGGTATGGAGATAAGTGCGATGAAAATTATTCTTTTTTGCCTATGAGTTTTTATTATTAGGTCAACTACATTCTAAATTCTAGGAGACAAATACTTTATAAAAACATAATTTTAATTTTTTGCAAGTGAAAACTTTTTTAGGCGGATTGAGAGGTCTTTTTTTGGCAGGAGATAAACTTCTGATTTCGCATCATGTCATGCTAGTAAGCGTGACCGACCATATTGTGCTTGCGTGCCTTGTCTCAGACTAGCGACGCGTAGTAGTAGTATTAGCCTGTGTACACGTTATATTGAGATTTCGTTTTGAGACAACGCAGCTCATTATATGTTTGACTACTTAACAAACTCTATAAAAATGTTTATAATGATTGCTCCGAGTGGCAATAGAGGTGAAAACAAGACATGTGTTAATAATTGTTTGTATTGTGAACATTATTGTTGATAATGTTTTGATTTTTCACTTCTGTTGTCAGTCCTTATGACTGCCTCGACTTTTTTTCTTACCTACGAGTACAAAATCAATTCTTCTAAATGAAACGACGTTTTATTAACCTACGGACGCTACGATACATTTAAAAACATATACGTATCAAAGCGGGAACAGTGTAACCGTAACACTTCCGTTACGCAGGCGTCATCGAATGCGTTCGGTTACGATTTAGTCGCGCCTGAATTTTCACTGCGAAAAGTAACCAATGTGAGTAAATTGAACCATTCTACTAAAACTTATATATTAGGCAGAAAACTTACAAGTTAGGCAGTTCTCGTACGCCGCAACTCGCAAGTTTTGATTTGTAATTCATGAAATCATTATTAAGTTTGTACGAAACTTAAATTGACTTCGCTGGTAGTCAACCAACTCGTAATGTAATGGTGGGGCTGTTCGATAATTTGCTTTTTTGTTATATATATCGATAATAATCAATATATGTAAGCTCATAACTTCAAAACGGCGTATTTGGTTAATTCTTTTTTTGTTATGTTTTCAATTGTCAGGACAAGGTTTGTATGATATATAATGTTTTAATTTTTTTTATGGAAAAATAACAAAATTAGGTTCTAATATCCCCATATAAAAATGTCAGTGAGATATATTTATAGATTAGATAGATAGATTTATAGATTGATAGATTATAGAATTCACTGATTAATGTTAAGTATCCATTCTATCTCATTACTATCATGCTGCAAAATAAAAAAAGTCAAAAAGCAAAATTAAAAAAAAAAAAAATTAGGCCCTGAGAAGGTGCTTCTGAACCTCAAAGCTACCCACCGGTTTGGAAAAACAACCCACTCATCGAGAAGAACCAGCAAGAAACTTGATCTAGTTTATTTCTTCATGTTATATATTTTTACAAAAGAAATAGTTACATTTGTTTTTAGTGGATGCACAGAGAGGGGCGTCATTTCCAGAAGGAATGAAAAGGACGAGTTTGTCTCGGTTTCTTCATTAGCACACTGGGGCGAACCCGAAGCAATTACTATACAATAATTTTCGATATTTTTTATTGTATGTCCGATGAGATTTTCCATCGGTAACTTCTCAGGAATAATACTATATTTTAACCCCCGTAGAGACGATTTAACAAGAATCCTTTTTAATACATACCTGACTTACATATGCAACTTCGATGTAGACACAACGGTCTAAGATTTAAGTTTACGGAAGCGATTTCTTCTAGATATAAGTACTATTTTATTCGTGGTGGTATTGGTGGTTGTGGTATAGTGTTTTGACCGGTAGAATATTTTCCAGATGTCTGCAGGTTCGCACCCTAGCATGTATTAACGAATTTTTCGGAATTTGCGTACATTTAATAATTTAAATTGGTAACACTATCGGCTGACGGTGAAGGAAAGCATCGTGAGGAAACTTGACCCTGAGAAATGTTTTTGCAGTACTATTATATATGGGAAAACATAGAACTGTGGATTTCTCTGTGTTTGAAATCGCCAATACGTCGTGGGCTGGCGTGGTGATTATGCCCATACCTTCCTTCGGGAAGAGGCCTATGGCCCTGCAGTGGGTCTCTTACAGGTTGGTAATGATGACTATTTTGTATAATTTATGAAAACTTTTATTATTAATATATTTAATTTCGTCGTTTGAATTTTCGACTCGGATTAATGAGGTTGAAATGTCTAATATATTTTTTAGATTATCTCGACTAATAATATAAATGTGAGAATGATTTTGTTTGTTTGTTAAGGTTTGGCGACGTAACTACTCAACCGATCGTCACGAAATTTCACATATACGTTGATAGGACTATAGACAAGGACATAGAGTACCTTTTATTAAAAACAAATGTATAGTACATTGACGTACGCAAGGCTGCGAGCAAAGTATACGCGAGTACACACAATAATTTGAAGTGAAAACTTCTTTTGGCGCGTTGAGCGGTATTTTTAACAGGAGGTATATTTGTAATTTCGCACCATGACATGCTACATCAACATGACCGGCCGTATTACGCTTGCGCGGCTTACGTTAATCTAGTGACACGCAGGGGCCTGTGTACGTGTAATATTTATATTTTGCAGTTAATCATACGTTTGATTAATTAATAGACTTTACAAAAATGTATATAATTACTGCCCCGAGTACCAATAGATATGAAAACCACACTCATGTTAATAATTTCAATAAACAAATTCTGAAATTTAAATATTGTCATTCACACTACAAATTCAAAAGAGAACACATTAATTTCATTGTTTTTACTTCTATCGGCAATCCTTATGACTTCCTCGACCTTTTTTCTTAATTGAACCATAACTTATTTTAATATTACAATAGATTAATTAATTATAAAAAACAGTGACGGTTTTATGAAATTATAATCAAAAACACGGCTAGAATTGAAATGTCGCTAATTCGAATGCGTCATATTGAATAATGGCCGAAATTGGGAATAAATTGTCCCGAAATTTATAACTCGATGAATGCGAACGGCGCGCGAAACGCGGTCGCGCGGTTTTTAACCTCGCACGTTTAGTGATGAGCGATAGCGATTCGATTGAAATTAAGGTATAAATAAAATTGTGAGCCGTTGCGGTACGTCTTGTACATGTGAAGCAACGACATTATTTTGTATAGGTAATATGCACGAAAGGATAGTTTGCAACATGAAATATGATATATCTATATATGGTATAACAAAAATTAAATTTTAAGGATTTCTTCAAGAAAAAGATGACTGTTTATACAATAAACATTTATATTAATCAAACACAAAAATTAACAACTTAAAACTCTATAGATGGTGAGGCATTCCATGGTGACGCATCGCTACACCGACAGTCTAACCCGCCGCTATAGATGTTTCTCATCAATAAATTACGAATCTGTATCAATAGTTGATATTTGAATATTACTTTTTTTAGGAGATATCTTATATTAATTATCATTTGTAATAAACCTCTCAACATAACTCACCATCTTAAACCATTATTGCTTGTTTTATAACCCTAAAATATTGAATATTTATCTATGAATATCAGATCTTGTACTTGACAAAATGGTAACCCGCCTAAGTATGTAAAATTTGTATTTGCTTAATCGGGATTGTTGATTTTCACCCTCTTTGAATGCGAAATAGAAGTGAAGTTTAATTTCTTCATAATATAAACATCTCTTTCTACAATAAATTCTTAATAATGTTAATCGAGGACGTAAATAAAAGACATATCAAAATGTAATATGTATTTAGATGTTTTTGTATTTGATTGTTAACTGATTGTTTATTTTATCTTTTCATTTTTGATTGCATTTTTATTGGCACATAGATAACTTTTTTAAACATTTTTATTCACTCTATCCTCTTAATTTTGTATAAAATTTGTTGTCAAATAATATATTATCATAAATTCGAAGTTTATGACAAATTTTACAATATCAAAATACAGGTATTTTATAACACAGAAAAGATTTTACTTCCACTTTATTCTTTCAAAGAAACTCAGTTATGTATCGTAAAAATATTTTTTGTTATTTTCCTATCGTATCAAATGTCGTTATGTCAGCAAAATATTTTGTTGTTCAGAATTTCCAGAAATGTTGAGTGGGCTGAATTTCCTTATACACATGACTAGTGGGTCCGGCGGACATTGTCCCGTCCTAAAAAAAACCTTGACTAATTATATACTTAAACCTTCCCCATGAATCACTTTATCTGCTGGTGAAAATCGCATGAAAATCCCTTCAGTAGTTTTTGAGTTTATCGCAAACAGACGCGGTAGAGGACTTTGTTTTATAATATGTAGTGATAATTATATTTTTGAAGATTCTTTTAAAACGCTAGATGTCATGAATAAATCCAATCCTTAAATTTCAAAGTTCGAACAAGCTATCACTCGCAGCTTCCAGCTACCGCGCTACCGACCGGCCAGTACCGCCCGAGCTTTTCACGGAAGAGGGTTGTTGCACGAACTTTTCCGACGGGAAAGACTTTTCACACTTTTTCTTCGATCGTATGCCTTTTTTTTTCAGAATGAAACTTTTTTAAATGAGTTTTTTTGTGTTGTTATTTATTCGTTTATGTGAAAGTTGGTTATAAGGATAGAAACTGATTATAATCTGAGTTTTAGGTAAGTGTTTGTGCAATTTTTATTCTTAAATATTTGTTAGTAATATTTAGAATTTCTTAAGCTATATTTTTTTAATTTATTTATATATTTATCTACATGAAAACAAATAAGATACAATACATAATACTGTTATAAAAAGCTAAGTTATTTAACTTGTTTTTGATTAAGAAGTCATCTCTGGGACTAATGACCTGGTCTTGAAAATTTTTTCGTTCGTGGAAAACTACGTTCAAATCGATAACTGTTCTATCCTTATTAAATCGTTCGAAGTCGCAAGCGGTTACTAGTAATTAAAGGTAGTGTTTCCCGCGTAAACTTTTTTGATTTTATATCTTCTCTTGTCTTGGGCCATCGTATTAAATTCTAATCCCAACTTATAGTATAAATATGAGTTTGTTTCTTTTATTTTCATACCTTAATCACCCAATCGATAATATTGAAGTTTTACATATATATTGTAAGAGGTGCAGTAAAGGTCATAGTGTATATAAAAAAACATGGTTCCCTTGGATTATATCATAATTACATTAATACGTTCGAAGCTAGGGACGAATGTTAATTCTGATATAATTTTCATTATTACTGTATTTTTCACATGGATTTAATTAACTATCTCACATCACTACGGGGTAGTTGACAGAGTTATTTAAGAGCAAGAAATCGAACAATAACTTCGTTAAACTTCTAGACTATTCTGAATATATTTGTGCAGAGCACAAGTTTAGGTATATAGACGTATTATTATGTTCTATATATATATTCTATTTTCTCCCAACACTCCCTCTTACTTAACTCCACATTTTCAGATTTTATGCTCTAATCATGACCTTAACCTTCGCTCTTCTAATAATCTTATTCTTTGCTGTCCTGTCCACACTTCCGGTCTAGTACATTCATCTTTCTATATCCGATCTATTCTCCTATGGAATGCGCTTCCTTATGAAATCAGGATGTCATCTAACCGTTTCAGTTTTAAAGTCAAGGTACGTCGGCTTTACCAGTGTCATTTAGCAGAATTATCTGGTTAATGCTGTATTTAGTACTTGATGTTGACTAATTATACTTTTATTTATTGTATTGATATTTATGTATGCTGTTGTTTTGTGTATGTATTGTATATGTGTAGTATATATGTATTATATATGTAGTATATTGGAGTTGATATTCTAATTATATATTGTGATATTAAATAGGTTAAACATAATTTCGTAAAAACCTCACCTTTTACACCTACCAACATTTATATCTGCATCACCTAATGGTTGACTGGCAGAGAATGCCTTAGGCATTAAGTCCGCCATTGCGTATTTAACGCATAATGTGTAAATAAATAAATAAATAAATATGTATAACATATTACATGAAATAGGGATAAATAAATTCCAATTATAAATTCTTCTAATAATATTTTAACTCTGTTTTGTTTTAAATTCTTGACTATATTATGTGCAAACCTGAACTTACGGCAATATTTTGAGCGTTCAAAAGAATTTCTGAGGGCTGTACCTAGGTGAATATGCAGTCATTGATTTAACATAACAAATAAGAACCGCAAAGATCAACATAATCTGATGATTATGCATGCTGATACATGCTGATGCATGTAAGATGTCCACTCCAGATAAGATGAGTCGGCTCGCCGGGCGTAGTAACCACTCCCTCACAGAAAACCGACGTGAAGTAACAGTGCTTGCATTGTTGCGTTTCGTTCGGTCAGTGAGAGCGCCGGGTACTCACCTCCCCTCCCCTTCCCTCCTCTGATGTTGCAAGTGTCTATGGGCGGTGGTGATTAGTTAACATCAGGTGACACAACTGTTCGTTTGCGTCCTATGATATAAAAAAACGCCATAGTCCTCATCCCGAAGTAAGGTATGGGCAAAATCATCACGCCAACACACGACGTATAGGCGATTCAAACTCTAAGAAATCTACAGTTCTATGTTTTCCCATATACAGTAGTACTACAAGAACGTTTCTCTGGTTCAGGTTTCCTCACGGTTTTCCTTCACCGTCAGCCGATAGTGTTACCAATTTAAAACAGTAAATGTACACGAATTCCGAAAAATTCGTTAGTACATGCCGGGGTTAAAAACTACGTACATCAGATTAATATTCCACCGGTCAAACTGAAACGACTAGACTATCACAACTACTAAATTAAAGAAATTTCAGATAAAAAAATCCATTATTAAATTATATCCGACTTTTTTTTATTAACTTTCATAGTATATCCGATACAGAGATGGTTGAATGACTTAATGAAATGTCTGAGCTCTCGATACCGTGTCCCTGGACAGATATAACACCCTCATCACGACCCGACAGTTGTAAATGACGAGACGTCCCTGTATCGTTGGGAATTCAAGTGTATCTGTTCCACTACTTGTCCTGAAACAGTTGTATACGATATATCTAATGAGATATGCAGCAGTGGTGAGTTAACATAAAATCTAAATAGACAAATGCCTTACCGTAGCGCGTCGTGAAGAACGGATTGTACTAACGAATAAATCATCAAAATTGAAAATACTTTTTTTCAGTTCAGTCCCTAGGGAGATTGGTAAAACATTTCAGTAATCGGAAATTAATTTTGAAGTGAAAACTTATTTAGGGGTGTTGAGAACTTTTTGGATGGAAAAAAGCGTGAAACTAGCGTCATCGTCACCGCACGCTTCCCATGAGCTATATTTATATTGTTTTTTTATCAGGGCGGTACAACCTCCGCTAGGCCCGATAGTTTTGAATAATTCAGACTATAATTAATGTAAAAATTCAAAAGAAAACAAATTTATTCCATTGCTTTGAGCTTTTACTTCTTTCGGCATTTTATTATTTTATTATTACCATAGCTATACTATATATCTGTAGTCTATCTATACTAATCACTGACAGATTTGTAGTAAATATACTTAGTCTTGCCATAAACACTGAAACAAAGAAAAAACTATTTTCTATTGCAAATAACATTTATTACTTTTACAGTATGTTAGTTTAATACATAAATATAAAACAATTTAAAATATAAAAAGCTTATTCGAAGTGGTCTCCATTGGCTGCAATACAGTCCTTTAAACGTTGAGGCCAGTTATTAATAGAAGCACGCATTCTTTCCATGGGACAATTCTTCAATGCCAATCGTACGGATTGTTTTAGGGACTCCAAATTATCATGGCGTTTAGAGCAAGCCGTACTCTTTAAAACTGACCATAAATCATAATCCAGCGGATTAAAATCGGGACTAGACGACGGCCAGTTTTCAGCTCTAATGAAGTCCGAAACGTTCGTTTCCAACCAAGACTGCGTAGACCGAACTTTATGACCCGGCGCCGTCTTGCTGGAAGGAACATTCTTGGTTATTTAACACGGTGTTGTTAAGGGGCTTCACCACCTTCTCAAGAATGATATCTTGATACACTTGTGCCGATGTTTTGATACCTTTCTCACAAAAGTATGGCTCAGTCACTCCTTCATAGCTAATACCCCACCAAACCATCACTGAAGTCGGATAGTGCCCACGTTGCACTCTGTCGACTAATTGGGAAGCTTCCTTAGAGCTTTGAGCATAAATACGGTCATTTTGTTTGTTAAAATGTTGCTCAATTGTAAAAATTTTCACATCTGTAAACAAAATTTTTCTGTGACCTACCTTTGCGTACCGCTTCAGTAGTTGTTTCGATTTTACCACCCTATCCTTTTTAAAATTATCAGTTAAGAAATGACCAGTACGTCTCTTATAGGCTCCAAGTCCTAAGTCATCTTTTAAAATACGCGACACGGTTTTAGGTACTATCTTCATCTCGCGAGATAAAATCTTTTGCTTTCGGACAAGATTTCTTCGAATTCTTTCCCTTACTGCTTTGACCACCTTTTTCGTACGAACACTACGTGGACGGCCAGATCTTTTCCTGTCACAAACAGAAGAGGTCTCATTGTACCTATTAATAGTCCGGTACACAAACATTTTATTAATACCACAAGAGTATGGAGAGTTTTAAATATTGCATTTGGCTCCATACCTACTTTGTGTAATGCAATTACAGCGATTCGGTTCTCTTTATCACCCCACGCCGTTTTAATATCGCAGAATATTGTACAATGTATTGGCGCCAAATTGAGAAAACTCAATGAATAATCATATAAAAATGACAGATTCCAAATTCAAATGTTATATTTTGTTTATTTTTAATTGTAACAGTATTTATGGCCAGACTAAGTATTAGTAGGTGCCTCAGAGACATGTTTATATATTTTGTAGGTGGTAGAGCCACGCTGAAGCTATCATTGGTTTCAGCATGAATGGGTCGGCTCGCCCGGGGTAGTACCACCCTCTCACAGGAAACCGACATGAAGTAACAGTGCTTGCGTGGTTGCGTTTTGTTCGGTCAGTTAGAGCGCCGGAAGCCCACCTCTCCTCTACTCCAAACAAAGGCTGGCAATGCACTTGCGGCTCATCTGGTGTTGCTAGTGTCTATGGATGGCGGTGATCATTTAACACCAAAAGACCCACATGTTCGTTTGCCTCCTATGACATAAAAAAATAAGAGAAATTAGCAAATATCACTCACCTATATATTAAGTATGCTTCAAGCACCGTGTATGTGCACATTACTAATTAAGTACTAATCAGGATTGTTTTAATTATTCAAATAGTATAGCGATTGCTAAATGCTCGGAGAATAATAAAAGATTGCCGAAGTACCAATGTTACGCTGACGACGAGTACAACAGCTAGTAAATTATATATATGTATATATATATATCTCGTGTATATTAATACGTGAAGCCAAAACTTTGTACTCCTTTTTAAATGTATTGCGTGAACGGATGAACGTGAAATTTGGCATAGTTGAAAGTTTATATGGAGGGGAAGTGCAGAAAGCTATTTATTTTATATAAAATGCATTAGAAGTACATTAAATTAATTAAAATATGCATTACTCACACTACTGCTTCAATTTTACACAACATATACATACATGTAAATACAAAAGACATTTTGACATCCGTCAATAACGGACGTCAAAAAAGGTTGCGAAGGAGGTTGCTATGCTCGACAGTATGTATTTTTTTTACTCTTACGTTCCAATTACCCTTTTTCATTCTACATTCAATAATGATATTATAACATATGATTATTATTATAATATTTATCATAAAGGTACATGCTCTTTGAATTTAACTGGTCAAATTACAGGTTATCTTAGATATTAATACGTGAAGCCAAAACTTTTTACCCCTTTTTAAGCGAATTGCGCGAACGGATGAACATGAAATTAGGCATAGTTAAAGTTTATATGGAGGAAAAGTGCAGAATGCTATTTTTTTATATAAAATGAATTAGAAATATATTGAATTAATTAAAATATGCATTACTCACACTACTGCTTGAATTTTACACAACATGTACACACATGTAAATGAAAGACTTATTGACATCGGTCATTTTAGTTTTACTTTCCAATTACCTTTTCAATACCATCGTTACTTATTACATGGCCTTTGAAATCAACTGGTCAAACTGTAGGTTAATTTCATAATAATATAATATGTAAATGCATAATATACATTAATAATTAATTGATAAATAATTTATCTTTAGTAAATTTATGGAACCACTGAAATAATTATTATTCTCTTTGGTAATAGACTTTATAAAAATGTATATAACTATTGTTCCGAGTGCAAATAAATATGAAAACCACACTTATGTTAATAATTTCAGTAAACAAATTTTAAAATTCATATATTGTTTTCACGCTACAATTAATTACAGAGCTCGTTCTTTGACATAAAAGAGACAGCGTATTGTAAAAAAATCTATTTTTCTATATTTATAATGTATTCGCCTCTACGTATAATCAAACTTACAACCAAGTAAGCTGTATTCATTTTACCAACCATTCATAATTATATTTTTGGGACAAAAAATGAACGTTTATTATATTGGGTGCCCAATTTGTTGAAATACCGGGTGTCACAATTTCTGACGTGGGTGCGATAGCTTGTTACGGATGACAGTTTTATATTCGCTAAAGTCTCACTCCGTATTGCGGTGACAATCGTAGGAAATTCTACTTAATTTGCGAGGGAATATTTTGTGTATTTCATAACGGTAGGACGCGTTCTATTTATATGAACAAAAATGGATGTCGGTTTTCCTGGGATCGATAAATTCCGCCGGCGTTTGAAAGTCAAGTAAGCTGATATTAATATATTTAAGTCATGTAGTCTTTTATGTTATCGCTGTAATATACAAATTTGTATACCATGCAACAGTTCAATGTATTCACGGTATACACCCACGGTATTTATAGGTATTTAAAACAGCTAAAATATATAAATAGGTTCATTTTTCCAAAACTCTACCTAGTTGTTACAGCGATAAATATATGCTCCTTTGACGTGAATATAAAAATATTTTTTCACACATTTTAATGGGTTTGCACCGAGCCAAAATTTCGAACGATGGAATTACCTACTATGAATAAAGGTTTGAATAAATAATATGCAATAGCTATACAAATTGGTATTTATTTTTAAAAGAAATAGTCAATATATTTCAAAAGAAATTGATTTTTAAATATAAAATAGTCCGTGGAGTCCCTCCGCGCGGAAGAAGTGAAACTTCGTAATGTGAAAATGAAAATAGGAAGGGGTAGAAATTGATTTTTAGTGAAATCATATTGTTTCTTTAAGACAAACTTTATTAACATTGCTTACAATTCACAATTGATCGCATCTTTTAATTATCATTTTCGAGTGGAGAAATATCCAAATCTATAACATTTACAATGGGATTATGATAACTAAAGTAAGATACGAAATGTTTGAGTTCTGTTTTTTCAATATTTCTTGCAAAAACTGCATCAAGGAATATTGGACGCTACTCGTTGCTAACGCTCGCGGTGGCCTGTACCAGGTATACTACGCGCATGAGTGCGAGTGCCACGCATTCACTCTCGCTCTGTCGCTTTCTATTCCCCCTTAGCGTTAAACGTTTAACGCAACCTTGTTGGAAGTCGCATTAGAAGTTTCACTCCAATAAAGTGTTTTTAATTTTGAAGTGACATCTATGATATTCATAAGTAAACTAGTGAGCTGGTTTGATTGTCTCAATTGAGTCATGGAATCGTTAAACGTTTAACGCAACCTTGTCGAATGTCGCATTAGAAGTTTCACTTCAAAACATTCAAAAACAATTATACGAGCGATACGGGACATTTAATAATTACATAGCGTGAAATTTTTCGTAAAAATTGTCTAAAGGTTTGGTGAATGGAAACAAAAAAAAATGGTGAAATTGCAATGCGCGACGTAATCTCTAAGTCCGTATTGTAAATACACTAAAAAAATTGTAAAATTTAAACCGTTTTTGGTTATTTAATTTCTCGTACATTTCTCGTAACTTTCCAAAAAACTATAGGAAATCAAATCACAAACAATGCAAATAGGTGTTTAATTGAAAACTGATTATCGGTTTTGTTAAATTACAATTCATCTTAGCAGGTTCCTGACATGTTTTAGTGGATTATTCGAATTGTATTGTATACAAGCTGTGCTCGCGACTCCGTCCACGTGGTACCTAATATAAAAAATAGTGATTAACGAAAGGCATCTGAATGTATTAAGTCCATTTACTTATCTAGTTTTCTCTCGTACTTAAGTCGCGTCGACATAAAAACTACAATAACTTTTGATAGAGTGAACCGATTTTAATAAAACCAAAACTAAATGTTACTCGAGGATATGGTTTATGATCATTGTGAGTTTTTATCGTGAACGTAGTAGTTTAATAATAATAATATTTATTAAAAACAAAGCAAATGACAAAGATAGTTACTTAATCTATGACACTGAATTAAATTGAATAACCTATGTATTAAGTACATTAGTTTATCATCGTACCGATAGTAATTATCGTTGACATCTGTACTAGTTTTCAACTGTATCACAGATGTCAAGTTTAGCAGTGATGTGTGATCAAATAAACAGACAGACAAATGATTAAAATGTATTTTATTACTTATTCCAAGATACCTACTACAATTTTTTTCTCAAAAATCTAAATAATACAGACACGTTAGATTTACATTCTTATCATTACATTAAATAGTATAAAACAAAGTCCCCCACCGCGTCTGTCTGTCTGTCTGTTCGCGATAAACTCAAAAACTACTGCACGGATTTTCATGCGGTTTTCACCAGTGGATACAGTGATTCATGGGGAAGGTTTTAGTGTATAATTTGTCAAGGTTTTCTTTATAGTCAGGGCGGGATAGCGTCTGCTGGGTCCGCTATTTATATGTATAAATTATATTGGCAACACACTGATTTATAGTTTTAATCGTATATTAAGTCACAAAAACATTTTTAGATTTACAAAAAAAATTAACAGTGTAATTTTATCTCGAAATTAAAAATTCTCTAGTGATAATGTACATCTGAAAAAGATTATATTCTGGACTAGCGGATACAGAGGACGTTGTCCTGCTTTGATAATAAAAATGTCCTAAAATTTAATCGCAGCGCCACCTAACGCGACCAATTCTGAATCTAAAATATACTTGAATCCACTTGGAAACAATTACAAAAAATTTCATAAAAATCTGCCCAGCCGTTTAGCAGGAGTTCAGACACATAGACACGGATAGGAGAATTATATATCTATAGCTTCTGCCCGCAACTTCGTCCACGTGGAATAGTTACTTTAGATTAACGATAACACGCACCGGAAGTTCACAAAAGGAAACAAAACGATTTCGAAACATTATTAATTTGTGCTCCGCTCCCACTGGTCTCAGCATGATGATATATGGCCAACAGCTTTCCTCGATAAATGAGCTATCTAAAACTGAAGGAATTTTTCAAATCAGACCAGTAGTTCCTGAGACTAGCGCGTTCAACCAAATTAGTTAAAGATTACTACTCTTCTCTCGTCCTTAACTCGGGCCGTCTTTCAAATTACAATAACTTTTGATAGAGTGGACCGATTTTAATGAAACAAAGGCTAAGTTACTCCCGAAGATATGCTTTATGATTGAAGTTTTATTGTGAACCCAGTGCTTTAGTAGTGATGCGTGTTCGTACAAACAGACAGACAGGCTGATAGACAGACAGACAGACATTTCTAAAAATGATTGAAATGTATTCTATTACTTATTCCTAGATACCTGTAACCATTTTTTTCAGGAAAATCGAAAAAGTACAGACACATTACATTTACATTCTTATTATATACTAGCTGACCCGTGCAACTTCGTCTGCACCAAATCGGTTATCATTGGTGTCAATTGTATTTTTAAACGTGAAAAATTTTAATAAATCTAAAACCTTATTGCAGCCACACCTACGATTTCCAATTGTGAATCCAAACTATCAAGGGACTCACTCAAACATATACCCAGATGGTATGTGGTATGGTTTTAAAATAAGCCTACAACCCGTTCGTAGCATCATCTACCGGGTTCCATTAAAATAAAAACTAACCTACATATATTGGCGGTAATGTGAAAAAAAGCTTTAGAGGTCTATGGATCCCCAGGTCCTAACGAAGTTCCTTTGCCTTTTTTGTAGACTTTTACTATACAGTCAGTAAAGTTTACATTATAAAATATCAAGTTGATAGAGTTAAATTGTAAATTAAACGATAAAATATATTCATAAAATAAATAATGATAAATGAACCATAAATGATATCATAACTATTTTCAACTTGTATCAAAACTTTTTCACACTCCATTGTATTGAAGAAAAAAATAAATATTAAAAAGATATGAGCAATACGCGTCAAATGTCACTTGCCTGTAACTATTTGTCTAAGAGCTAGGAACGGTTTCGACAAAGAATTTCAATAAGCCAGTTTTTTATATATAATTATGTTCTTCCGAACAGTGTGCGGGCTACCTGGCTGCCGGTAAACGTTGCGTTTATTAGTGCATATCGCACCTTTACATGCAAAAATATTGATTTTTATATAATTTTTGAATGTTTTGTTTTCTACTAACTTTAAAACGCCACTAAAACATGAAATTATTATTGCCAGATATTTTTGTTATTTTTGGTAAATAAAATAAAGTATGTTCAAACCATGTTAAGATAGCTGCAATTTTAATATTATTATTATTTTTAATGAAGGCTTAGTCGCCTGCGCAACTATATCGCCTAAGTGACATACAACTATATAACAATAAGAATGACAATAAACTTAACAATAGCTTATATTAATTTTGTACAATTCTTAAGCATCTTTCGAAGTGGGGTCAGACAATAACGAATTGTACAAACCAGTGTGGAACGAACCAGAGGCATTCAGCCGATATCTAATATCTTCGTTTCGAACACATTCTGCCAGGATGTGGTGCACATCATCAATGAACTCACAACTCTGGCAGAGGGGTGATCGTACTTTACGCATTAGGTAGGCGAACTGTTTACACGGGATGTGTTCTGAGCGTAATCTTATTCCTGTGATTGCTTCCCGACGGCAAATCGTACTGTCATCAATCCATGGTGACCTTAAGGGGCGTGGCTGAATCGTTATGTACCATATTCGTTTTGTTTTAGAACGCTTATCAAAGTATTTCTTCCAATGCTAGTAACGGCTATTTTTAAATACTGAGCATACATCCAAGTAAGTTGGTAAAATATTAATAGGAGCACCTTCGGAGGATCCTTCTCAGTCTAAAAGATCAGAGCTTTCATTCTCAGTTATACCTATATGAGAAGGGATCCATTGTAAAACAATTACTTTGTTCTTAGCTTTGAAATCTAGTAATTGCTTCAAAATAGTGTAGGCTCTCGGTATTCCTCGAAAAGTCAAGGTACATCGAGCTACGTGTTGAAGAGCAGTTTTTGAATCGGATAAAATAACAATCTTAATGAACTCAGTGGATTCTACAAATGATAAGGCCTCTGCAATTGCTATCAGTTCAGTGTACATAATTGAAATATTTTCATCAATTTGAAATTTCATAAAAGTTTTGGAATTTGACTCAAAAAATGCGGCTCCTAAATAATTACCAGCTTTAGATCCGTCAGTGTATATTTTAACAAAATTTTGATAATATTTATTTATATATTGAAGACAAATATCTTTTGTTTAAGGAATATCATATTGACGCTTTGGCTTCCAAATACCATCTACATTTATTTTAATTATATTCTGCAAATCAATGTTATCAACCCAGGTGTGTAAAGTGAACATTTCATGTTTTATACTTGTTTGAATTGGAGTATTTTTATATTGAGAAAAAATAGAAACTAATAATGGTTTTTTTCTGTTACGCCAATAGAGTGATTGGAAAGAGATGGACAGTTCTTCTAATACATTAGTTAGTTCGTTCTTTTCTAATGACTTAAATTTAAATAGAATTTTGCCAGCTAAATATTGTCTCCTAAGATGTAATGAACATATGCTCAATTCGCTTTCCATAACATGCATTGGAGTACTTTTAATGAAACCCCCGATAATTCTCATGGCCTGGTTTTGGACTTTTTCAAGTTTATAGAGGTTAACCTGAGCACTACTATCATAAAGAAAGCTCGCATAGTCAATTCGACTGCGTGTAATATTGAAGTATAAACGAACTAAATGTTATGGATGAACATCCTAATTAAAACCGGCTAATGCTTTGAAAACGTTTAGAAACTTAGAGCTAGATTCTGCAACTGCATTGATATGTTTACCCCATTTTATGTATGATAAAGATAGCGATAATTGTGGAAACGCCTGTTATAGATGCATGTATTCAAGATGTCTTCAGTCCCAAGGCATATGTCTACGTTTATCGTTGTTTTTCAGTGTTTACGGTGAAATCTCAATATTGTAATGGTATATAAAATGAAATATGTTCTTTGAAATGGAAAAAATAAAATGGTTTGAAATGAATTGTTTCATTTATAAAGAATATCATCGGGCACATTATTGTCAATAACAAAATTGTCTGGCAGTGATATACTCATGTTTTAATAGGGTTAAAAAGTAACCAAACATTTTTTTCCTAAAATTATTTATAAATCAAAATTTTGACCTGTAAAGGTGTGATGCGCATTAAAAAACATAACGTTAACCGGCTACCAGGTATCCTGAATCCTGTTTGGAAGGGCCTAATATAATATATATACATATTAAAGAACCAGCTTTTCTAAAATTCTCGTTCTTCCAACGTTGCTGGCTCTTGTACTAAGGTGTCGCAAAAAAGCCTAGTTACATTAACTACAATTTTTTGTCTTTCGTTATCCTGGAGAACCCCTTGCGTTTTATGGGACAAAAAGTATCCTAAATGTAACCTTGTAATATTAGTTAAACCATGTGTCAAAGGTACAGACCGACAGACAGACAAAAATTGTAAAAAGATAATCTTTGGCTTCTATATCGATAACAAAGTCTACCCCGACTATAATTTTCGAAAAATATTTAATGTTCAGATTTGGTCTTGTTACAGTAAGCTGCAAAGTTTGTTTTCTTGAACGCTCTTATCTCAGGAATTACTGCTCCGATTTGAAGAGTGTTAGATAGCTCATTTATCGAGGTAGGCTATATACTATATAGCATCAAGCTAAGACCAATGGGGTTGGAGCATCAATGCAAAGAACAGCAAAGAAGAATGTTCCAAAACAGAGGTTTTTCTCGGGTTCGGGGGCCAAAAGTAACTATTACACGCGGACGAAGTCGAGGGCAGAAGCTAGTATGTTATATCGATGTATAAACTACTACCTTACAAAATTTCGTGAAAATCTGTCTAGTAGTTATTGCGTAAATTTCTTCTCTTTTATGTTTTCTTAAAAGTAAAATAAACAGACATACAAATGCGATATATATGTAAAACATGGCCTAAATGTTATACCGGTGTATAAGCTACTACCATACCAAATTTCTTCAAAATCCGTCCAGTAGTTTTTACGTGAATCCTGTACAAACGACAGACAGACAGACAGACAGACAGACAGACAGACAAAAATTTTAAAAACTATAGAAATGTGTTTTGTCATTGATTGTAAGCCCTCCCAGAGTAGTTTTTCTTTAAAATATTTAATGTACAGATTTCGTCCCGTTAGCCTTTTATTATATGTATAGAAGATATAAATAAGATATACCCAATATTCTAGGTGTTTTTTGGTCTCTACCAGTGTTATTACAAAAAAGTTAAATACGTATTGAATACTTGCTTTAAAAAGGTTTCGAATTAAATGCACCGCGGTCGCTGAATGTTAGCCATCTTGCTCTTTTGTCTCGCTTTAGTTACGTTAGGTTAGGCTTGCGATAAAGGATAATGCGAACATGCCTCGGGCGAGCGCGGTGCATTTAATTCGAAACCTTTTTAAAGCAAGTATTCAATACGTATTTAGCTTTTTTGTAATAATACCGTATAAGTTTAGTGTTTTCACCTTATATCTGATGTTAAATGACGAAGTGACGACAGGTTTGCAACTTGAGGTTGGTAGTCAGGCAGGGTTAGAAAAAGCCACTTTGATATAGTTTCCTCACGATGTTTTCCGACGCCGAAAGATGCGACTTTGGCCCTAAAATATCGTGACGATCGGTTAAGTAGTTAGTGCGTGAAAGCCTAACAGAACAGAGTCTCTTTCACAGTCAAAATCAAAAATTCTAATTGCATTGTTAATGATGAAGATATTATAGAGTTCATAGAGCCGCTTCAGCTGCTACCGTCTGTATCATGGCGAGTGCTCTGAAGAGTTATTCAATTTGACCCCTTCCTCCCCTTTTCATAACTGCACCACGCACGCTTGTCTTCGGAGCCACAGTTTTACGGTAAATCCTATCTGAGCACGAACTAAAGAGATCGCAACGTATTCTCTTTGTCGTACCGTGAAGCTGTGGAACAATCTCCCGGCCAGTGTGTTTCCTCCTTTTTTTGACATGGGGTCCTTCAAACGCAACGTGAAGAGATACTTACGAAGGCCGGCATGACAGCGGCGATCGGCGATGGATAGTACGTTTCTCGGTGGTCGCCATTGTTTTTGGATTGTACTGAGCCTACCATCAGGCACAGTACACTCATTTTGCCGAGCTACAATAAAAAAAATCTTTATTCAATTTAGGCCCAAAGAATGCGTTTAATAATGTCAAAACTATCACCAATTCGGACGAACAACCCAGTCATCGAGAATAGTTTTAGTGCGTGCACAGAGAGAGGTGTCATTTCACATCACTATCGATTCACTCTATAATAACCTTCTGACACCACAACCCACTTAACATGGCACAATTTATAGTCCGGCAAATCGGTAATATGCTTTGGGACTTTGTTATAGAACCTAACACTATTACTTAACAAACTGGCTTTGATGAGTCTGCAACGTGGGACAAAAAAACTGGTTTCTAGTATTTAGATCATGCTGGTCTTTTACAAAATCCAGCTTTCCTAAGTTTTTGCGGACATACATTATATTATCAAGAATGCATTGGGAGAGTAGAGCTGATATACCGAATTCCTGAAACTTAATCTTTAATTATATTAGTTACGATTTTCAAAGAAATTTGTGATTATTAAATATTTCATAATATAGTATCTCTCACGGTAACGTTTATTAAAGCGGACTGTCGTATATAAATATTAAAAAGATTACGAAGAAAGTCCGACCTTAAGGACTCGCGGTAACCCAAATTACATTATTCAGGAATCCATCCTAATTAAGCTAATACTCGGTGAATGGCGGCTCTACCCAATTATACCGCGGAAGAATTGTATCCCCCCCCTCACGCTATAATTAAAAGGTCCGTTAATATGAGCCAAAATTGTAATTAAATTTTAATTACTGTAATCAGATAACAATTATATCATGCTTGCCATTTGGTTTTAATTAGGCTCCTGTCATTTTTGCTTGGTAATCTAATGTATGTCCGAAAATACTTAGATAAAGCGGATTTAGTAAAAGATCGATATCATTTAAAATAGAAGGCACGGCGGACGTTATCTTGCTCTGATAATAAAAAAAGACAAATGATATACCTAAACTTTCCTCATGAATCACTTTATCTGCTGCTGAAAATCCGTTCAGATCCGTTCATCCGTTTTTGAGTTTATCGCGAACAGAGAGACAGACATGGCAGAGGACTTTGTTTTAGAATATGTAGTGATATTAAAAACTAACAAATTGTTAATTCCATATGTCAGGCATACTAAAACCAATAACAGTGTTTTAGGTAATAGTGTTAGGTTTTATAACAAAGTCCCAAAACACATTACCGATTTGCCGGACAGTGAGTTCAAGAACCAAGTCAAGCGGGTTTTAATGCCTAAAGACTATTATAGGATGAATCAATATATGAACGACGGTGACGTCTGGAAATGACACCCCTCTAATATATAAAATAGGTATAATGAAAAGATTAACCAAATCCAGTTTCTCGCCGGTTTTTCTTGATGTCAGTCAGTCGCCTTTACAGTTTTCTGTCAACAAACTAGTTTAAAGCGCCATCTATTCGAGACTGATGAAACTTTCCATTATAGACAATAAACAACATTGACAATCATTTAATTTGTAATAATAAAAAAAGAAAGTGTGTGTGTACTTATGTACACGCGTTAGAAGTTATACTTCTTTGGCGTAACAAGATCAAAATATTTTCAAAAATTTTATCTTTCGCCTTATTCTACGTTTGTAGAAAAAACGACACTAACAATAGAAAAAAGGTATGTAATACATTGAAAGTTTCAGTACAAAGAAATACAAACAACAAATACAAAGAAACAAAATATTGACTATAGCTAACTTCAGGGTGTCGGTTTTTCGTGACGGTGTGCGCGCGCATCATAATAATTTACTCTCATCATTTTCCCTAACGCGCCAAAAGAAGTATAACTTCAAAAATATTGAGGTCATTAATCGAAATATCAACTATCCCATCTCTTAAATAGAACTAAATTATACGTAAATGCCAACGATTCATGAAAATCGGTTGAGTAGTTTCGGAGTATATCGTGGACAAACATCATGACACTGGATTTTTATATATTTAAGAAGATATTTGCGCTTTTGAAAATATGAATAAAAAGCAACCGTCTCATATTTAACCCCTGGACTATTTTGAAGATGGTAGAGCCACGCTGTAGCTATTACTAGTTTACGCATGAATGGGTCGACTCGCCCGGGGTAGTACCACCGTCTCACAGAACACCGCCGTGAAGTAACAGTGCTTGCATTGTTGCGTTTCGTTCGGTCAGTGAGAGCTCCGGAGGCCCACCTCCTTCCCCTTTCTCCTTTCCCTACCCCTCCCCCATACACAGTCTGGCAACGCAATTGCGACTCCCCCGGTGTTGCTAGTGACCAAAGACGGTGGTGATCACTTGACATCAGGTGACCCACCTGTACGTTTGCCTGCTTTTACATAAAAAAAACCTATCCAAAACCTTAACCGTGTTATTACAAAAAAGTTAAATACGTATTAAAAAATTGGTTTAAAAAGGTTTCGAATTAAATGCACCGCGCTCGCCCGAGGCAAGTCCGCGTTATCCTTTTTCGCAAGTCTAACCTAACGTAACCAAAGCAAGACAAAAGCGCGAGATGGCGAACATTCAGTGACCGCGGTGCATTAAATATGAGGCCTTTTTAAAGCCAAGGTTCAATACGTATTTAACTTTTTCGTAATAACACCGTTAAAGGTTTAAGCTTCATATAAACGAATGTAGATCTCATGACACGTTGGTCAACAGACTGTTGGCTGCATAAGTTTTAAAAAATACCGTATTTACTGCAACATTTGAAAAACTTGAATATAATACATATAATAAGAATGTAAATATAACGTGTCTGTACTTTTTTGATTTTCGTGAAGAAAAAATCTTGCCGGTTTCTAACAATAAGTAATAAAATACATTAAATTCAGCTTTAGTAAATGTCTGTCTGTCTGTTTGTTTGAACACGCATCAATGTTAAAGTACTGTGTTCGTAATAAAACCTTCTGAAGAATATCACAAAACATATTTTCGAGTAACATTTAGTCTTTGTTTCATAAAAATCGATTCGGTCTATCAAAAGTTATTGTAATTTTAATGACTACGCAATTTAAGTACGAGAGAAAAGTAGACAGTAATGAGACTTAATACATTCAGATGACTTTATTAGTCACTGTTTTGTACAGCAGATGCCACGCGGACAAAATCGCGGGCAAGTTGTTAGTATAATCCGTCCTTCACAGTCCACTACGATAAGGCATTTGTCTATTTAGTTTTTTTGTTAACTCACCAATGCTGCGTATCTCATTAGATATATTGCATACAACTATTTCAGGACAAGTAGTGGAACAGATCCACTTTGAATTCCCAACGATCAAGGAGATCTCGTCATTTACAACTGTCAGATCGTGATGAGGGTGTTATATCTGTCCAGGGACACGGTATCGAGAGCTCAGATATTTCATTAAGTCATTCAACCATCACTGTATCGGATATACTATGAAAGTTAATTAGACGGCAGATATAATTTATTATTCAAATTTATTGCGTGAAATATTTTGTAGAATTGCTACTCTTTGTTAGAGTATCCTCATATAAATGATTTAGGTTTGTCGTTCGTAAACACTGCTCGTCAGATTTCGGACGATTTTTTTTAGTATTATTTCCTAGACACTTTCCGTGTTATAACAAAAAAGTTAAATACGCATTGAATTCTTACTTTAAAAAAGTTTGGTCACAAAAGAGTGTCTTACCCTTGTTCACAGATGGACATTATTTTAATTAAATTTTTTTTTTCAAAAGCAGGCAAACGAACAGGTTTGTTACCTAATGTTAAGTGATCACAACCGTCCATAGATATTAGCAACACCAAGGGAATCACAAGTGCGTTGCCAGCCTGTGTATAAGTGAGGAGTAGGGAAAGGAGAAAGGGGAAGGGAAAGGGGGGAAGGAGGTGGGCCTCCGGCGCTCTCACTGACCGAACGAAACGCAACAATGCAAGCACTGTTACTTCACATCGGTGTTCTGTGAGAGGGTGGTACTACCCCGGGCGAGCCGACACATTCATGCATTATTTTCTAACACTTGTCTAAGTTGACAGTTCTTATTCTATTGTTATAATTAACTGTATCTCTATTTGCCGGCAAAAGAAGTTACATAATAAAACATGGATTTCGTGCGTATAATTAATTTAGAGGAATCAAATAAATTAAAAATTTTTAGACATTCACAAGTAAATCATAACTACCACTATTTGACACTATTGACATCTGACAGTTTATTTAATCTGTCATTATACTATTTTTCAGTCTCACGCAGTTTCATATAATATATAAATCTTATAAATTGCTTATTTTATTTATTTTATATATCATTTCCTTTTAAGTAAAATATAACAATAATGATAACTAATTCAACGTATCGTAAATAAAATATTCGTAATACAGATCTGATCAAAAAATTATTCATTAATTAAAATTGTTTGCAAAATATCTGTATGTAATAATATAATGTTTTTAAATAATGAGACTGCTACTGAACGAATGCTATTCAGGGTTGCTAGCATAAAAAACTTAAATCAGATGTTTAGTTAAAGATCGCTTGGACACGCTTTTGTAAAAAAGTATTTTAAACATGACCAACTAGATTTTCGAAATTTCGAAAGATGCTAAAGAATTGTACAAAATTAATGTAAGCTATTGTTAAGTTTATTGTTATATAGTTGTGTGTTACTTAAGCAGTATAGTCGCGCAAGCGACAAAGAGTTTATAAAAAAAAACTCGTGTTATATCCGTGTTCAATTTTTGTTTTTTTTTATAAAACCGTTTGTGTTTATGTTTTTTTTTCGAACTGACAACGCCTTTGGCCTGACGAACCTTTACAGCTTCACCGGACTACTAAGGCGAGTGCTTAAGGTGTTTCGCCGCTTGGCAACTAGCTCAAGAATAGCAGAGTGGACAAACCTCGGCTTAGGCTGTTGCCTCCCACGTAAAACAGCGAATCTGCCTAAGCTAAATTGAGCTAACTATTCATCCATATAAGTATTCGTGAGACGTGATTTCATTGAGCAATAATTATATTTATCGGGTTGTAGACGACGTAAGTTGATTTTATGGGGTTAATTTCGCTCCCGCGCACCAGATTAGGCACCCCTCGGCAGCAGCTTAAGCCTAGGTCCGTTCCCTCGGCGTGGAGCCCTTGAATGTGCGGCTCGCGCGATACAGTGACACAAAATCTTACATCACTGCGACAACATTACACATATCACCTCCACACACGTGCACGCATACACGCTTACACATGCAAGTGGAAGGGTTTTATTTTTTCCCCTTATCAAACTGAAATAGTTTAGAAAATTATCCGATACGAAATATATATAAGAGTTGTTGAGGTATGTATGCTTGGTACACATATATGTTTCAACAACTCATATATGTATGAACAGTTAGCGTAGCTTAGGTTAGCTCAGATAGGTCGCGAATTGCATGTATCAGGCAACAGCTCAAGCCGAGGTGTGCTGTGCACCCTTGAGCGAGTTGTCAAATAAAATCGGCTGAGTGCCTTAAGCGCTCGCCTTAGTAGTCCGGTGATGCTGTTAAGACCTTGCCAGATCAATAGTTGGAAAAAAAAGAAATGTCGATTTTACACCTGCAAAGGTGATAGAATAATTCGTATCTGAAGCGTCATCGAAAATTAATATCGCGTCACATACAGACGTGGAAAAAGTGCTCGGTGGAGCGATTGATTTGAGAGATTCTGTAAGTGCGATACGGTGAGCTTACCCTGGGCGTAAACTTTTCAAATTAAATCTGTTTTGTTGTACTTTGGAAGCGGTTTCTTAAGTATATAAAAAACCTATGCGGTCACGGGACCTCCAACAGGAAGGAAGTTTCTTACGCTTTTTCTGCGATTTTAAATGATATTAGATTATTGAGTGATATTGTTAGATAAGGGAAAACGTTATGCCCACTTCATGCAACTCTCTCTCTCTCTCTTCCTCACTGTTGGTGCAATATGTATTATTTTATTTATTCCATTTATTCACAAGACAACGAGAGTCTATGACATAAATATTAAAAAAATACTAGCTACTTAGTTGGAATAACAAAATAAATCTAATAAAAGATTAAGTGAATCGAGATTATTACATAAATAAAATGTCAGATTGTATCGTAGCATTTTTTGATATTAAAAAAAAACCTTGACAAATTACCGTATACCTAATCCTTCCTCATGAATTACTTATCTACTGATGAAAATCTGTTCAGTAGTTTTTGAGTTTATCGCGAACAAATAGACAGACAGACGTGGTGGAGGACTTTGTTTTATAATATGTAGTGATAACTCAAATTTGAAAAAGGAGACTCCGTAAGTCGTATTTAGTAAAATATAAAGATTTCTTACTTGGAATTCCCCGAAATGATAACAATAACATCCAAAAGGAATATTCGAGACCTCTGACATATTGTTTGTGCCTTGTAGATATGTAATGAATAACTGCATTATTTAAAGGCAGACCATTAGACACCAGAGCAGCAATCTACACTACGAACTTACATTGGAATATGTGATGAGATCGAGGATCATGATTTCGCATTTTGACTATACAAGTCGAAGAATATACTTAGAAATTGCGCTTTTGTAAGTCGACATTTTAGCAGTCCTTTGTATCTCGAAATTCTTGTTAAGTTGAAAACTCATTAACTCAAATTAGTCTCTAACACCTCTAAGACCAGTAACAGTTTTTTAGATAATAGTTTTAGATTTTATAACAAAGTCCCAAACCACATTACCGATTTGCCAGATAGTAGGTTCAAGTGTCATATCAAGCGGGTCTTAATACATAAAGCCTATTATAGTGTGGATCAGTATGTGAACGATGGTGACGTCTGGAAATGACGCCTCTCTCTGTGCATCAACAAAAAAATAACTGTATATGTCTATAAAAATATGTAGTGCTGTGATAAATAGAAAAGATAAAACAGACCGTTTATCTTACCGGTTCTTCAAAATGAATGGGTTGTTTTCCCAACCAGTGGTAGTTTTAATGTACGTATGTGCGTTCGTAAAGCCTAAATTTAATAAAGTATTTTTTGTTTTTTAAAATATAAGTTACAGAAATTCCACTGTATATGAATACACAAGTACATACAATTATCCAGAACAATCCAAACATAAGTCTTTCCTTAATAACATTAGTGTAGACGGAACCCTTTCACATTCCTTAGACAATAACGCACCAATTTATGCCTTTGTCCTGAATATTCGACGGCATGGCATTATCATTATCACGGGGCCAAACCGTAAGCGATCCCCGAGCCTAGTCGTAAACACGCTCATAAAAAGTGCGATACGTTGCGAGGAACAGTATAGCATGTGAGATAATGGATATTAAAACGTGTACTTGTAGATGATAGAAGTGTCATATTGAATCTTTGCTATATTATAGACTGGCTTGTTGTCTACTAACTTTAAAAAGTTTAAAACATCTAACTCGTTTATTAATCAAATGTAACTTGAGAATAGAAGCTCATAGATATTCCTAATTGCGAATATATTTAAAATTCAATATCGCAAAAAAATACGCTTGCACTACTATTTCTTGGGAACCGTCCACCGTCACAACCGTGTAATATTTCTCAACGTTCATTTTAACTTAATCATATATGAAGTGTGAGCCACCTCCGAATGACTCAGAACTATAGCGATGATTTGCTGATTCCGAAGTTGAACTTGAAGAACGTAGAGGTTTTCTCGCAATAAAAGATTTGTTACTAGTGAAGCAGCGAAGGCTGCGCTCGTGTGCAGACTTGTTCAAAACAGGAGGTCTATACCGACCGCGCCGGTTTTTAAGGCTACTCCGGGGCACATTTTAGGAACAAAGAACCGCTTACGCACGCCTGCGGGGCTTCGCCAATCAGAGCGCTTAGTTGCGTGCGCAGCGTCAAAGCGCGTCCTAACTAACTAAACAGGCGGGACGGTATTGCGATGAGTCATCCTTCGCTTTCTATTTATTTATTTACAAGTGTACTTACAAGTAACAACTTAATACTATTTCAAATATTAAACTATTTTATTATATATAACTTCTGTTCTATACTATCAAATCTACTTTTAGACAAAACACTATAATACATATAACTGTAATAACTATTTCTAACTATATTATCATAACCCTACATGACATTCTATATGGTAAATAAAACACAGATACACATATCTCTTTAATTTCAGATAAACTATCTATGAACTATAAGAGATTTACTACTAAGATGATTGGCGTGACAATATTGAGAAAACGTAATAACAATCATATACATACTATATACACTAAAATAAAACTCGATCAGACATATCTCTTTATTGTTGCCTAAAACATAAAGTGAAGGGTATATCTTAAACTATTTCTACATTGCATAAGTTATCGCGAACATGAAGACAAGTATGAGCCATAAAGTGAAGCGTGAGTAATATTTAGTTTGCTGCCTCATATGCTATGCATAATTTGGTTTGAAAGCATTATAAAAATAAACAGACCAACCAAATTACATAGTTCACATAAATTAATGACGTATGAGAGATACATTTTTACCTACTTCATATTTTATTGATAAGTCAACAGAATGGAACCCAAATAAGATTTTTCATACATTATTTTATATTTTATACGTGTCCTGCCTTGATAATAAAAAATAAACAATCTAAAATTCAACCTCAGCACCACCTACTAGATCCAATTGTGAATTTAAGCCATTCTTGGATCCAATCGAACACATACAAAAAATTTCATCAAAATCAGTCCAGCTGTTTAGGAGGAGTTCAGTGACATACACACGTACAGAAGAAATGTATATATAAAGAAGATTACTAATATAATAGAGCTAAAAAAATGTTTATCGTTTTTATGAACGTGCTTTGTTTTGGAACTACTAATGTTAGTAAAATTATTCTTGAACATTATGTAACCTTTTTACTGTGAAAAGTTATATACTAACTAACACTATCCTACGATTCTTAGGTGTGAGCAATTACGGTACGAACTGTAGATCAAAAAGTACGCTAAGTAACAATGAAATGATAGCGTGGCACAGCGCTATGTATCGAACGGAAAGGGCACAGTATAAATTAAATGCGAGTAAAACAGTTGTCACTGAGATTTAATTGATATAAAAGTAAGACTTTGTTGTTCATATCGTCGCATATTTGCAGATATCTTAAATTTTTTTAAACAACTAATATACAACACATGTAACTTTTAAATATATCTAATTATTATCTAGATATAGCTAATAAATTTTAACAAAATCCTTCGTAAGAAAAGGTAGAAAAAAAAAGAAAATACTTGCCCTACTGTTCTTCCTAATACTGCGCATAGAACGTCCATATCTACGAATGCGATCAGTGTCTCATGAATAAATTTACAGGAGTTACCCACAAAGAGATGGTTGCGATCATGGGATATCTCGTTTGGATGAGATGCGACGAGATGTTTTGCAAAGTGGTGAAGCTGTTTACCAAACACTTAGCTGATTTTTTTAACTTGAAACGGTCTTATTACAAAAACAAAAATAAACACAGACTTAACACGAGTTTTACTAAGCAGTGCTTAAAATTTTAGATGTAGATGAACACATGCTTATAATACTTTATTACAAATGCGGTCTTTAGTTAAACATCTGATTTAAGTTTTTTTTATGCAAGCAACTCTGAAAAGCATTCATTAAATTCGATCTCCTCATTCAAAAACTTTCCATTATATACAGATATTTTGTAAATAACTTATATTTATGAATAATATTGTTGTTCAGACTTCATTAAGAAAATTTACTTCTTATAAGTTAAATTGGTTATCATTACTGTGACATTTTAGTTATAAGAAAATGATGTAATTGTTAAAATAGGCAATTTATAAGATACTAGCGGACCGGGCGGACGTTGTCCTGCCTTGATAATAAATAAAAATCCTAAAAGTCAACTGCAGCGCCACCTACCGGGTCCAATTGTCAATCTAAACCATTCTCGAATCTCCACGAACACACACAAAAAATTTCATCAAAATCGGTCCAGTCGTTTAGGAGGAGTTCAGTCACATACACACGCACACAAGAAATATATATATTAAGATAAGATATATATATTACATATAAGGGCGCTTTCAGTTTAGACGATCTCTGTCAGTCTGCTGTCGTACGGTCGATACACCGATTTATGAGCGGGTGTTGTACGACAGCCGGACGACAGCAGTACGACCTAAAATGTCTAATTTGGAGTGCGACGCGGCTGCAGTTCGACTGTATTTTAGTGATATCCACCACTACCTTCGATCGAGCCATGGATTCAGACGAGGAAGGGTTACTGTTGATTCTGGTCTTATTAAAAAAAAAGATTACAGAAACAAATTATTACCTGGATAATTTTCACTCGTATTTTTATTTTTAAAATTTGTATTATTTTTTTTACGTATATCTTCCCACGTCTTTTATTCTGTATAGTATTAAAATAATCATAATATTTTGAGTTTCATACAGCGGGTTGGACCTGCATTTCGTCTATATTTTTTTCAATTTTTGTGTCATCCCTAGTAAGAAAGTAGGCAAAGTTATTTATATTGGAATATGCAAAACTCGAAGTGCCCTCCTCACTAGCAAATCAAAAAGGAGGCACATCGCGATCGCGGTGTTGCTGTCCTGCCAACAGACGTGCGCCGGACTGCCTCGTCCGTTCTCGGTTCGACACATTTTGTATGAAATACGTAACCGGCCGTGTGCAGTGTGCTAACCACCTTGCTGTCACGCAGCAGCAGTCCGTCACCAACTGCTTAAATCGAAAGCGCCCTGTGCGTCAGGTGGAACAACAGTATAATGTCACATTATATACTTATCACATGTTGCTGCCCATGCATTTTACTTTTTATTTTGTCGCCATCATCGGTGACGTGTAATCGCAAAATGTTACTGATCCAAAAATTCAATTACGCATATAGTAGACTATGTGCAATACGTCACGAGTACGTCGAGATCATCAGTAACGCGAACCGATAAGTTTATCCCCTACCGAATATTTTTTGACGTGATAACGTCTTATAAATCGATGAACGCCGGTTGCATGTACGAAAAAGTATGAATCATTGTCACGTCCGATGAGCCGAGCGTGCAAGCGAGAGCGTGGAACAAGCGATAGACAGGCGCGATCGGCCTATGCGTTCGGCTTGTGAATCATCTATCTATATACAGAATAAGTCAATTCAGTTCATAAAAGTATGCAATTTTTCATCATTTTTCTTATGACGTCATTACGTAAAATTATCACCCGTAAACCGGCTTTCCAGACAACCAATTTTTTCTTTACCTATAGAATCGTTAATCACGGCTAAAGAAGTTTTCCCTTCAATAATAAGCATAAACCTAAGCCAAGATCCATTTATGAAAAATTCCCCATCGAATGGTCAGTCTTGATACATTCAGTAGTTCTGACGTAATAGAGCCTCAAAGGAAGTGTATTTTCATTATATACATTATGAGATTATTTCGCCACCTTACAGGATATATTTTTAGATCTTTTGATTATATAGTTTGGTCGGAGATAATCCTTTGATCATAGACCTTGCCTTTATTATTTTTAGTAAATCCCCTTCATAATAGGGGTGCGGAAACAACAAAGCGATGTAGCGGGAACGTTGGTATTCATCATCACGCTATAAGTCTTTATCGAAGTGGGTAAACTGGTAGCTGTCTCTAACTCTACTAAATACGTAGTCTTTCATATATTTGCAAAATGAAATGGAACTTTGGTAGTCTCAATTTAATAGGAGAAGTAATTCAAATATTTCTTCATCTATACAAATTAATAACATTAAAGTGTGTTTATAATCTCAAAAAAAAAAAACAAAAATTTTCAAAATATTGTTAAATAATGAACACACGTTGTTTTATAGTACAACGCTTCATCTTTGATAACGCTAAACTCTCAGCATTCAAATTCTTTTTTTTTATATTATAGGGGGCAAACGAACAGGCGGGTCACCTGATGGTAAGTGATCACCGCTGTCCATAGACAGTAGCAACACAAAGGGAGTCGCAAGTGCGTTGCCGGCTTTTTAAAGGGGGTTTCCCGTGCTCTTACTGACAGAACGAAACGTAACAATGCAAGCACTGTTAGTTGACGTGGGTGTTTCTGTGGGTCGGATGGTAGTACCGCGGGCGAGGCGACCCATCCATGCTGAAACCAGTAATAGCTTCAGTGTGGCTCTACCACCTACAAGCCAACAATTACCAACAGTTGCCAACAATTTACTGCAAAAATGGCGGCAAATTCAAATCTTACGTAAATTTTGGGACATAATAAAAGCATATAAATAAAAAATACTTAATCCATTTTTCGCCCTGAAAAGACGATTATGAAGTTGAAAGCCACCACCGGTTCGGAAAATGACCCAGTCTTCGAGAGGAATCGGCAAGAAACTTGATCTGGTTCATCTTTTCATGATACATATTCTTACAAACATGGATAGCCACATTCGTTTTTCGTAGATGCACAGAGAGGGGCGTCATTTCCAGGCGTCACTATCGTTCACATATTGATCTACTCTACACACAAAATCTCCTCATATTTTAAAATCCAACAGTTTAGGCTACAATGTTTATAAAAAATATACATGTTTAGGTACTTTTTTTAAATACTATTTCAGTTTTTCGGTTACGAAGCAAAATTTTGGATATATGTGAAAAACAAATGAGCCCTAGATATTAACCCTAAGTATTCTCCCAAAGCGTGAGAAGACTTCCCATATAAAATTTTCGCTTTGATTTTTTTTTAATATTTATAACTCGATGGCACTTTATGCTATGATATCGTTATGTGCTCCGGTGTGAGCGTTCTACAATAGTGCCTATTGCGAGTTAACTGTAACCCACACCAGTGAGACAGTACACGTCATTAAAGCCAAATCTTGTAGAAATTTCTTGTCATTTTGTTGTTTTTTTGTTAATGACATAACCTATAAAAAAATATAAATGAAACATTGGTATGAAATTTAATTTACTACAAAAAAGTCTTTAAATCAAATCTCTTAGATCGATATTTGTCGAGAAATTGAGCTTTTAATGTTTTGTAGCGTAAAATTTTAATCGATTAATGAATCAAACTTTACTTATTCGACCAATCAAGCTATCAACAAAAATCCCGTCCCAATATATAATGACAGCATAATTAATATTTTATTAATATGTTTTGTTTCAGATAATTATAACGAAAAATGTTTACAATCCGGAGTACCTTCATTTTACTCATGTTCGTGGAAACACGTAAGTACATACTGTTGTACTGATTAACTAATTAGGATTGCCACCTGATCTTAGCAATTAAGTATTCTATGATTTTTCCAGTGATTATACTATATACTCAATGTGAACAATGAAGTATGTGTATATTCTTTTGTTTATATTGTTTGATTTCCCTAGTACTTACTTTAGATGAATAATTAAGCACCAGAAGTATTTGGATGGCGTTTTTAGCGAGACCTTGGACTATCTACTATTTAGGTACCAACCTTAAAATCTGTGGCTAAACACCTCTTGGTGTGTTAAGGCAGGTGCACTTGATTGCCAGTCCCCTTTAAGTTTAGCATGTTTACCATTTTAAACCACTTCGTTATTTCAAATCAGGCAAGACTGTGGTCAAATGATAACACTTATAAAAGGTATAAAAAATAATAAAGTTCGCTCGTCCTGTTCTAACACGGGATAATCCTAAAATGAGTCATACCAGAAAAGATGTACTATACTGGGTTTTTTTTATACTGTGTTTTTTTTTTTTTATCGTAGCTCAGCAAAGTAACTGTACTGTGCCTGATGGTGAGCACAGTATAATCCAAAAACAACGGTGACTACCGAGAGACACGCTATCCCTCACCCCTCACCGGTCGCTGCTGTCATGCCGGCTTGCATAAATGTCTCTTCACGTTACGCTTGAAGGACTCCATATTATAGGAAGGAGGGAACACATTGGCCGGGAGATTGTTCCATAGCTTCACGGTACGGCAGAGATAAAAAGTTGCGAACTTTTTAGTTCGTGCCCAGATAGGATTTACCGTAAAACTATGGCTCCGAAGCCCAGCGCGCGTGGTTCGGGTATGAAAAGGAGAGGAAGGGATTAAATTAAATAGCTCTTCAGAACACTCGCCATGATACAGACGGTAGAACACACTCAGTGAGGCAATGTCTCTGTGCAACTGAAGCGGTTCTATAAATTGTGTAATGTCTGAATCATTAACAATGCGGACAGCCCGTCTCTGCAACCTGGCCAGGGCATCTAGTAGGTATTTATCACCATATCGACTTTGGTATCAATCTAGTTGGGTACCATTTGCTATTACCTCCTTTGAATCCTCGATACATATTGACTGGAACGCAACTCGCCTAAGCGTGCCACAAATGCTGATATTGTTTTTGATAAAGATTTTGACGTGATCTTAGTATGTCATGTAGTTGATTTTATATTTTATTCATAAACTTGTGTTATTGGTCTATACTTTGTAATATTGGTGCGTATTTTGCGTAATATAGTTCGGTTATTATGTGCAAGAGAAGTGGATGGAAAATAATAACAGAGAGCATTAATTCTAACATGCCCCAAAAACCCCAGGAAAGTTCTAACAAGGGAACCACGATCTTGTTGGAACATTGAAATTATCAAAAGACTTGTAAATATTATTACCTACTTGACAATGGTAAGTAGGTAATCTGGATGATTGATTGCCAAAAAATAAATTAAAAAAATAAACGAGCATTACAGTAGTCGCATATGATATGTAACATTTGACGCTATCCTACTATGTAATTGAGATGGAATATATGTGAAGTCAATTTATCGGTTGAATGTATTATAAGCTTGAAAATGAACTTTATCAGACGCTTAATAGTAAAGATAATATTATTAGATACTATTAGATACCAAAAAGTAAATCGAATTCAAAAATAAATCCCACTTGCGATATTAGAATACCAGAAATGGATTTATATAAAAAATAACACAATTACATATCTCAACACGAGAACTCACATAAACAATCAAATAACTCAAGTAACACAATCAATCATAAAAACCCAGGAAAATAACAATGTAAATGGAAAGAACTCACGCAATACAACCTTCCAAAGAGACGACCGAGCAAGAATGTTTTTAATGACGCGACGCGGGTGTCGTCTCGTGACTAGTGGACCCGGCAGACGTTGTCCCGCCCTGATTATGAAAAAATCTTAGACAAATTATACACTAAAACGTTCCTCATCAATCACTCAATCCACAGGTGAAAACCGCATGAAAATCCGTTCGGTAGTTTTTGAGTTTATCGCGAATAGGCAGACAGACAGACGCGGTAGGGCACTTTGTTTTATACTATGTAATGATGTAATAATATTAGGTCTTTACCTATGAAATTGCCGTTTTCTATGAAAAAAATTAAACGAATTTTTTTCATGTATTTTTTATCTGTATTAATCGAAGTGATCACTCATTCAATCAATGTATCATTGCCAACGCCGTGGCAGTTTATTGATGCCCTTCTTAAAGAAATCAGCTGGACGGGAGGCAACAAATTCTTCAAAGGCATTTTGTACTGCCTCTCGGGTATTGAATTTTTTTCCCGCCAAGGAGTTCTCCAAATTCTGGAAAAAGTAGTAGTCTGTAGACGCAAGGTCTGGTGAGTAGGGCGGATGACGGAGAACTTCCAACCCCAGTTCTTGCAACTTGGAGTCCGTCTGCTGTGCAGTATGAGGTCGCGCGTTGTCGTGCAGGAGCAGCGGAGACGAGCGATTGACCAATGCTGGTTGGAGATGTGCCAGCTTCTCCATCATTGTGTTCAGTTCTTCACAGTACACATCTGCAGTAATGCTCCCCCCGTTTGGTAAGAAGCTGTGGTGAATCACACCGGCGCTAGACCACTAAACAGTGACCATCACTTTTCTAGGGGTAAGTTTTCGTTAAGGGCATTGTTTAGGTGCTGAACCAAGATCCAACCAACTTGGTGAGCGCTTGCGGTTATCAAACAGAATCCATTTTTCATCGCAGGTTACAATGCGGTTCAAAATTCCTTCATTTGTGTGTCTGTTGAGCAGTGCAAGGCACGTCTTGACGCGTACTTCGCGCTGGCGATCATTGAGTTCATGGGGCACCCATTTGTCAAGCTTTGTTACCTTGCCAATTTGACGCAAATGGACCAATATTATTTTGATGCTAACGTTGAAAGCTGCTGCTAATTCAGTCATAGATTGTGTATCATCAGCTTCCAAAATCGCCTTTAATTTGTCATTGGAGACCAAAGTCTTCGGACGACCGCGAGGTTCATTTTTCAGGTCGAAATTCCCAGAACGGAAGCGAGCGAACCAATAATAGGTGGTGCGTTGGTTTGTAGTGTTAGCTCCGTAAACGTCGTTGATGTTGCGTGCCGCTTGTGCCGCGTTGCTGCCACGACGGTACTCATATTACATAATTACTCGAATTTTTAACGTATTCATGATGACAAAAAAGATTGAAATGCGATGAAAATGTAACACTAATCAATAAACAAATGACTAATTTTGGAAAAAGAATTCCATGTTTTTAAAATAAAATTAATTTGAAATTAGAATTCTTACCCAAACAAAAATTATTTTGATTTGAAATGGCCAGTACTGCAGAACGGCAATTTCATAGGTAAAGACCTATTATATACAGTTATTATCATCGATCTCCATATTTTAAAACTATCATACTTCAAATTAGCTATAATGAAGCTTTATTTTAATTTGTTACTTACTTACATTGAAACCAGATGGCGGCACGGTCGCGCGCCCATAATATATACATAATGAAATCTATTGTATGATTTTTATTATTATTCAATTTAGTTTCTTTTATTATTTTTTTTTCAAAGAATTATATTGATTCGTTTATAATCTATTGATTGACAAAATCAAAAATATTAAAAAACTAGATAGTACAGAAACGTGATGCCATATTGCCGTAACGGACTTCCGTTGCATTATCGTCCAGTTACCTCCTAGTCGCGCCTAAAGAAGTTTTACTTCAAAAGAATGCAGTTATGTAGTAGTCAGGGCTACCACCCAGAATATTGAGTGTTTTCTTTAGTTACAAACGATAGGTGCTAAGAAACATCTTGACTCGTTCAAGTATGGAAGACAGCATCCTTCCGCACCTTTAAAGGGTTGCTCCGATTGTAACGTTATTATCGGAGTACCTCTTTTAACATCCTGTCAATTTAGCTGTTATTCATTGAACCTTTCGAAATACGTGCTTACTGTTTTCTTGTGTTTGCTTTCTCTTATTACCGTACTAGTTTTTGTTCGCGTCTTTGCTCGTTTTAATGTGGGTTTGACCTATCTCTATGTATATTCTCTATTTCTGACAAAGTGTTTACAAAATTTGATCAAGTAGCTAAGACGTGAGAGCGTAACGAATATACTTTCCCATTTATAATGTTAGCTACGACCTAGTGCTACAATTTTCATATTTTGACAATCAGCTTTTTGAAGTTTAAACTTCTTTAGGCACGTCGAGCGGTATTTTTTGGCAGGAAATAATCTCGTGACTTCGCGTGATGACATGGTAGTAAGCGTGACCGAGCGTATTGCGCTTGCTCGGTTTATCAGACTAGTGACGCGTGGTATAGCAACCTGTGTACATGTAATATTGATATATTGCAGATCATAATAGGATTGATTGATTCATAAATTTTAGAAGAATATATACTTATTGCTCCATGTGTCAATGGCTGTGAGAACTCATGTTAATAATTTCAATAAACAGATAATGAAATTTTTCCACTGTTTTGGGTTTCCACTACTGTCGACAGTCCTTAGGACTGCCTCAACTGGTTTTTATGTAATCGTTTGGCTAAATAATATTCATATTTTATTAGCATCGCTTGATTGATTACTCAGGTTCAATTTATGTGGAACAGTGTAGCAGCCAGCAGCAGCAACCTAAGATTAATAAACGATATATATTATTTATATCTTCTATACATATAATAAGAATGTAAATATAACGTGTCTGTACTTTTTAGATTTTTGTAAAAAAAAAAAGAAAAAAGTATGTGTGTACTTATGTACACGCGTTAGAAGTTACACTTCTTTGGCGTAACAAGATGAAAATCTTTTCAAAAATTTTATCTTTCGCCTTATTCTACGCTCGTAGAAAAAACGACACTAACAATAGAAAAAAGGTATTTAATACATTGAAAGTTTTAATACAAAGAAATACAAACAACAAATACAAAGAAACAAAATGTTGACTATAGCTAACTTCAGGGTGTCGGTATTTCGTGACAGTGTGCGCGAGTTACCGTAATATTTCTACTCTCATCATTTTTCCCTAACGCGCCAAAAGAAGTATAACTTCAAAAATTGTTGCAGGAGTCTAGCGATAAGAATTAAAATACATTTAAATCAATTTTAGATACATCTGTCTGTCTGTCTGTTTGTATGAGCACACATGACTGCTAAAATACTGCGTCCATGAAAATCATAAAGCATAAGTCTTTGTTTCATTAAAATTGGTTCGGTCTATCAAAAGTTATTGTACTTTTAATGACGAAGCGACGTAAGTGCGAGATAAAAGTAGATAAATAAACGGACTTGATACATTCAGAGAATTTTATTTATCACTATTCTTTTTTACATAAGGTTCCACACTAAAGAAACCGGAACGAGCTAGTAAAATAATAAGATTATGGAAAACGCCATCTGTCTTCTTTATGCACGCTTTGACCATAAATAGAAATATATATAAATACTAGCGGACCCTGCGGACGTTGTCCTGCTTTGATAATTTAAAAAAAATCCTAAAATCCAACCGCAGCGCCACCTACCGAGTTAAATTGTAAATCTAAACCATTTTCGGATCCACTGGAACACGCACATAAAATTTCATCAAAATCGGTTCTGCCGTTTAGGAGGAGTCCAGTGACATACACACGTACAGAAGAAATTTATATATAAAGAGATAACTATATCAGGTATATTGTTTCCAGAATACTTAGGCAATTTTTTACGCATCAGATACTCTTTGTATCTCTAGGTCGGATCCGCAATATACCTCCTTGGTATCCTAGACAGATTTCGGGGAAGATATATGAGCATTATAAATGACTTGTTACTTACTACCAAGCCGCACCGCGTTGAGCGTGTTCTACTGTCTGTATCATGTCAAGTGTTTTGAAGAGTTGTTAAATTTATTCTCCTTTTTCTTTTCATCACATCACATACACACTGGGCTATGGAGCTATACTTTTATGGTAACTTCCGTCTCAACGCGAAGTATTTGTAGTCATATATAGTTTTGTTTTTGTCTGTCTTTAACTTATCTCGGGGTTCCATGAAAATTTGTTACCGTCTCACGGACATTATTGTTTTTGCGTCATTTTGTATTGTAATACCAATGTTTACAGCTTACATATTATGTCCTTCTTCATTGATATATTGATTTGTTTAAGGTTTGGTTGCAGATGAACTTGGTCTTAAATTGTGGTCATTAATGATGTGTTATCTGAGTTTATATTATTGTTTTTAACTTAATGATTGGTCTTTTAATTATTTCTGACATGAATATAGCCGATTTAGTGTTCGTATATCATATGGGCTCCCATTGAAAATCGGCACTACCGTATTGCTGTATTGCAGCATATTGCTGAATGGGGTTGTTAGATGTTGGACATCTTTTTGTTCATCTGTATATTTGACGTTACATGTAAAAATGAGCCAAATCCAAATTTAGCCGTTTCTAATATTTTACGTTATTTTTCAAGAGCTTCGAATTTTGTACATGTAACGTATGAACGTCATAAAAAGCAAACTAAAGACCATATTAACAGCAAATGGAAATCTAAAAAAAATTAAACATGTTTTTTTTTAACTTTATTTTTGTCAACCAATCTTTTAGATCATTACTGCCGTTGGCGAGTAGTTAATAGTATTACAAGTTCTTCTTCCATTCCATTTTTGGCAACCAGTCTTCTAGTAGGCTATTACCGCCATTGTCAAGTGAGTATCGATATTACAAGTTTCTTGATATAATTTCAATGAACTAACAAGATGGTGGCCATCTTGTTAGAACTTTCCATGGAGTTTTTGTGGCATCTCAGAATTCATGGTCCGTGGTATTATTTTCCATTCACTTCACTTATGTGGAATAAACAAACTATATTACATAAAACACCACCAATTTTACACAATATAGAGTCAAGTAACACAAGATCATGAATAAAATATAAAATCCACTACATGACAGACCAAAATCCCGCCGAAAATTCCAATTAAACATGTTATATGAACTTATATATGTAACGACACATATACATATATACCTAATGTAATTGTTTTTCTGGTTCCAACAGTAAGCTATTTCTTTCTATCTTCTCTCATTATCTCCTTTCTATAATAAGGAGTCCTTGAAGCATAACGTGAAGTCGTGTTTAGTATCATAGAGTCAACTAGCGATAGATTATTTTAATCCTCGGCATCCGCTACCATCTTTGGGTTTTAGTTTGTTTTCCGTCTGGTATAGTGCCATTACTTTGCCGTGCATTAATACCAAACAAAGGATACTAAATTATTTAGATCAGGTTTTATTGATTAACAGTTTCTGGTGTCAAAAGTGAGTGCGCTATAAAAAAAATATGGCGTATAATTTTGTCGGACGAAACAATTTCCAACAATATAAAATACAATGGAGATTAACACCCACAATGTATTGCACGGTGCACAAACACAGAAACTTGTGAAGTGACAGAGTATGCATTGTCGCCTCGTTCACTCATTCGTTCGTTATTCACAGAGTAAAAATAATATTACCGTGCACTTTTAATTCGTATTATTTTAATCTGTGTCATTTTAATATTGATGAAGCTCTTGTGAAGAATATTAGTTGACTAATAGAACGAGCTCATTAGTAAAATAATCGTTGGGATTTAAACTATTTTCAGATACAAATAAAATTGTATTCACGATGGATCTCATATACTTATTTAATAATCTCAAAAAATGGATGTGTCGTCAAAACACACGATAGAAGTTTAACTTTTGTATTACAGGAGAATATTTTAATTAAAAAGAAACAATCATAAGTCAACGTGACGCGGTGTTCCCAGGCGGTCACCCATCCAAGTACTGACCGTGCCCGATGTCGCTTAACTTCGGTGACCGACGAGAATCGGTGCTTTCAATATTCTACCCGACACAGTATTAACCCCCACCACTTTTTGTCACACAGCAAGGTTGCAGAACAGAATTTGAAAGCCGTTTTAAGAAGTTTTATTTAAAAAAAAAACATTTATCTACTAATACTCAATTACTTATTAGCTCAATATAGGAAAAGCTAGTACCCAAGAATGGTACCTCAAAGGGTTTAGTGGATAAAATAAGAATAATTATTAAAAAATACATAGGTAAGAAGACCCTACCTTCAAGTAACGTAACAATAACTAACACAGAAACATGTTACTAACACATTATCACCTGTCTATATTAATATATTTGTAGTTCTGTCTTTACGTGTATTTATTTTCAAATTTTTGTGATAAGTATACTTACTTTTATTAGAGAGTTTGTTTGATTGGAATACTAATCTCTGCAAATACCAATTATATTTTAACGTTTTCTTTTTTTGCATAAATTCATATACATTTGAATAACTACCTTGAGTATAATTATCAACTCTCACGAAAACTTGACAGACAATTACCTACCACCTTCATGGTATTGTGTTTAGGTTTCGATGTGCACGTATATCGTAAAAATCCTATAAATATCTTTAAGCCTAACTACATTTTTTTTAAACTTTATTTTTGGCAACCAATCTTTTAGATTATTACTGCCATTGTCGAGTAGTTAATAGTATTACAAGTTCTTCTTCCATTCCATTTTTGGCAACCAGTCTTCTAGTAGACTATTACTGCCATTGTTAAGTGAGTATCGATATTACAAGTTTCTTGATATAATTACAATGAACTAACAAGATGGTGGCCATCTTGTTAGAACTTTCCTTGGAGTTTTTGTAGCAACTCAGAATTCATGGTCCGTGGAATTATTTTCCATTCACTTCACTTATGCACAATAAACAAACGATATTACATAAAACACCACCAATTTTACACAATATAGAGTCAAGTAACACAAGATTATGAATAAAATATAAAATCCACTACATGACAGATCAAGATCTCCCGCCAAAAACTCTAACTACATTTTACTTTCGACGTTTTAAAGAAAGAGAAAAATAATACAGAACAATGTTTTACTCAACTGTGGTTTACGAATGAATGACCGAATGGAACGTACGGTTTCCATTCTTTTGCGCTATCACTTCACATTTGTCCCGCGTGTTTATGCAGTGTGAATTTTTTTTTGTTATTGATATAACATACTTCACGTGTCCCGTTTCGCGTTTGTTGGACTGCAGTTTTATGACAAACAAACGTAGAAATGTTACACTTTATTTGTAAAATTATATTTGTTTGTGATTCGATGCACATTTCTGTTTAATCAATGACAAAAACGATATTTGCGCCAGTCTGTATATATGTTCTGATTTCATTTAAACTACGCATCAAATTTTATCGTCCTTTTGGCAATAATTTAAAGAATTTTGTCTGAAAGATTTTCGCTTCCAAGAAGACATTCTTCATTGGTGCTCCGCTCTTGGTCTTAGCGTGATGATATATATCCTATAGCCTTCGTAGATAAATGATCTATCTAACACTGGAAGATTTTTTCAAATCGGACCATTTGTTCGTGAGATTACCCCGTTCAATTTAACTCTTCAGCTTTATAATATTAGGAGAGATATCTATTCTTACGATTTCCTATAACCACACTTAACTTTTTTCTATCCAAGTATACTATACAATTTAGGGTGGGCCAAAAAAACTTTTAATTTTTTTTTGTTAGCTACCACGAAATTATCGTCTAAGATGACGAAAAAAAAAATTCTGGTAAAGTTTGAGCTCTTAATATTAATTTTCAGAGGTGTCACATCGTGATTTTCGATTTCCCATTTAAATTACACGGGATTTTTTTTTTTTTCGAATTTTGATGTATCTCAACGAGTTATTTTGTGGTAAAAGTAAATACATAATTTTATAGGAAATTGCACGGCCTACAAAAAAGGTCTGATATAATTTTTCGCTAAGTCAATTCGGTTAAAAGTAAAAAAAAAAATTAAAAGTTTTTTTTTGGCCCACCCTAAATTGCATTGAAGATCATATAAAAATATTATAAACATGGTAAAGGGCATGAAAGTAAGCTTTGAATAGAATTCAAAGGCTCGATTGTGAGTTATGTTACAAGTATATAAACATATAGGTAACATTTCTGCCGCGGGCTGTACACGGCACGGTTTTTGATTTTAATGATGGAACGCAACTATTCCTTGACTTTAGTATATATGTATAATAATATTTGCTCGAAGGAGATTACTTCACATCGTCTCTGCCTTTCGACTTACTTATAAACTTGAACTGTACTTAATATTTATATATTTTGTGATTGATTTTGTTGTACCGTGATGTCATTTTGAACAGTTTTAGACTGAATTTATTTAACTTAAGATGCCTTTCGATTTCTGTGATTATCTTTTAATACATACTTCCTTACTATTTGTTATACTTTAACGCCTTAACTATGAAGGATCATCTGATATTAATTGTAAAGAATACAGAAAAGGATATATCGTTATATTTAGGAACTGCGCGTAATTTCATCAGCGTTCAAGTATAATATAAAACATATATCAATAAAATTCAGTTAGCGACATCTACCGGCGAGTTTCAAATAAATGACATTGAAAGCTTCGCCATGAAAACGCTTAGATGAGTAACATTAATGGTACTTGGCACTAACGTTCGTTCAATGGTCGAAATTATAACAGCTTTCATGGTACTCGCTCTAGTGCCCGTTCAGTGGCCGAAATTAAGTTTTAATATTACTGAGTTTTTGGAGAAGAGTGTCCAAATACTGTAGATTAGTAGACGCAGGGTTTATGGAGTATTAAGAATAGATGAATAATGTCTTCGATTCCTCGATGACGAAGAAAAACAACTAACTGTTTCCAATTTTTTTATTGCTAACTGTAAAGCCTGACAATAGCTACTTATATTCCCACATAGTTCAATGCATACGTTTTTTTTCCAACCTTGCTGTTTTCGCAAAGAGATCATTTGGAATTTGTAATATAATGGGAGAGAGGAGTGATCGCAATTTGATACGATTCAGTATTCGCTTCTTTGACGTGTTGCATGAGCGTAATATTAAGTAACCAAGATTTGTTAGTCCTGATACAGATACAAGTGAGAGGGTCGTGGTTATTTCATAATGATTTAGATGTAGGTAAGAGAGTCACGGGAATTTCAAAGTCCGTTAAATGTCTTAAGATTAGCAACCACATGCTTGACAAAATTATCGAATGATTTTATTGCAGAGTCCTTCTCCATCAAGCCCAAAAGATCGAATGGACATGTACGAAGACTATCACAAAGCATTATGTGCCCTAGTCTCTTCGTGCATACGTGTTACAGTTAAGTTTATCTACAGTGTTGTTCACATAAAAAGATACCAAGACGCTAGGTCAGCACATTTAGAATTAGTATAATAAGAAATTAGTTTCAAGGCAGCCTAGAATCGAGACTCTTATGTTTAAGGCGTAGAATAAAGGTTCCAGTATCAACGCTCTTAATATATTCTCAATATATATGTGTGATATGTGAAAAGAACGAAGTCGAAGCAAAATCAAATATGACGCGAAAACAAATGAATCACTAAATTGAAATGACAAAGTTGAAATTGGAATTCCTAACCAAACGCCAAATATTTGAGATCAAAGTGTCCAGTTAGAGAAATCACCAATTTCATATGTACAAAATCTAATATTACTTAAGTCTGTAAATTTACTAAATACTTAATTTGTATAGAGTATTTCAATTTAATTTCTCAGTCATACTAAAATTAGAATCGAATCAAAGCGTTGACAGTTCTGAATGGTTTGAAGATAAAGACTGAAGACCTAGTAATTTAAGGAATTAATTGAAACTGAATAGGAATAAAATGAAATGATATTAGGTATTGCGAATTAGCTCTCATTCAAACGAACGAACGAATGAATGAACGGATAGAACTGAATGACGGATTAATGAGTCTCTCGCAATCAATGTACGGAAAGATGGATTCAGATCCGACAAAATTCGACGGTTCCATTCTTTTGAATATTACTTTCATTTTTTTTTTTTATTGATCGACGGGAGTTCTTTTTATATTTATTTTTGGTCTCTTTTTAACTAATTGTAAGAAAATTTAGTTGAATTACATTATCAAATACCATACCCGTATCTTCCATCTTAATTAATCTTTATATATATAATTCTTTTGTCCGTGTGTATGTCCTTCTGGATTGACCTGGATGCTGCATGGTGAATCTAGTGGCCGGGGAATAGGCTCTCTTCTAGAAAAACCATGCACTCTTTTCAACATAGTTTCTTGATTCTACCTGGGTGATCGCAGGATATTTTATCATCGCCAGGAGCAGGGTCTGGTCCGATAAACAGGAAGGAACTCGTCGATTACATGGCTTCTTTTTCCTTCACTTCATCTCCGCGTCCGATGAGAGCTATATAGTATAGAGCTCTCGCAACGACGCCATCTTATTACAGTAGTGGGGCGGCATTCATTGCGAGAAATTTAAAAATATTTTATCTCTTATAACAATATCATCATATGGCTCCGTTTATCATCATATGGGCTCCCATCATAAATCAGTGCTACAGTACTTCTATACTGCACATTTTGCTGAATGGGTTCGCCAATGGTTGGACATTTCTTTTCTTTTTCTGCCTAATTTGTTCATCTCATTTAAATTTAAATGTATAGTTGTTATAACAATAAAGTATTTCTTTCTTACTATAATATTCTTATACCTATTAAAATTTTACAATACCAATCCCAATAAATGTTAATTTAGATTACACACGTGTAGTTTAATCACTTTTAAAGATATAAGTCAACTGTAAACAAGCCTTAAATACTGTTTATCTTTAAAAACGTAATGATTAATGATAAATTTATTAAAAGGTTACAGAGCCACCGCACAATTTCACATAAACTCTATATAGTATACCCTCACCAACAAATTCCGAAGTCTCGTATGTAGCGAAACCGCAGTAATTATGAACACGCTAGCGCATTTCATTAGCTGACTTGTGTACTTAGATGCTTGGAAGTTTAATGTGGGTTACAGTGTGTTTGACAGCTCTTTAATATCATTATATACTACAAAATCTATATCACTGCATATTACAAAACAAAGTCCTCGGCCACGTCTGTCTGTCTGTCTGTTCGTGATAAACTCAAAAACTACTGAACTGATTATCATTCGGCTTTCACCAGTAGATAAAGCGATTCATGAGGATGGTTTAAATTTTACAGTATGTTAAGTGATGAAGTTGCAAGGGATACTGGGAAGACATTTATCGGCAATATATGTAAGTTAGTTTTGATCTTCATTGGACACTTTATTGGACACGTGGAATTGCCAATTTCTTAATATTTCTAGTATTTAAACTATGACGGTATTTTACTAAAACAACGGCACAACGACCGGTATCATTTTATTTACATAAAATAAGATTCCTGATATACCTGTACATTGGCATAGCGAGTTGATGGACGATAGAGCTATAAAAAATAACCTCCACAAAACTCACGGAACGAACACAGAACACAATGGCTGTCTGATGAACTGTATCCCACGTAACTAGGGTATTCAGACGGCGAATTTCACGAATGAATGATTCAATAGGGGAGTAAAACTAACGTCCTTTTCTAATAATATATAGATTTAGAGTTCTCTACCTATTTAAAAGGATGTATTGACTTCTTTTAAGCGGTAGTAAGGTAATGCTAATGCATCTAAACCAGAGGTTGCTAGACTTTTTTCTTATATACCACCTTTATAATTTAGCTGGTTCCAGTGGACCCTCTGCGGCTACATTTCTACCATATTTCCAAAACTAGACAAAATATGTAAAGATTAGATCTAATTGTGGAAATTTGCAAGTCTCGACTCGTTGTACTGAATATGGAAATTAAAAGTATTTACAGGTAACAGTCGTTAAGCTTTTTAAAATATTATCTGTCTACATTGATAGGTAAAGTCAAGCCAAGATTTTAGTTCTTAACTATCGAAAGCAGATCAATTTTCGTGGACCCCCTCGCTTACGAATTGTGAAGTCCCATTTTTTTGTCATGCCATCGTAGAGTCCGATCGTATCTCCCGTGGATCTCTGGGGGATTTTGGAAACTAAGTTCTAAACTGACTATTAAAACTTTTAATAATAAAATTTTCAGCTTTCCTGATGGACTTAGAGAGAATGAACAGTGGGAATGAAGGTAACAGTGGGGTTGATTCGTTCGGTGGAATAAAAGCCACTAAAAATAAAATAAAACATTGTTGGGTATTTTAATGCCCGCCTGATTAGTAATCACGTTTAAATTGAAAATTTGTCCCCAAGAAAGGTATGTTCTGGCAGCTGCACTAGTATGCCGGTTCTATTAATCTGTATATGAGATTATGACCAAACTTGTAAGAGAAATGTTAATAAAAGAGCTGTATGTTTTATGGTAAAATTTTATCTGGGCACGAACCAAAAAGTTCGCAACGTCTTGTCTTTGCCGTACCATGAAGCTGTGGCACAATCTCCCGGCTAATGTGTTCTGTCTTTCTCATCCTTCAAGCGTAAAACGAAGTGACATTAACGCAGGCCGGCATGTAAGCGGCGACTGACGATGGATAATTTGTCTTTCGGTGGTCGCCGTTATTTTTTGGATTATGCTGTGCTTACCATCAAGCATAGTGCAGTCACTTTGCCGTGCGCGTAAAAAAAGCGCAAATTCAATGTTATAAACGTAAAAGTTTCTCAAAATGTTTGTTACTCTTTCATTGAAAAACTACTAAATAGATTTTGGTGGAACTGTACATAGCTTCTATATTAGAATAAAATGAGATTGTTGAGATAAACAAATGATATTGTTTGACAAGAGTTATGATGAGTATCAAACAGAACCGAAGAAATTCTATATCATCTAAGAGAAACTTCGGCGAGCGTTGTGTGTACTGTTAGAGTGATGCAACTATAATGTACTAGCTTTTATTCGCGGCTTAGCTCGTGTTATGGTAGATTTGAGTTTTGCCTTGAAAACAATACTAATACTACCTAAGAATAATAATCGGTTGAGTTTTTTTTTAAGTTCTCTTTTTTAGTTAAATTATCTAGCCAAATTTTTGATAAATAGGCACTGCATCCATAATTCCAAGTAAAATACTTTTGGGTGATTTCATACCATACGCTTCCCAGTGCCTCAACCAACTGCCGTGTTGTGAAGGATCGAGGCGGTCCGAAGGATAATTTAACTGAAATTTCAAACGGAACAGCTACGAAGTCTAACAAAAGGCGCTTAACGAACAGCTCGTAGAGTTTGGTTGCGACTTGGGAGGTAGGGTTCACGCTTTACTGAGATTAACATTTTCTCATGGTTCATTATATGTATCAAAATTAAAAATAATAAGGCGCTTACGAACTTCAAAACTACCACCGGTTTGGGAAAGAACCCAGTCATCGAAAAGAATCGGCAGAATACTGGATCTGGTACATCTTTTCATCAAAAATAACATACTTTTACAAACATAGATAGATTACATTGTAATGTATTACAAAACTAATACCGGTTTTTTAGGTAATGTAGTGCTGGGGTTTATAACAAAGTTTCAAAGCACATTAACGATTTGCCGAATATTGAGTTCAAGCACCATGTCAAGCGGGTTTTGCTATTTTACAGGGTTTAGGCTATTTTATAGGGTTGATGAATATGTGAACGATGGTTACATCTGGAAATGATGCTCCCTCTCTGTGCATTCACAAAAAATGAATGTATCTATCAATGTTTGTAAAAATATGTGTAATACAAAGATAAACCAGATCGAGTTTCTTGCCGGTTCTTCTTGATGACCGGGTTGTTTTCCGAATCGGTGGTAGTTTTGAGATTTATAACCGTCTCCTCAGGTCCTAAATAGAATAAAGTACGTTTGGATTTTGATTATGTATAGAAGTTAGTTTCAAACTCGCGAAATTTGCATGGAAGACAACAGCCCAAGCATAGGTTCGGACACTTTAGCATCCTTGCGCTAGTTGCCATTTCGACTAAGTGCCTTTCAAGTTCGCTACCAATCCCGGTTAAACTAAAAAAGCACTTCAAGCCAACAGCGGGTTCAAAAAAAAATAAAACAAATAAGAAACAATAAGCCAATATACACTCAAATAACTACACAAAATAGCTTTATCTAACTCGAGATTGAAAAGTTTCATGCCTTGTCGTATTATGGTAATGTAGACAGTTTTCCCGGAAAACAATTTTTTCTTTCTCCTTTTAGAAACTTGTTATTGTTCAAATTATAGGTAATAGTGATTTTAGATCAATTTTATTTCTTATACACGCCATTTTTCTACAGATATATACGTAGAGCTATTGAACATATTGACGTAGGACGATGACTATCCTATGCGGGACTTTTGGTAGGTGTTCTTAGACTGCATTTTTTTTTTTGTTCTGGATTGCTTCCACCTTAATTGCCTCCATACCATCATGAAGATCAGGTGGTCCAATACATTGCAAAATACTGTAGTTCTGCGACGTTCCAATGTTAGTGGCATTGAGGCATATTTAATGTGTCGACAACTTCGGTGGTATGATCACGTGTCTCGTATGACAGAGTAAAGAGTGCCAAAGCACATCTTCAAAGGAGGGCAAGCGGAATCATAGCGGTCCCCTCCTCCGGTACAAGGATATCCAAAAGCGGCACATGAAGAGATGCAACATAGAGCCCTGTCGTTGGGAACGTTTGGGTCCGAATAGCGCAGGATGGTGAACAGCCAAGTACGTTAGTTCGAGGCTCAGCGTTTACTGCATTAGCTGACCTTGATACTAAACGCGGCCGGTTAAAAGTTCGCCCACCTGTTGTCATAACATATTATTTTGAGAACGGCGTACACACGTGCCCTCAGTGTGCACGGAGTTGCACCGCGAAGATAGGCTACATAAGCCATCGTTGAGCGCACCAGCACCATTTATCAAAATAGGGGTCAGAGTGGTCGCCAACGCCGAAATTAGTCGGAATAATCATCAACATCACCATTTTTTTAACGCCAACGAAGCGGGAAGGAATTGGCTATGTTATTACAAAATAGTACCGTTTGCTTAAAATATGATATTTTCTATTGTTTATGTTTTACTGTTTGAACACAATCTCACCTGTTGTTAAATGATGATTTGGTTTGAGATGGTAGACATACTAAGTCTAGAGAGAACTAACTCTCAAGTGCCACTGTTTGAACGCATATACAAGCCTTAGGGACGTATTTTTAAGTTAAGAGTATTAGGTAAAGTGTTTAAAAAGTTTTAGTAGGTTTTAGTGTCAAAAATTGTTATATATAGTCCAAGATAATAGGTTTTCTTTTACCTCAGTCGGCGTAGGTGAGATGACACTTGGAATTCGAGGCCTTTTCTCTTCTGTTCAACTTCTGCCGTGGTGCGACGGCGCGCTTTATATATATTTAAATAAAAGAGACGTTCGAGTCGTCTTTAGAATGCCATTGTATTGCGGTTCCACGGTTGATAAGTCATTCTTTGTTATTTGTATTGAGTTCGTATACAGAGTGCAATTATATGTAGGCCCTCTCATGAAACAGTAAAAACATTGACATAATAAAGCTACTTTGCCTTTGACTATTTGTTACGCTAAAATTATTCCGATAAAGGAGCAGATTATACGTTACCACACCTGTGTTTTTCTAAACACTCACATTAGCGTCCGTTAACTCTATTTCTGTGTGTAAAAACCGCCAGCCCAGTTATCGTGCTGCGTCTATCGTCCGCAGCTCGGTAGTTCATAACGCATGACAATAATGTCTTCCCACACTTGCATTTAGTGTGACTATAGACAAAACTTCATGCCGATACACGCAGGTATGCGAGTACCATAATAATAAAGCTACAGTGTACTGTTTAATATTAAAATGTAATAATATGCTTTAATGATAAACATGAACCAACTATAAGAGAAACTGTACGAATCTCATAAAATCAATAACCAATTACGGCGCCACCGTGCGCCCAGAGTGAAATGAAATTGCATACAGTTTCAGAAACACTCGGAAAGTTTCGTCGGTACGGTAATATTCAAAGATTAACTTCCATTGGGCGGTGCATAAAATTTTTATCAAAGTGACGGTATGAAAAATAAACAAATTATTATATTTCATTACATAGTATAAAACAAAGTCCCCTACCACGTCTGTCTGTCTGTCTGTTCGCGATAAACTCAAAAACTACTGAACGGATCTTTATGCGGTTTTCACCAGTGGATAAAGTGATTCACGAGGAACGTTTTGATATAATTTGTCCAGGATTTTTTTATAATCAGGGCGGGACAACGTTTGTCGGGCCCGCTAGTACTAAATATTTCTAGACCGAGTGTATATAAGAATAACGTCTATTTGACAAAGGTTGTTTGTACAAACTGTTATCAGTTATTCTGTTGTTATGCTATTTGTTTTACTGTATCGTATTGTAATTTGCAACAAGTAGTGCTCGTCCAGTGGTCGAAATTCGACTAGGTATAATTTTTTGGAAGTGAAGTCTTCTTTTGGCGCGTTGAGCGGTATTTTTGGAAGGAGATAAATTTATAATTTCGCGTCATGACATCCTACGTAAGCATGAGCAGCCGTATTAGGCTTGCGCGGCTTGCGTCAGACTAGCGACGCGTATGCACGATGCAAGTTACGGTGCGTAAAAATTATGAAATGTAATAGACTAGCGGGTCCGGCAGACGTTGTCGCGCCCTCATTATAAAAAATCGTTAACAAATTATATACCAGAACGTTCCTCATGAATCACGTTATCCATTGGTGAAAACCGCTTAAAAATCCGTTCAGCAGTTTTTGAGTTTATCGCGAACAGACAGACAGACGCGATAGGAGACTTTGTTTTATACTTTGTAATGATATAAGGAGAATAAGTAATGTAAAAATAATAAAGTACATATTGTATATACTAATACTAGAAGGCTGAAGAGTTTGTTTGCATGAACGCGCTAATCTCAGGGACAGCTGGTCCGATTTGAAATTATTTCAGTGTGAGATAGCTCATTTATCGAGGAAGACTATACATCATCACGCTAAGACCAATAGGAGTGGAGCACCAATGAAGATTGTTTCAAAATTTTTTTCTTGCGTAAACGGTAACTATTCCACGCGGACGAAGCCGCGGGTAGATGCTAGTAATGTATATAGGAAAATAAATAAAATAAGACATCATATAAACATATAAGTTCAGTTGTTCAGTTGCCATTTTGTTCCATTACACGGTAAATGGAAGATTTGGTCTCATGTTCTTCATCAGTACCCCTGCGATGTTGCGACAGACTCCCAGTACGTTATGTTTAAAATTCAGATAACCACCGCAGCGGAAAACACTTGAAAGTGCAATGTTAAACAGTTTACGTTGCACTCGAGACACGTTCGCCGTCTGCTCGCGAACCTAGTTCATAAATATTGATACACTATATATACACTAAACTCTGAGATCTTCCAATAAATGTGTTGTAAAAGCGACAGCGTAGTTCTTTGTTCATCTGTACTAATATTATACAGCTGAAAAGTTTGTTTGCTTGAATGCGTTAATCTCAGGAACTACTTGTCCGATATGAAAAATTCATTCAGTGTTAGATAGCTCATTTATTGAGGAAGGCTATAG
>AP028451.1:11002129-11205738 GCA_036509395.1 Antheraea yamamai
GTCTTAGCTAAAATGTTACAGTAAGATAGCATAATCTCAATATAGGTGGTGAAAAAGAAATAGTTATATGTTGCTTAGATACGGGCGGATTGACGGGGCTAGATCACGATGCTAGCTATCCAAGTTTTAGCAAGGCACTGTCGAACCGCTTGCAACGTTTCTACAGCTTTTTAGTTATAATATCATTGGCGCGCGCTTCGTAAAAATTCACCCTCATAATTTGTCAAAAACGCGCCAAAAGAAGTATAAATTTCAAGAATGGGAAAGAGTTTTTGGACTAAAAGGTCCAAACCAATCACAGGTCACAGCGATTTGTAGATTTTTAGACGTAACTACGGAAAAAGAACGAGTGAAGATATATCGCTTAAGAAACATAATTGTTCCATGTAAAATGTTCTCTCCATTTGGCCGTACACGGAGTATATAAAGGCTCGTGCGGTCTACCCTAATGACAGGAAGCGTTGTCTCCGCTTCCGTCGCTTTGAAGATATCGTGATGATGTAATGTACATTCTACCTAAATGACTTTATATATACATCGCACACTGGATATAAAAGTCACTTATATATCTTATGTATCCCATTTATATGTTAACTATACTGTTAGGTTTTTCAACAAACTCCCAAAGCACATTACCGAGTTACCGGAGTGTAAGTGTAAGCGCCGTGTCAAGCAAGTTTTAATATTTAAAGGCTGTTATAAAATGGCTCAATATGATGGTGATATCTGGAAATGATGCCTCTCTCTGTGCGTTCACTAAAAAAGAATGTAACGTGTATTGTATTTAAAAAATATGTATGTTAAAAAAGTAAGCCCGATCAAGTTTCTCGCCGGTTTTTCCGAACAACAAAAAGAATTAAAAACGCGTCCTTGGTTGACGGTTAAATCTGATGACAGTTGACACTATTGGTTTACTTTGACTATAAAATATTTTAAAAAACGTTTAATTACAATATGTTGCAGATTAACGTGTAATGGCAACAATGGATTCACGAGTTTTGCTCCGTCACGGGGCATCTTCAGATCGATGTTGACTCTTTAATAATAGTCTCCCGCAAAGTAACGCCTTCTTCAATCAAATATAATAAGCATGTAATATAGATTAAAACTTTTTGAAGATATTTACTAAATAATAATGAAAACTGTATAGAAATTAATTGCGTAGTTTACAAGAACTAAGCGCACATATAGACAGGCCCAAATACTCTATATCAGATGTTCCCACGCATTTTTTCTTATAGACCACTTTCAAAATTTTGCTGGTTCCAGTGGACACCCTGCTACATTTCTACCATATTCCCAAAATGCGAAGTTTATATCTTACTATGTATATTTTCAAGTCTCGACACGTTTTACTGAATATGGAATATGCAAGTTTTTATAAGTGTCAGTCACTGAGCCTCTTAAAATATTATCTGCCTACATTGATAAGTGAAATAAAGCCAACATTTTAGTCCTTCACTATCAAAAGCAGATCATTTTTCGTGGATCCCCGCTTACGAATTATGTACCCTCGGGTTTTTGTCACGCCAACGTAGACCCTCGTCGAGTCTCCTACGGACCCCTGGAGGTCTACGTGGACTACTTTGGGAACGAAGGTTCTATACTTAGTCTGGCCATAAATACTGTTACAATTAAAAATAAACAAAATATTACATTTGAATATCGAATCTGACATTTTTAGATGATTGTTCATTGAGTTTTCTCATTTCGGTGCCAATACATTGTACAATATTTTGCGATATTAAAATGGAGTGATAAAGAGAACCGAATCGCTGTGAGTGCATTACACAAAGTAGGTATGGAGCCAAATGCAATATTTAAAACTCTCCACACGCTTGGTATTAGTAAAATGTTTGTGTACCGGGCTATTAATAGGTACAATGAGACCTCCTCTGTTTGTGACAGAAAAAGATCTGGCCGTCCACGTAGTGTTCGTACAAAAAAGGTGGTCTCAAAGCAGTAAGGGAAAGAATTCGAAGAAATCCTGTCCGAAAGCAAAAGATTTTATCTCGGGAGATGAAGATAGCACCTAGAACCATGTTGCGTATTTTAAAAGATGACTTAGGACTTGCAGCCTATAAGAGATGTGATGGTCCTTTCTTAACTGATAATAAAAAAAAAATTGGTCGTAAAATCGAAACAACTACTGAAGCGGTACGTAAAGGGAGGTAGGTCACACAAAAATTTTGTTTACGGATGAGAAAATTTTTACAATTGAGTAACATTTTAACAAACAAAATGACCGTATTTATGCTCAAAGCTCTAAGGAAGCTTCCCAATTAGTCGACAGAGTGCAACGTGGGCACTATCCGACTTCGGTGATGGTTTGTTGGGGTATTAGCTATGAAGGAGTGACTGTGCCATACTTTTGTGAGAAAGGCATCAAAACATCGGCACAGGTGTATTAAGATACCATTCTTGAGAAAGTAGTGAAGTCTCTTAACAACACCATGTTCAATAACCGAGAATGGTCCCTCCAGCAAGACTCGGCGTCGGCTCATAAAGCTCGGTCTACGCAGTCTTGGTTGGAAACGAACGTTTCGGACATCATCAGAACTGAAGACTGACCGTCGTCTAGTCCCAATCTTAATCCACTGGATTATGATTTATGGTCAGTTTTAGAGAGTACGGCTTGCTCTAAACACCATGATAATTTGGAGTCCCTAAAACAATCCGTACGATTGGCAGTGAAGAATTTTCCCATGGAAAGAGTGCATGCTTCTATTGATAACTGGCCTCAACGTATAAAGGACTGTATTGCAGCCAATGAAGACCACTTCGAATAAGCTTTTTATATTTTAAATTGTTTTATATTTATGTATTAATCTAACACGCTGCAAAAGTAATAAATGTTATTTGCAATAGAAAACTTTTTTGAAGTGAAACTTCTTTAGAATCGTTGTGTTTTCAAACCGGATGCAACGGAAAAACGACAGGTAAGCGACGTAACAACTTTTCGCGGTATTTTCTTTCGTCGGTTACAAATTATGGTGGTTATTATTTTTGAACGGATTTTTTATTTACGATGTAGAGTAGCTAGATTAAAACGCAAAGAAATTTCATCGTAAGTTTATTATTTTATTGAAGTGAAAAACGACAGGTACGGGACACAAATACAAAAATGTGTAGGATGAAGCCGGCAAAGAATAAGACAGAAATATACATACTATTTTATATTATCGGTCTCTCCTCTTTGTGCCATGCTTTGTAGCATACCCACTCCCGTCTTCTAAACATAGTCGCCTGTAATTAGTGAGCCAGAGCGAGAGAGCAAATGTCGGTGTGTATGTATATTGCACACTGTTTAATACTTGCTTGTATTTGAGTATTTAACGTGTGTTAGTATATGTGAAAAGTACGTGAGCTAATACTACTGTACACTGTAACATATGTTAAATACAATATAAAATATCTTTTAAAATTAATCAAAATACTTTCATTTTTAAACAAATAAACTTTGTAATTATCCTCCTCTTGTTATATATATTCATCTCATTCTTTTGTCGATTTTCTGAAGTTTCACTTCTATCGTGTGTGAATCGCACACACACCTTTTTTTTTCTTTGTTTCAGTATTTATGGCAAGACTAAGTATACATTGACTTTACTGCTAAATGCTATTGATGTGTTAATTCGTTTTATCATATGAAAAGCTATTTAAGAATTAATAACGGTTAGTGGGAGACCGAAATAAATCATTTAAAAAGGATAGCTTTATGCACATTACCACAGAAAACAATTGCTCGGTCGACGCATTGTTGCATAATTGATATTTCGTTTCCGTTGGCACGGAGAGGGCGCGCGACGCAGCGTTGCAATTAAAATTTTGGAAACGGATACCGACAATTGATATATCATTATATGTTTACTACGTAATTATATCACTATTACAAATGTGTATCTGTTGTTATTGTATTGAATTGTTGTTTAACTTCACCTTGTAAGCACAACACACGAAGTCCTTGCCTTTTTTTGGTCGGTTTCGAATATAGCCGTAATTTTGGGTTTGTGCGTAACATTACTCACTGGTACATATTCTCTGGCTCATAGTAGCCACTGTGCAGGCGGGATAGTGAGTGCGGTGACTGGCATTTCGACAAGCACATTTGTAAACTCACTTTCAATTTTTATATCATCCTGCCTTGGAGTAAACAAACAAAACACACATAATTCAACGAAAATAAATTCATATATATATAATTTAGATAAAACAAAGCGAAATAAGTTAGGTACAATGATAGATATGGAAACTAGGGTGACCCCAAAAACGTTTTTTTTTCTTGTTTCGAGTCTCTTACGGAAATGTGTTAGTTTATCATGTTCTAAGAGCATTCTCCGAAGCGCAGTCCAATACAAAAAAATTAAGAGATCGCTCAATATTTAAAAAAAAGAATTAGTACGTGTAAGTAAAACTTCTTTGACGTTATAAGAGATGGCGATTAAGTTAAAAATAAATGAAAATCATATGAAAATTTCAAAAGGCATTTATTGATGACGTAACACTAGTTATATATACATTTATTATAGTTGACCGCTATACATTTTAAAACAATAATTTAATTACTACCATACTTCACTACAGATAATGAAGGTTTCATTTAATTTATTACTTACATTGAAACCAGATGGCAGCACGGTCGGGCACCCATATGTACATAATTAATTCTATTGTGTGATTTCTATTATTATTCAATTTATTTTTTTCAAAAATTGTTGTTCCATTTGTTTATAAACTATTTATTGAGAAAATAAAAATTATTTAAAAACTGGATGGTACAGAAACGTGACGCCATATCGTAACGGACTTACGTTGCATTGTCGTCCGGTTAGCTCCTAGTCGCGCCTAAAGAAGTTTTACTTCAAAAATATCCAAAATCCGACATAGTGTCGATTGACGTAAGTTGTAATTCTTGCCAATAAGCCGGACCTTTCGGTAAAGAAAAACAAGGTGATGAAACCATACCATAGTGGAAGGGTTTTTTATAAGTCCGCCTGGCTAGCTACCACCCTAAAGGTAAAAATCTGTCGCGAAGCACCTGTTGGTGTGTTCAGGCAGCTGCACTTGAGAGTCAGTGCCTCTGTAGATTTAGCGTGTTTACCATCTTGGACCATATCGGTAATTTAACATCAGGTGAGCTTGCGGTTAAACGCTAAACCGGCTATACTGAACCTGCGGCCTGCGGGCCCCGTCCGGAATCCCATATAACCCGACCGCAATGCATTCCTTGTGATATAAGGGTTATACCAAGATTGTTTTATTGGAAAACCATTTTTCACTACATTAATACGTTGTTCATTTGAAATTACGTTCTATTATTTTAGTTTGCAACGTCTACCGTGAAGCTGTGGAACAATCTCCCGGCCAGTGTGTTTCCTCTTTTCTATGACATAGGGTCCTTCAAGCGCAACATGAAGAGACACTTACGCAGGCCGGCATGACAGCGGCCACCGGCGATAGATAGTATGTCTCTCGGTGGTCGCCATTATTTTTGGATTGTACTGTGCTTACCATCAGGCACAGGGCAGTCATTTTGCCGTGCTACAATTAAAAAAAATCGAAATATTTGTAGTTTGCTGCTGATGTTATTAAAAAAAGGGGTTGTAAATAATTTCAAAAGATATAATATCCTACAGCCAATGAGATAAAGCACCCGTTACAAATATTTCTTGGCAAAGCCATACCTACTCGAAATATCAAACGAACGGGCATTGTGTGCGCCAATAAAAATATCTCCCACGTCATATTTTCAGCTTAGATTTATGGGCGCAACAAATTGGACCTTTTTTATCTCGCTCTAACAACCCTATCTCGTTAGCAGCGGAACAATAGACATTAAATTGGACGATATCAAATTAATTCAAAGTTTTTATTGCTCGTAACGCTTGCTACTATAAAATATCTCTGATATCCGAGTTTCCTAATATATTTTCCCTTTTTATTCTGCATGTATACACTTAATATATGAAATAGTATAGAGCAAATGTCTCTATGAAGAAAAGGGCTTTTCTGCCATCTAGTGAGACCACAAGTAACTAGAATTTCTGAGTAGTTTAATTAACATTCCTTTTCAATCTTTTTGGCCTTTCTGAATATAGCCATAAGTTCTTGCTTGTGCATTATATATAACGTGTTTAATCTATATATACATATAATAAGACTATAAATATAGCGTGTCTGCACTTTATAGATTTTAGTGAAAAAGATTGTTGCAGGTGTCTTGGAATAAGTAATAAAATACGTTTCAATCATTTTTAAAAATGTCTGTCTGTTTGCTTGAACACGCATCACTGCTAAAGTACTGCGTACACGATAAAACCTCACCAAGAAAATCGTAAAGCGTACCCTCAAGTAATCTTACTTTACTTTTCTCTCGTAGTTAAGTCGCGTCGTCATTTATATTACAATAACTTTCGATAGAGTGAACCGATTTTAATGAAACTAAAGGGTCATTCCATTTAAAATCGTCTAAAAATAAAAAAAAATGGTTGCTGCATGATTTTAGATTTTGATGAAAATTTGAGGGATTCATCTCTAGGGTCCCTAAGAATGAAATTTACACATATTCGATTTTTATGAGCACCCGTTTCCGAGCATTTAAATAAAAACTTTCAAAAATCACCTTTTTTTAGCTTATTTAAAATTTCCTCAAAGTTTTGTCTGTTTAAATTTTTTTTCATTATTAAAGCGGAATCCTTAGGGGGACAGACTATAGTTTGATAAAACTCAATGATAATTTTATTTATAGCGACCTACCATTAGCGAGAGCAAACTAAAAATGAGTGTTTTTTACTCATTTTTCGTGAATTTCAAGCGACTCTAGCGACTAATCGGTTATGAGTTTAAAAACTTCCGGTTGACAGGAATTAAGTACACATATCATAGACAAAATTTAGCCATTGATCGACCTGAGCAGCCCACTCTTTCTGGAAGAGAACTTTGCTTGAAGTTTTGAATTTTTAAAAAATCGCATTATTCAGCCTACAAAACGAAGGTGTCTACTGCGAGATAAAATTCTAAAATTTTCAGGATCTTTTGTTCTTACCTTTAACTTTGAACGACTGCATCGCTTGTTTTGTTATTTTAATGTGTAGTGCACTTACCGGTCGTTTTGTGGCAGCAAAAATTACCTCAATATTTTTTATTTTTTCCTAAATTATATATTAGGGTACGATACTATTCGCAATAAAAATTTATTAATATATTAATAGGTATATTATACATAAATGTAAAAATTATCAGACAAACTAAATTTATAAGATTATAATATAAAAAATATTGAGGTAATTTTTGCTGTCAAAAAACGACCGGTAAGTGCACTACACATTAAAATAACAAAACAAGCGATGCAGTCGTTCAAAGTTAAAGGTAAGAACAAAAGATTCTGAAAATTTTAGAATTTTATCTCGCAGTAGACACCTTCGTTTTGTAGGCTGAATAATGCGATTTTTTAAAAATTCAAAACTTCAAGCAAAGTTCTCTTCCAGAAAGAGTGGGCTGCTCAGGTCGATCAATGGCTAAATTTTGTCTATGATATGTGTACTTAATTCCTGTCAACCGGAAGTTTTTAAACTCATAACCGATTAGTCGCTAGAGTCGCTTGAAATTCACGAAAAATGAGTAAAAAACACTCATTTTTAGTTTGCTCTCGCTAATGGTAGGTCGCTATAAATAAAATTATCATTGAGTTTTATCAAACTATAGTCTGTCCCCCTAAGGATTCCGCTTTAATAATGAAAAAAAATTTAAACAGACAAAACTTTGAGGAAATTTTAAATAAGCTAAAAAAAGGCGATTTTTGAAAGTTTTTATTTAAATGCTCGGAAACGGGTGCTCATAAAAATCGAATATGTGTAAATTTCATTCTTAGGGACCCTAGAGATGAATCCCTCAAAATTTCACCCAAATCTAAAACGGTGCAGCTTTGCTGATTAGACGATTTTAAATGGAATGACCCTAAAACTAAATGTTACTCGAGAATATGTTTTATGATATTCTTGGTGAGGTTTCATCGTGAATGCAGTACTTTAGCAGTGATGCGTGTTCAAACAAACAGACAGACAGATATTTCTAAAAATGATTGAAATGTATGTTATTACTTATTCCTATACACCTGCAGCAATTCCTTTCACAAAAACCTAAAAAGTACAGACTCGTTAAATTCAAATTCTTATTGATGTGAAACATCTCTAGGCGCGGGCAAACCCGATTGTTGACGTGGCGAGACGTGGCGACACGATGTCATGCGCAAGCGACTTTGCAAAATTTCTCTTGCCGCACTGAGCTCGCATACCTATAGTGTATACAGTGTTGTTTACTACGTTACATATATGTTTCACATCTGAACCAGATTAGGCCCCCCTCGGCAGCGGCTCAAGCCTAGGTCCGTTCCCTCGGCGTGGAGCCCTTGAGTGCGCTGCTCGCGCGATACAGTGACACAAAATCTTACATCACTGCGACAATATTACACATATCACCTCCACACACGTGCACGCATACACGCTTACACATGCAAGTGGAAGGGTTTTATTTTTTCTCTTATCAAACTGAAATAGTTTAGAAAATTATCCGATACGAAATATATATAAGAGTTGCTGAGGTATGTATGCTTGGTACACATATATGTTTCAACAACTCATATATGTATGAATAGTAGCTTAGCTTAGCTCAGATAGTTCGCGAATGGCATGTATCAGGCAACAGCCCAAGCTGAGATGTGCCGTGCACCCTTGAGCTAGTTGTCAAATAAAATCGGCTGAGTGCCTTAAACGCTCGCCTTAGTAGTCCGGTGAAGTTGTTAAGACCTTGCTAGGTCAATAGCATAGTCAGTTTGAAAAAAAAAAAAATTCACATCTGCCAGGCGTCCTGTGACGGCTCAATTTTTTTTTATATGTATAGATATTTCCATAATAATTATGTAGTTCAGATGAGTACAGTCAACAATAATAGCTAGTATATTTATAATACAAAATTACGTGGACTACCATCGATTATATACTCAAAAATTATTCTTTACACGACAAAGAAATTGTAAAGAAATCTACATAGAATTTAATAGCAAACAGTAATGACCTCGTGTCCTGCTTTTATTTATTTATTTATTTACAAACATAACTCTAGTAATGCCATTAAAATGCTTCTTCACTTTCTCCCTTTAAAGTTAAGAATTTATTCGAACGACCGCAAACTCCCAAGTCTATTGTGTCAAGTTACTGATTAAAAGCGTTTCAATTAAAAATGTGGCTTAACGCCTTACATTTATAGTCTGTTTTCGATTGGTCTGCAGTTGACGGTATTATAAAGGGTCATATTTTCGGGGATAGCGCTATGAAAGAAGATATAATGAGGGTTTCTCATTGTTGGTTGGACCTCGTTAAGTATTTGTTTGAATATTGGTTGAGCAGACGTTTATTTTTTCGTTGAAACAGTAATGATTGCTTAATATCTACACATATTTAAGGTATTCTATTATTTATATATACATCTATCGAGCCCGGTGGATGTGATCCCGCACTGATAATACAAAAACCTTGACAAATTATTTACCTAAACCTTACTCATGAATCCCTATATCCATTGGAGAAAACCGAATGAAAATCCGCTCAGTGATTTTTGAGTTTATCGCGAACAGACAGACAGACGTGGCAAAGGACTGGTTTGTAATGATGTAGCGAAGTACATACAATCAACGAGAGCAAGGTCGAGGATATCATATGCGATAAGCTTTCTCTGTGTGCTTATCTATGCCTATATTGTATGGAATACAAATATGTATTATCTATACGTATAATAAGAATGTACATATAACGTGTGTATACTTTTTCGATTTTCCTGAGAGAAATTGTTGCAGGTGTCTAAATAATAATAATAATAAGTAATGAAATACATTTCAATCATTTTAAGAAATGTCTGTCTGTCTGTATAAACACTGCTGGTAAAGTACTGGATTCACAACAAAACCACACCAAGAAATTTATAAAGCATGTATTCAAAAATAACTTAGTTTTTATTTCATTAAAATCGGTTCACTCTATCAAAAAACAAAAGTAGATAAGTAAATGGACTTAATACATTCAGATGACTTTATTAATCACTGTTTTTTACATAAGGTTCCACGCGGACGAAGTCGCGAGCACGGCTAGTATTTTTATATAATTATAATAGTTAATTATAATGTGGTCTAAGAGAAAGATTGGTTCTCAAGTATATATACTGGAACTGCCTTAAGTGGTAACAGATTTTCAACTCCTGTGTATCCAGGTAAACTATCAGTGTTTGGTTTGGTTTCTTTCACTGTTCCAGTTCTACATTTAATCCCAATTTCCATCGATGGCGTGGTGTCTATATATCTTTATGATGTATATATAGATAAACGCATTTGTTATAATGCCCCTTTATAATTACAATACACAATAATTTCCCATTTACGGTAATGCTACATTTTGCTAACAGCGATAATGTATTTCGGAATTCGTTTGCAAATGACACAGCAATGTTTTATGGAAATTCAATTAACGTGAACTATAATTGTGGGATATTCGGCTTTTGTAGTGTCATCGGGTGTGGCTCTGTTGTTTGTGGTTTTAATCGAAAATTACTGTACTTGATTATTTCTGAATTACCAATCTAATACTCTTGTTTGTATTAGAGATTCGGCAACATGAGATTTCTATGTGTGATGTTATTTTCATAACTTGTTCTTCCAAAAGCGATTAAAGTACTTTTTTTTTAAATTTATTTTACCTATACTCTTGGCAACCATTTATCTTCTACATTATTATTGCCAATATCAAGTAGGTAATAATTTTACATGTGTCTTGCGGTAATTTCTATGTTCTGACAAGATGGTGATCGTCTTGTTAAAATTTTCCAAGGAGTTTTTATGATAATTCAGAATCCAGGGAGTTTTTGGCGGGATGTTGGAATGCCATATCCATAATCTTGTGTTATTTGGCTCTATATTGTATAATGTTGGTGGTGCTTTACGTGATATAGTTTGGTTATTATGCACAAGTGAAGTGAATCCGAAATAATACCACGGAGCATGGATTCTGACTTGCCACAAAACTCCCAGGAAAGTTCTAACAAGATGGCCGCCATCTTGTTAGTTCATTAAAATTATATCAACTTGTAATATCGACACTCACTTGACAATGGCAGTAATAGTCTACTAGAAGATTGGTTGCCAAAAATAAAATAAAGGAAGAAGAATTCTGAATCCATGCCCCTTGGTATTATTTCCCATCCACATCACTTGTGCACAATACCCAAACTATGTTACGTAAAATACCACCAATATTACAAGCTATAGAATCAAATAACACGAGGTTATAAATAAAATATTAAAACCACTACATGACATTCCAAAATCCCGCCAAAAACTCCGTGTAACTGAGTTTTTTTTTTTTTTTAACTTTATTTTTGGCAACCAATCTTTTAGATTATTACTGCCATTGTCGAGTAGTTAATAGTATTACAAGTTCTTCTTCTATTCCATTTTCGGCAACCAGTCTTCTAGTAGACCATTACTGCCATTGTCAAGTGAGTATCGATATTACAAGTTTCTTGATATAATTTCAATGAATGCCATTGTCGAGTAGTTAATAGTATTTGAAGTTCTTCTTCTATTCCATTTTGGCAACCAGTCTTCTAGTAGACTATTACTGCCATTGTCAAGTGAGTATCAATATTACAAGTTTCTTGATATAATTTCAATGAACTAACAAGATGGTGGTCATCTTGTTAGAACCGTCCATGGAATTTTTGTGGCATCTCAGAATTTATGGTCCGTGGCATTATTTTCCACTCACTTCACTTATGCACAATAAACAAACTATATTACACAAAACACCACCACTTTTACACAATATAGAGTCAAGTAACACAAGATTATGAATAAAAAATAAACTCCACTACATGACAGACCAAGATCCCGCCAAAAACTTGTGTAACTGAGTTAACGATACGTACCCAGTCGACAGAGGCACTGACAAAGCCGTCAAACAGCCTAACTTTAAAAATATATTGAATTGAATAGTTTTGTATTAAAAATAAAAGCGAACGTTCAATTATTGTTAAAATTAAATATTTATTTATATTTTAATTATCACAATTTAATTATTCTCACCACAAACCTAGACATGGACTAGTTAGATAAAACATATAAGTAGACTAAACCCTAGACAACTGAGTTATTAACACTCACGACATTGACCAAACGAATCTAAGACTAACAATTTTCAATATAACACATGACACTCTTTTCGGTCTAGCATCGATTCTTTCTAAGTAATATTATAAACTTTATAAATATGAGTGTTTGTTTGTTACGTTTTCATGCCTTAAAAACTTTACCGATTGTCATGAAATTATGCATACGCTCTGTCAGGAGTAGGTATAAAAAGAAAGAGCGTTGCTAAAGGGATATGTCAAATCTACATTAAAAAGAGCGAAGCTACGAACAAAAGCTTGTTTGACAGTATGAAGTTCGCACAAATCTTTTATATTTCAAGTGAAACTCCTTTTGACGTGATTACGTCTTATAAATCGATTAACGCCGGCTGCACGCACGAAAAAGCATGACTCGTTGTCACGTTCCGCCGGAGCTGAGCGTGCAAGCGAAAGCGCGGAACAAACGATAGAGAGGCGCGATCGGTCTAAGCGTTCGGCTTGTAACGCATCTATCTCTATTCCACTCCATCGGTCGATGCGTCGGAGTCGTTATCACGTAAAATTATCGTCCGTAAACCGCCTTTACAGACAACCAATTTTTTTTTCTCTTTGTTTTATTCAGGGACTTTTATCATCTCTGATTTGTCAGTGGCATCGTACCTTATCTACTTACAACTAAAACCTAACTAAAAAACATAATTTGACTAATTACTAAACTTAAATAAACAACCAGCCTTTTGGAACAGTCTGATGTCGGTTCTGTCAGAATCTTGTGATGAGCACCCACATTCCCGATATTGATATTATATTCTTTTAAAAACGCATCCTCTGAATTTGATTCTTATTTGCACTCTGTCAAAAAATTATGGATATCGTCAAACTTACCACACTCGTTTCAAACTGGTGGTGAATTAACAATTTCGAATTTCTGATCCGAAACCTTTTTTGTGAAAAAAGTGGCAGGGGTTAACGCTGTGTCGATTAGAGTGTTAAAACACCGGCTCTCGTCTGACCACCGAATTTAAGCAACATCTGGCGCGGTCAGTACTTGAATGGATGCCCGCCTGGGAACACCGCGTCACATTGGCTTTTTGTTGTATTTTTTAATTCGTAACGCCACCGATCTGATACAGATTGATGTATTTTATTTATATTTAATTTGTGTTTTTTTTATTATGGCACAGCAAAGTAACTTTACTATATCTGGAGATAAGTACATTATAGTCTGATAAATTTAGAGGTATTTAAACAATGACTTCTGAGGTCATTCAAAACATAGAATAGGAACAATGAGAGTGTGTGGAGAAAGTAAATGAGGCGAAACTAAAATACCCTGGTGAGCTGGTGGTTTTGTTACGAATCGACGAGACGGAACAACCGATGGAGGGTTGCGTTTTATCTCGAGATGTTTATGAGATCGTTTGCGCGATGGATTCTTTTTTTTTCCCTTCACCTCTTCGTTTGTAAAATACAGCAATTTGATGTTACATACCAATGAAGTTTGAACTTTAAATTAAACGAATGTAGAATTTAGAATTGATTGCTTTTCTTGTAGAGTTCACCAATAATGTATGATTTATTTCAAATACATTTCAATTTCTATTTAAAATTTGAAGAAATTAATTGTCACCGTATTAAAATAATAAGTGCGATCTAATGATTATTTAGTCAAACAGTATTGTTTATTTTAATAGAAATTGCTCGCGAATCCGCGTGCGTTTTTTATGCAGTCGTGGTTTTTGATTCATAGTTTTATATTATTTACTAGCTGTACCCGCGACACTGCTCGCGTGGAACCTAATGTAAAAATACAGTGACTAATAAAATCATCTGAATGTATTAAGTCCATTTAGTTATCTACTTTTCTCTCGTACTTAAGTTGCGTCATCGTTAGAATTACAATAACTTTTGATAGAGTGAACCGATTTTAATGAAATCAAAACTAAATGTTACTCGAGGATACGCTTTATGATTTTCGAGACATTTCTAAAACTGATTGAATTGTATTCTATTACTTATTCGTAGACACCTGAAACAATTTTTTTCACGAAAATCTAAAAAGTACAGACACTTTAGATTTACATTCTTATTATATCTATACTAATATTATAAAGAGGTAAAGTTTGTGAATTTGTGAGTTTGTGACGTTGTAGGGGGTAATCTCAGGAACTACTGGTTCGATTGGAAAAAGTATTTCGGTGTATATAGCTCATTTATCGAGGAACGTTATTATATCATGACGCTAAGACCAACAGGAGCGGAGCACCAATGAAGAACGTTTCAAAATCGGGTATTTTTTCCTCTTGAGAGCTTCCGCTGCGTGTTAGCGTTAGCCCAAAGTAACTATTCCACGCGGACGAAGTCGCGGGCAGAGGCTAGTTAATTTATAAACTTCTGAATAACTTATACTTTTCATGTGCAAAACGCCCAGCTATCGATTATTAATAAATTATTGGTAGTTTTCTATTGTAGAACACCGTACGGTATTTAGTCAGTAAAAATCTGACATACTCCAACAAACCGGCGTTGATGGTACATATGACTTCTTGTTAAGTTATATATATATATATATATATATAAATTTCTTCTGTACGTGTGTATGTTACTGAACTCCTCCTAAACGGCTGGACCGATTTTGATGAAATTTTGTGTGCGTGTTCGAGTGGATTCGAGAATGGTTTAAATTCAGAATTCGCCCGGATAGGTGGCGCTGCGGTTGTATTTTAGATTTTTTTTTATTATCAAGGCAGTACAACAGCAATATAATCTTATAACTTGTTAGATAAGTGGTAACACTGGCTTCCTGTTGTAAAATGTGTCAAGGTGTGTATACATACGTTATACTCGTACAGGTACGTTGTGATTCAAGAAATAAACAGTTCTATCTACTCAGTCAAGGTATTTATAGAAAACGCTATTATTAAATAAACATAGAGTCATTTTTTTTTTCCACAATATTGAGGTATCAAATCACGTATAAAGCCATTTTGGACGATAAAGATATCGGTGCGTAGAACCACATAATTCAGGCTTTTACAAATGTTAGACCGTTAGACAACGATATAAAGTAACAGCCATTTTTATTACACAAACCACTTTGCGCGAAGTTTTGCGGCACTTAAGAACATCTTTACGTTTAACGTTGCTCTTAAGAAATGCACGAAGAGTTTCGAGCACGAAAGAGTTTTGATAATACATGGAAAGTGATAACGATGGAATGATAAAAGAAAAAAAATACTCGATCCACTATCGTGTAAACTAGCAGTTTCTTTTTTAATTAAATTTTTGCCAATCAATCTCTTAGATTATTACTGTCATTGGCGTGTAAGTAATAACATTACAAGTGTCTTGTAACCATTTCAATATTCTAACAAGATGGTGGCTCCCTTGTTAGAATTTTCCAGGGAGTTTTTGTGGCATCTCAGAATTTATGCTCCGTGGTTTTATTTACCATCTACTTGTAGTAGTAGTTGTAGACTTGTAGTAGTAGTAGGTGGTAGGTTTCAGCATGAATGGGTCGGCTCGCCCTAGGTACTAGTACCCTGGTTGTTTTGGGAAGTATATGCACCAGATAGCCGGAAGGGAGCTGGCACCAAAGTGTCATCATTGTGACAATTGTCGAGAAGACACAGCGCTTCACACGCTGAGAGAATGCCTGGCCTGGACAGACGAACGCACGGAATTGACGGCAGTGGTGAACTGTGATCTCTCCCTGCCGAGCCTGATACAAACCATGATCGATAGTGAGAGTTCATGGTGCGCAGTTCTGTCCTTTTGTGAGGAGGTGCTTCGGCGGAAAGAGGAGCTCCTATGGCGCGCCGTAGGAGAACAGGTCGTCGAGCGAGGAAAGGTGGACACTTGTCCCACCCGATGCCTCCGTAACATGTTTTCAGGTGACGGACGCGGGGGCGTCCGTTGCCGCGAAAGGAAGGCCCGAGACGTAAAAGCACGGTCTCAGCCGCCGCTTCAACACAGAAGCATGGGGAGAGATATCTCTCTTCCCGAGAGGAAGGTCCCGTTTTACCATCTTGCGGGTGACCCAAGCGCGTGGCCAGGGTTGTGGCGTATGCTAGTCGTGAAACCCCTCCCTGGTCCATATTCGCGCTGAGCGGCAGAGGGGTTTTTAGTCGGTAGGAGTCCCACATAACCCTCGCATTGTCCCCCGGCAGTGCGTGGCGTATCACATGTAGGATGTTCCCTTCTTAAAAAAAAAGATACTAGTACCCTCTCACAGAAAACCGACGTGAAGTACCAGTGTCTCCATTATAAGGGGACAAAAAAAACTAAGACAAAAATTATTAAATTTTGAATTTCCTGTGACTTTTTTCGGCTTTGAAGTGAAAGCGAAAATAAAATCGGTACCAACGTCTACTAACAATTTAGAATTGAACTCCGTTAGCATAATTATTTCAAAGTGGAGCGATGGTGAAATTTTTAAAACGCTATAACTTTTTCCAGTTTGAGGTACAAACGAAACTAAAAGAGGTACAACTTCTTGATATAATGCTTGAATTTATTGGTAATATGTTTTTTATATCATAGTAGGCAAACGAACAGGTGGGTAGACATCAGCAACACCAGAGGAATCGCAAGTGCGTTGCCAGCCTGTGTTGGTGGAGAAGTGAGGACGGGAAGGGAGAGGAGGGAGGTGGGCCTCCGGCGATCTCACTGACCGAACGAAACGCAACGATGCAAGCACTGTTACTTCACGTCGGTTTTCTGTGGGTCGGGTGGTATTACCCCGGGTGGGCAGACCCATTCATGATGAAACCAGTAACAGCTTCAGCGTGGCTCTACCACCTAAAGTATATTCCGGCATATAATTTAGACATATTCTTTGGAACCATATTGTAGAATCTAACACTATTAATTGAAATAACCTTTGGAAGTCTAAATGAGTCTAAAACATGGCATGGATAATTTTTGATAATTTCTAATGTTAAATTCATACTGATGATCAACAAAACTAAACTTATCTAACTTTATAAATGGAGGAACAATAGAAAAAAGTCTACACAATATTATTCCATAATCGTACCAAATAATAACGCAACGTCCTTATCATATGAAATAAAGAATTCATCCCTCTGAGAATTGCCATTTCTGGCAGCTTATTTACGAGTACAATGTATTATGTAACCATCCGTTTTTGGTCTAACAAAGAATGGGCACTCCTTATCGAGTTATTTTATTTCTGACTTTATGGTTCTTTTTCTTTGTGCCCAGACAAATATATTATGAGTGCCTATTATTTCAATAACTCTTGTATTGAAGTTATATATACTTACACGGTATATTTTATACCCCATCTCTTTATTGGCGACAACTGTGTTGTAATAAAATATACTTTATTGCGTAGTGGGAAACTTTAAATGAGACCTGTGTTTCTATAAATTCGTTCAATAGTAATAATATTTTGAACTCAGTAACAATTATTTGTAATTAAGCCTAATAAGTTTCATTACAGAAGAATGTCTTATTTAGAAATAGACGCCGTTTAAATTTAAACATTATCTAACGCTGGTTTAAGTTCACAGTTCTTATTATTGTGATTTGCTGTATGTCTATTTGCCGGCGAAGGACATTTCGCGATAAATCATGAATTTCCTGGGTATAATTCATTTGGAACAAATAAATAAATTATACAATTTTAGAGATTCACAAGTAAATCATAGCTACTACTATATGACATTATTGGCATTTGACAATGTATTTAATCTGAGATTACACTGTTATTCCACTTTACGCAATTTGACGTAATATATTAATCTTATATATTGCTTATATTGACAATTACATAAATTTATTTTATCTAAAATGTCACAAGTATAATAACCTATTTAACTAAAAGTATTTTTTTTTAAATAAAGATCTACTCAAAAATATTATTTAGAAATTCAAATTGTTTGAAAAGTATCTGTACATAATGGAACGTTTTTGAACGCTAAGATTGAATTGAATGAACGCTATTTAGAGTTGCTTGCATATAAAACTTAAACCAGGTGTTTAGCTAGATACCGCTTGGACACGTTTTTCTAATAGGGTATTTTAAACATATGTTTAATAAAGTTTAAAATTTTAGACTTAGTAAAACCTTTAGATTTTGTAAAACTCGTGTTAATTTTTGTTTTTGTAATAAGACCGAATGTGTAACATTATAGATTTAGTGTATTCAACGAGTTTTATCTAAGACTTGTTAATTAATTTTAAGATAGCTACTCACAAATCGACATATATCTTTCTTTTTATATTTATTTGGTACTAAATATTATATGCAACTCTTTTACCCACACCTCTAATATTTCGCGCCCCATTGTACAACTCGCCCAAACAAATACTAGTTACATGCTCTGCGTACTTCCTACATTGTGTATGCTAATTGCGTCGCTTCTATCGTTCGTAACAAATATGAGAAGCCTATAACTACATAAATAAAATGCATTTTTTATCATAGTTCATTACATTCATTATTAGTACTAATAGTAGACTTTTTTATCATAGGAGTCACACGAGCAGGTGGGTCATGTTAAGTGATGTTAAGTGATCACCAACGTCCATAGACAGTTGCAACATCAGAAGAGTCGCAAGTGCGTTGCCACTCTGTGTTTGGGGGAGAGGGAGTGGGGTAGGAGGAGGGTAGGTGGGTTATCCGGTACTCTCACTGACCGAACAAAACGCAACAATGCAAGCACTGTTACTTCACGTCGGTTTTCTGTGAGAGGGTAGTACTACCCCGGACGGGGCGACCTATTCATGCTGAAATCAGTAATAGCTTCAGCGTGGCTCTACCTATTCTAAATTCTTTAAATAAAAAAAATTGGGCTGTCACGGGACGCCTGGCAGATGGAAACATCGAAATTGTTTTGTATAAGTTATATGCCTAAAAGAACAGATAACTACAGGAATCAGCTACGGCATAATTAAAAGATAAAGCATCACAAATTTGTTCCATTATTAAATACAAGATACAAAAATTCAACTAAGCGCAGGCGCGGTGAATTTGGCGGCATGTGTCAAAGGGCACTAGGTCGTCGGCGCGTGCCGCGTAACACTAGTATAACGTGTGGCCAACAAAACACTTTGAATCTTATGTTTATACAGTTAGCGTTGCAAATGTTTTTGAGTATATCGTTAATACTTCAAAGTTCGTGTTTTGCGTCGCCACGTCGCGCCAAGCTAAAATCAGGTTTACCTACGCCTATAGATATTTCACATCAAAAATATAACCGAATCAGTGTTAAAGTCATTATAATTGACTGTTTGAAATTCCTTCTTAAAGGTAATTCAAATTTGGGTAAAAAAAATGCAATAATAAATAGTTAGAATAACAAGTACTTATTAAATTGTAGTTTCATAATACATTTCTTAAAGGTGAACACGGTTTTACGTTATTTAATAAAAATAACCATTTCGTCGCCATATTTTTTCAAGAGATAGGTACTCAGATGAAAAGAACGCTTGCTTTGACGAGCGCATCGTGGCGACTTTATGTCAGAATTATTCGGTCCTTCAAAGTTTGTTAAGACGCCGCGATAAAAAGAACAGTATAAATAAATGAACACGGGATAAGATAAAACAAAGGGCACACAACGAAGCAGTTATTAAATATAAATTACTGAAATACAACTACAGCTTTGGTACAGCCGCATATTATGTTTTCAATTTAAGGCACGTGGAAGAGCTTATAGCGCATATTAAGTTTTGGAACGTTATTGTTGGCTAAAGTCTAAAGTCAATAAGTCATCATAATATAATTATTTACAATTAATTTTTGTACACTCAGTTATATTTCACAAGTAATAGCTCATGTTAAGAAGTTATGTGTAGGTAGTAGAGCCACGCTGAAGCTATTACTGGTTTCAACATGAATGGGTCGGCTCTCCCGGGATAGTACCACCTTCTCACAGGACACCGACGTGAAGTAACAGTGCTTGCATTGTTGCATTTCTTTCGGTTAGTGAGAGAGCCGGAGGCCCACCTCCCCTTCCCCACTCCTTTCATCTCTCCTCTACCCTCTCTCCCCCTCCCCCTTTCCCCCAAATACAGGCTGGCAACGCACTTGGAACTCCCCTGGTGTTGTTATTGTCTATGGACGATGGAGATCACTTAACATCAGGTATCCCACTTGCTTGTTTGCGTCCTATGAAATAAAAAAAGCATAAGGTTGAGAAGTGGCACAAGAGAGTTTTGTTATTTGTGCAGACTCTTGGTCCATACCATTTTTTGCTTTCATTTATTTTATTAGTTGTGTTAATTATGAGAAACTATTGTTATACATGCTTAACTGAAATTATTGCCTGTATGGCAGCTTCATTTTTATTTCTTACTAGCGGGCCCGGCAGACGTTGTCCCGCCCTGATTATAAAACAATCCTTAACAAATTATATACGAAAATGTTCCTCATGAATCACTTTATGCACTGGTGAAAACCGCACGAAGATCCGTTCAGTAGTTTTTGAGTTTATCGCGAACAGACAGACATACAGACGCGGTAGGGAACTTTGTTTTATACTATGTAATGATAGGCGTTTTTAAATTATAATCCACAATGTTTCGCGGTGGAGCATCCGTGGCCCGATGGTGTAACCTACTAATTGCGTCGTCAGTTACATCGGTATAGTAGGCACGAGAAGGGATCATTATTATTTTTCTGATCCATCAAAATGTCGATAAATAAATAAAATCCAAGCCATTTTCGTAAAGTCTTACTGACTGATTGTCAGTTTGAAAGTATATGTGCAAAACCCTTTTAAAATTCTAGATTTTAATAGCGCTGTCTTATTTCTCAATCAAGATAATTCAGTAGCTAAATGTAAATTGTTTCTCTGTAAAAATGTAAATATTTTTCACCTTATATAGTAGTTCAGTTTCCAGTTCAAACTGGTTTTACCTTCATATCGTCAGATAATCTAACCGAGCGCTGGAATTAACTGGAATTAGCTGGTCGGAACAAGATTGTGCGAGGAAAATTGTTACTGGGATTTGGCCACGATCTAAGCTCGAGGAATTGCGTTAGGAGCGATGCATATTCATGGATACGGTACTTCGGTTCATCATATTACTTTATTCTTCTTATTGTTTGAATTATAGTAGTAGGATTTACTGTCAAATCTGGTTGAATCTTAATATGTCTGGTGACAAGGAAAATGATTAGCACATTTCGTCGGTTCAGTGATAAATCTATATAGACCCTACAAAACTAGTAGAACTGAATACTGAACAATATCATAAAATTAGTTACGCCCTTTCTGTAGACTGTATTTAAAGGAAATAATATATCGAATCTAAATATTATTAATAAACATATAGCTGAAACAAACATTTATCGAAATACTCTCAAAATTTTTAAACAATTAAGACAATGAATGACTTGAATTCCAGGTTGTGTATCGCAGTGAAAAATTTTTTTGAACTCAAAATTTTTATTTGATCTTTGAAATTCTGATCCATAACCTTTTTGAGTGACGCAAAATGGTGGCGCTAAACACTGTATCGAGTAGAGTGTTGAAACACCGGTTCTCATCCGATCACCGAAGTTAAGCAACGTCGGGCGCGGTTAGCACTTTGGGTGGGTGACCCTCTAGGAATTCCGCGTAACGTTGACTTTTTGTTGTATTTTTTAAATTAATATGTTCCTTTGTAATACAAAAAGTTCACTTCTCTTTTTTGTTTTTACGGTGCATTCTATTTTTTTTTCATGTGCTATATTTTATATCTGTATTATTATAGTATCCGTGGTTGTCAAGATTTTTAGTTGGTTTGTTATTATTTTCTCAAAGTTTTGTGTTTGTTCCAGGATTTCTTAATGAACTGTTTTTATTTGTAGATCATAGCATTTATTCATTTGTAATAAATCAAGAACCAATGGTTATTGTACTCAGTATTTTATTTTGGAAACTTTGTACCATTTCGATATTGGAGTAGAAGGCTGTCCCCGAAGGCAAATATGAGGTACTAGAATTATGTATGCTTCAATGCGAAGCCGTCATTGCCCAGAGACGTTCATTTCATTATTTTTTATTAAATATTCAAATCTGCATGGTTTTTCACTAATTCTGAATTGAAAAAACATATTCAATTATGCTCATGAAAATAACATGTTTACCTTGTCCATAATAAAATGTTGTATTTTAAATCCTCATCTCTCTATAGGCTTGTAGCGCGTTTGTTTTCTTCTTAGATTTCAATTACCTGGCGTCTCGCCTTCGCCCCGACGACAAAATTTTGTTTATATTTATTTTCATGTTCTCTTTATTAAATTATATTTCTTTCGTACATAATTTACTTTGAAGTAAAGATTGACTGTATAATATACACATAAAGCCTTCAAAAATAGATTCAGTAATAAAAGAGATTATTTTACGTGTCAGCGAAGATTGGACACGACGATATGGGGTGCATAAATAGAACTGGCTGTAGTATTTTCCAAAATAATCAATATGAAAAATACACAACTAAAACCAGTTAAACACGTAACAATGTTTTAGGTAATAGTATTAAGTTTTACAACAAAGTCCCAAAATATATTACCAATTTGCCGGACTGTATGTTTAAGCGCCATGTTAAGCGGGTTTTGGTGTCAAAAGGCTATGACAAAGTAGTTCTGTTTGAGAACGATGGTGATGTCTAGAATTGACTCCTCTCTCTATGCATCCACTAAAAATGGCTGTAACCTGTAATATATTTCTAAATATATATGTACATATATTAAAAAGATAAACCCGATCGTGTTTCTTGCCGGTTCCTCTCGATGACTTGTTTATAAAGAGGTAAAGTTTGTGAGGTTGTAGAGGATAATCTCAGGAACGACTGGTCCGATTTGAAAAATTCTTTCAGTTTTAAATAGCTCATTTATCAAGGAAGGTTATCATCTCGCTAAGACTAATAGGAGCGGAGCACCAATGAGGAATGTTTCAAAGTCATTTTCTTTTTCCTTTTGAGAGCATCCGCTGTGTTACTAAGCCCAAAGTGTTTGTTCCTCGCGGACTAAGTCGCGGGTAGAAACTATTGTTTATTAAAATTGCATACTCTATACACATTTTGCATATTTTGAATATATTCTCTGTTTACAATATACGTGCCATCGAAATTCACGGACACGCTTGGTGATACAAGGGTAAGTTCTATTACTAAGATGAGTTCTCTTAGTTCGGTATCAGCACATGAGTAACTTTTGTCTAATGTGCGTAGTTATCAGTTCTATATTTTTGTAGTAATATTTCCATATGATATATCAGCTAGTAAGTTATCACAGTACAAGTCATACTTAGTTTGGAATTAAATTACTTATAGCGAAATTGTGTCTTCATATTTATTTATTATTTTCACTTACTGTATATTGCTTCAAGCATTTTAGTACGTAATCTCGGAATGTGCTACAACATTATATATTATTAATAATACCCTTGAGACAAGTTTATGAAATTCTGTCTGGCTTTTTAACGCGATTCGAGATCTTTCGACGATGTATAAAACAGTTTTATTGGAGAAAATATGATTATTTGCTTATCAAATACAACTTTGACTCTTCAAAAATCGTCAGGTTTCAATTATGGAATTATTAAGCTTCATTTACAACTGTGGCCTTTTTGTATGTGACCTTATTTGTATGCTGCATTTGTCAAAGACATGGGGTCTTTGAATGTCATTCAGTTGTCGCTCCCACATAAATCAATTAGCCAGGTGTCCCAAATAATCAGTTGTTCTCTTGTTTGTTCTTTTTTTATAGGGGGCAAATGAACAGGCTGGTCAACTAATGGTAAGTGATCACTGCTGTTTATAGACGCTAGCAACACCAGGAGAGTCGTAAGTGGGTTACTGGCCTTTTAAAGGAGGTGGGCCTCCGGCGCTCTCAGTGACCGAACGAAACGCAACAATGCAAGCACTATTACTTCACGTCGGTTTTCTGTGGGTCGGGTGGTAGTACCCCAGGCGAGTCGACCCAGTCATGCTGAAACCAGTAATAGCTTCAGCGTGCTTCAATCACCTACAAAAGTCATGATGATAAAAAACAGATTGTCGGGTCGACAAAATCTCCATAAACTAGCATCCTGCAGAAGAAAATGTTAAAAATACTACTGCGAAAATTGCAACCAAAGAACTCAATTCGTACGATTGTATGGACCAGTCGTACTGGTATCTATTTACTTGGACTTTGCGCAACGCAGCGTGTAGATAATGGTATTAATGTAACATGCAGTTTGCAATAATTTATGATCTCTCATATACATTCTATACGCATGTACAGTAGTGAGTTTACCAAAATGTAAATGTCGCGCTAGTAAAGCAATCATTTCCCAAAGGATAACACGGGCTTAATCGCTATAACAGTACACAATATGTTAACTCTTAAATCATATAAAATTAATGAAACTATTTCTTTTATCAAATGAAACATTCCTTTAACTGATTTTATATACTTTGTGTTATTACTGTTATATTTAATTATTTTAGTTAACTTATCTACAAAATTTACATCATGTGGTATAAAAAAGGAGTATAAAAAATGTGTTATTTTTCTTCTTTGATGGGTCATGGCGAGACAAAATCTAAAAGTCTTGCCAGGAAACTATATATTCTGTCTGGAAATGGACATGTTCCAAGAATCAGTAACCAATTATAACTTATTTAAAGGAACCTTCTCCATACTCAGATGGGTTGCTAGAAGAGCTAGCTAAGTAAATGGTACTATAAGGACAGTGAAGAATGCTTATGTTGTATGAAGTATGCTTACGCCCTATATGTACTTACTTTTTTACATATATTTATATCCTATAGTTTACCCACACCATGATGTACTTACAAGTGTCTCCTTTTAGTCCACCCAGTTCTATGCATGAGAAGATCATAGAGGTATCTGCTCCAGTCGGGGCAGAAGTTTGTATCGAATTAATATCGAAGGGATAAGAAGCATATAGACCTTTCATATTAACCGCTTTAGACCTTAATAATATATTTTCCCTCTTAGAAAACTGCACTTTTGTCTATACGCTCATTTATTGTGAAACTCTCTACATGTATCTACTAATTAATATGTTTAGATAAAAAAATAGAGCAACTAAAATAGTTATTATCACGTTCTGAAAACAAAATATTGGATTTTATTCCAAAAATCTTAAATTATTTGGGTATTTCGATGTAATTTTGCCATAATAGGTATTTAGTAACATTCTTTCAAATTAATTGTAATAATTCCGTGATAATCTCGTAAAAATAGCTTAATATTCACGCAATGATCGTTTTCCTGCTACAAAATACAAGTATACTATAGAATTCGAAATAACATCTCTTAACGCGCAATTTTGGCACACTTCCAGTGGGCCTTCGTTTTAAAAGACAATATCACTGGACCCACATAAATAAATACTGTTTGTTGTAAGTAATTAAGAGCTGGTGAGTTAGAAACCATAACAGAAGGCGTAAAGCTAATGGACTAGAAATAAACATTAGGGAAGCAACACTTGGCTTTAGGGCTCGTACATAATGAGCATTACGGTAACGTAATTGAATTTAACGGACCTAAGTTCATTCGTGTAACATTTTTTATTTTAATAAATGCTGTGATGGTTCATGGAGAGATTATACATGACCATATATTTTTTATATATGTACATCTATGTCGGCATGTAACCCCTATACCAGTTGGAAGCTACCCAAATCAGGTCACAAGTAAAAACCCATAAGCTAATAGATCCAAAGAAACACCCTAGGCACACTACAGGCTTAAAAGACATACAACAAGTAGCAGATAAAGATTATATAGAGATCGTTATTCGAAAAAAAATTGTATAATTACCTTGTGTTCTGTATTAAGTAGTAAGTCGAGTGTTAAATATGGCTAATAAGTAATATCCAGTCCCAAGACATAAAGTAAATATTAAATTATTAAACAATAAGAAACAGAACTGACAATCATGCGTATCCATCAATTAATTGTTACGTCTGCAGGTCGGCATAATAGCGACAACTGCCGTTACTATGTATCCACAACAGTCATCGTTATTTATAGACTATACCGTACCTGCCATCAGATACTGTGTCATTTTCCCGAACAAGTATAAAAAAAACTAAATTTTCACCAGTTTGCTTATCCTTTTTAAATGGTTTTTGAAAAAATCTGTTACCACAAGTCAAGTACCTACGTGTGTTTCAGCAGTGACATATTTAGCATGTTATGATTTCTGTCCACATCGTCTCTCCTGATATGCGTTTCGTTATTTTATCAGATCTTTCGCTTTTTCTAGTACCAATGATAGTTTAATCGCGTTTTCGCTAACGTTCATCGCAATAACGGCTATATTATATCGCAAAACGAATTACGTTATTGCGTTATATTTCGTCAACAGCTATTATGACTTGTTATCAATTATTAGGTTATTGGATAATTTGTTATTTTATATCTGATTATAACTTGTAATACTAAAAAGAGCATGATATGAATATTGATATAATCAAAAATCAAAACAAAACAGTTAATTAGCAGTATTGCCACTGGGATAAAACACAAACTCAAATCATTTGGATTAATAAGATTATAATCAAGTATGAACATGAAATTGAACTTTATAACTTGTAATTAAGGGTTATTTTTGAATATTAGCGACGTGAAGCGTTTTCTATTTTACACCTGTATATAATAATCTTCCTAGCCGGTTTCGACTCCAGCGACCAAACTCAGGGGCTGGAGCGGTGTCTAGCTCGTAGATGGCTGAAGTATCCAATTTTAGCTATAAGTTTACGAGCACGAAAAGAACAGGTTAAGGTACCGTTAACACCTGTAATAAGTAACTGTGTAATCAATGTTTGTTCTCACGTTGCGATAACACCCATTGAATACTGTTATTGTCAATAACGGCTAACGGATAATCGACAGCACAATAATTTCTTCCAGAATTTGTTATAAATTGCACAAGAATAATTCATTACATTATAGGCTGTTATAATTGTTACCCACTCCAATCAAATCCATTCGAAAACAGTCAATACACAAACTAGAACCAACATTGCAAATTATATTCGAAAATCAAAAATATGCTATTCAGTTTAGACCCTAAAAAAGCGCTTATGCATGTTAAAACTACCACTGGTTCGGAAAGCAAACCATTTATCGAGAAGAACCGTTAAGAATCTCGATCTGGTATATATGGTATATATTTAATATACATTACACGTTACAATCGTTTTTAATGGATGCGCAGAGGGTAGTCAATTCCAGACATCATCGTTCACATATTGATTCACAAGAAATTATGGTATTTAGCAGTAACTTACTTAAAATAAAATCGTCTAAAAACTATATTAATTTATATTCCTATTCACTTCTGTAAAAACAAAACAATAGAGTCATCGTTAACTCTAACAACCCTAAAGCCACTATAGAGGCATTACAATTTTGTTTACAGCCATACAGTTCTCTTATCCATTCGCCTCTCTATGCGTTGCCCCTTACGCAACATTTGCTACTAACGACCTTCCTTGCGTTCATTAGTAATATTACATCCATATACATGGGCATAAATGGGGCTTAGGACTTAATTACGGTACAAAGTATCGATGTATTGTACCGTGGAATTAGCTATTAGTGCACGACGGTATGTATACTTATAAATAAAATGGACCTGTTTATTTGGATTTCGCCATCTTCATTATTTGGGATTCCTTGGTCGCTGATTATAGGATGTAGCTTAGTTCAGCGAAATTCTCTAGACAAATCTTTTTCTCGCTTTATTATTCTTATCTTAAACATTGTTGTTACCTTAGGTCAGCTTACAGTTCTGCGCCTATAAGATGTTTCCTCCACATATCTATTGGGTATCCCAGCCTCTTCCTTTTTGTATACTTTATAAGTTTCAGCATTTTTCACGATCTCATTTTCATGCTGTTAAATGACGTTGTAGTTTAAGGTAGTAAACACGCGAAGCCAAAAGGGGCATTAACTCTCATGTACAACTGCTGGAACATACGTATAGATTCATGATGACAGATTTTCAACTAGATAGACGACATTAGAGAAAGCCACTACCACTATGCTACGTTTTTCATCAAGTAACGATATAAATCTTCCTAACAACAAGCACACAATAAACGCACTAGGGAGCGCCACCTACTGGCGAGTAAAACGGATAGCATAAAAACTTTCTCTATTAACACACTCAGGTGTGCCAACTTTGCCCGTGATTGGGTGATTGGTCAAACAGTGGTCGACTTTATCGATTTCAGATATACCAATATACATTTTATAGATAGCGAAGTTTATGTTGTCTAGACAGATTTTACTATATCGGGTAAAGGAATAAGTTAAAGTAAATAATGAAGCGACTATAGCTTAGTTGATCGACGTACAGTCCGCCTCATCCATCTACGTAGGTTCGTATCCTTGCAATTGAGTTGGTACTTCCAGTAAAGGACAACATTGTGACGATACCATAGTATAGTGATAGGGTTTTTTTCTAAGTCCGCCTGGCTAGCTACCACCCTCAGATTGAGAATTTGTCGCCAAGCACCTGTTGGCGTGTTCTGGCAGCTGCACTCAAGAGCCACTCTACCATCTTTTATACCATCAGTTTACCATCTCAAACTATACATCTTTATTTAACATCAGATCAGATATTGTTGAGATATGTATACTTGGTACACATATATGTTTCAACAACTCATATATGTATGAATAGTTAGCTTAGCTTAGGTTAGCTCAAATAGGTCGCGAATTGCATGTATCAGGCAACAGCCCAAGCCGAGGTGAGCCGCGTTCCCTTGAGCTAGTTGTCAAAATAAAATCAGCTGAGTGCCTTAAGCGCTCGCCTTAGTAGTCCGGTGAAGCTGTTAAGACCTTGCTAGGTCAATAGCGTAGTCAGTTCGAGAAGGATCAGATCAGATAAGATTGTGGTTAAACGCTAAAATCTATGAAAGAAATTGATTATTGGCGCATTAGGGAGTATAGAAGCAAATCGTGAGGTTATATAAAACCTACCATCATTTGATCATCCTTATAGTCCGAGGTACCGCTCAATAAAACATACAGTTTCGAGACTGATTCATGTTTATTTATTTCTACCTACGTTTGCAGTATACATATATACCAATTACCCAACGCTTTCGATTAACAATTAAGCTGTATAATAAACTTGTTTCAAACTATATACAATTTCCAATAGTTATTATTCACAAAAAAATATTTTCCTATAATTCCTTATTGCTAACATACAACAAGATCTCCTATTTATTGTTAATATATTATGTAATATTCAAGCGGTTCATGATTGAAAGTCATACCTAAATTACTAACGTACAGCATATTCGATAAGCAATTTCACGCAGTTTCGAGTTGATTGGTAGAATTATAGTTAATTAAGTCAACAGCGTCAGCGGTCCACCCGTATTACTAGGAATAGTTACCTTGGATAAAATCAATATATGTAGACCTAAAGATTCAATTTACTCTAGTAGAAGTTTAATAACCAGCATTATCAATTCGTTTGCTTTATGGTTTGTGGTATAACATTTTATATACTTCGTCTCACGATATAATTTTCATGTTAACCATCTGATGCTAACCCTATGTGCCTTTTGGAAGTTTCTCTCAGCAAATAAAATTGTATTAATATTCCAAATATTTACTCTTTATTCAACATTGTCGCTGCAGTCCCAGATGTGTTGTAACCATGACAGGTAAATGATAAAATTTTGGAATATTGCTTTAGTCTACGTGGATTCTAATCTATACTTACTAAGATTATAAAGCTGAAGAGTTTGTTTGCTTGAACGCGCTAATGTCAGGAACTACTGATCGAATTTAAAAAATCTTTCAGCGTTAGATAGCTCATTTATTGAGGAAAGCTATATGCTATATACCAACACTCTATATAAGCTATATTCCAAATGTTCCTTTTTGAGAGCTTCCGCTCCCTGTTAGCGTTAGCCCAAGGTAGCTATTCCACGCGGACGAAGTCGTGGGCAGAAGCTATTGTTACAATAATACTGCGCTTTCAATAAAGAAAAGTTTAAAGGTGGTAGAGCCACGCTGAAGCTATTACCGGTTTCAGCATGAATGGGTCGGCTCGCTCGGGGCAGTACCACCCTCTCACAGAAAACCGACGTGAAGTAACAGTGCTTGCATTGTTGCGTTTTGTTTAGTCAGTGAGAGCGCCGGAGGCGCACCTCCCCTCCCCCTATACCATCCCCTCTCCTCATCTCCTCTCCCAAGCACAAGCTGGCAGCGCATTAGCGAATCCCCTGATGTTGTTAGTGTCTATGGACGGCGGTGATCATTTAACATCAGGTGAGCCGGATGTCCGTTTGTCTCTAATGATATAAAAAAAAACTTGGTCGATAATATCATGGTGGTAGGGTAAGTTCTAATACCTTCCTGACGAACTCTCAATTTTAAATGTTCCTCTAAGCTTATAATATTACTTTCAACCACATAGTCAAATATCATCACCCTCAAATTTTCATGTGCAAATGAAATTATTATTAAAAATGTATATATATGATATAGTAACTATGTATTTGAAATATAATTAAGCCGGTATATACTATGAAATGATCTCAAGCTTAATCTTAACGCTTTCATTAAATTGAACGAAGCAGACGCGTAATTAATGTGATATTGGATTCGTTATGTCAGTTACTCGTGGTAAATATATCGCAGATGTTAACAAATGCTAGTTTGAAATATAGATTAATAAAAATATTGACAGGCTAATTCTCATAGCCGAAAACAATTTTCTCAACCGACTTTCATCTTTTAAAGGTGAAAATATTAAAAAGTTATTGGATTATGTACGCATTATTTGATTTGATTCAAGGCTAATATCGAAATGAAGGAATCAATATAGTTAAGGCATCTAAACATAACAACTGTATTTCTATTAGATAGGGGCTTTCAAGAAACTTTGAAAAGAAACATAGGACTTCTAGATACGTAAATCCAAAATGTTATGTGTCACTATTAAAAGATGTGCATAAAAATATCACGACCAAATAAGTCTAAATAGATATGAGAAGAGATAGAAAAACACAGACAAATATTAAATTATACCTTCCATCCACGGTTGTCAATGTCATGCTAAGCTACAATGACTGCAAAAACCTCTAGAAGCACCACATATTTATCAGAAAAAGATTTCATAATTTTACGAAGCCACAAAATACACAGGCTTTATTAAATTACTTTTGTTATCTTTTATACTATCTAGATCATAAAACAGTAGTGTCTTGGTACAGACTTAAAGTAATGCAAACGTAAGATTGTAGAGCTAATCATGTCCGATACAAAAACTCCATTATCACTTGGTAGTACGCAAAGAGTTTCTCTGTACGTAATACATCGAGCGAGTTAATGCGAACGTATCATTAGCTTGATTGCTTAGACACGAGTCATTCCACTAACAGTTTCCTTCTATCCATTTTTCACTTTTGTTTTTATCAAACATAATTCTTTGACTTAATTCCATATAGTGGTTGCTCCGTAAGGGTTCATTATTTGTTGTGCAAATGCTTTTCTTTAAGGGGAGGATCATGCCAGAATATATTAGCTATTGCTCATGTAAAATTTAATTATGCTATAATGTGCCAGGACAAACTTTGTCATGACGTTCAGGATTAGTAACATGTTCTCTGTTATAATCAATTAATAGTGTCATTAATATAATTCTAATTAGTAAATCTACACAAATTGTAACACATTGTCGCTTAGCCACTGAACTGACTCTATAGGTTTTAGCCTTTGACCACAATTTTATCTGAGGCTAAATGACGATATGTGAAATGTGTGAAATCTTTGTAAATCTCAAAAATAATATCTTTTTGATGGTTATCTAATAAAAGTTTATTTCTTTTGCAACCATAACAAAACACCCTAACTTCTTAATTAATATTATAAATGCGAAAGTGGGTTTGTTTGATTATTTATTTATTTACTAGCTTCTGTCCGCGACTTCGTCCGCGTGGAATAGTTACTTTGGGCTAACAAACAGGCAGCGGAAACTCTCGAAAGCAAAAAAACGATTTTGAAACATGCTTCATTGGTGTTCCGCTCCTATTGGTCTTAGCGTGTTACCATAAAATGGAGGGAATTGCGGCTAGAGGGACCATGAACTGATGGGGAGTGTATTTGGTCCACTCACTTGATTCTTTTCATCTCCATTGATTTGCGGTGGTTTTCTAAGGAGAGATTGTGAACTCTATTTTAGCGGTCTGCTTGGGCAAGGGGTATCACGGAAAATATGCTGAAATATGCTCGATAAATGAGCTATCTAACATTGAAAGAATTTTGGGATATTTAAGGATTTACATCCTTACAGATGTTAGGATGTTTCTCCTATTCTAAAGATCCTAAAGTTAGTACGTTTTGTTATGGTTGCAAAAAAAGTAAACTTTGTTGTGATTGAAATATCATATCTTGATAATTGTGTTGTTACATTTAAAAATGAGCTAAATCCAGTTTTAATCGTTCCTAATATTTCACGTTACTTTTAAAATCTTCAAATTTTGTACGTGTAAAATATGAAGACCATAAAAAATATTAAATACCTTATTTATTTATTGAAATTATTAACATTAGTGTGGTTTTAATATCTATTGGCATTCGGAGCAATAGTTATATACATTTCTAAAAAGTCTGTTATTCAATGAAATTTATGATAAACTGCAAAATACCAATATTACATGTACACAGGCCCCTATACTACGCGTCGCTAGTTAGACAGAAGCCGCGCAAGCGCAGTACGGCCGGTCATGCTGACGTAGGATGTCATGACGCCATATTACAAATTTATCTCCCGTCATAAATACCGCTCAACCCTCTGACGAAGAAGCTTTCACTTCAAAAATTAAACACGTTACATGAACGAATTAAAATTTAGCTCATTTTGACATGGAATGATACAATTGTCTATATGAAATAGAGCTTACAGCCGTTTATTTTTTTAAATAAGTAAGTAATTGTGAAGTTGTATCACTGTTGTTATTATATGGAATTAAAAATATCTATATATGCGATACTAAGCGACCGTGGCTTAGTTGATAGTGTGTTCAGACACCGCGTCGATGGACGTACCGTAGGTTCGAACACTAACAACTCAGTCGGAGCACGCGAGGAAGGAGAACATCGTGATGTAACCATAGCATGATGGTAGGGCTTTTTATAAGTCCGCCTGGTCCGTCAAGTTGATAATCTGTCGCCGACCATCTTTTGGTGTGTTCCGGCAGCTGCACTGGAGAGCCAGTCCCCTCTAGATTTTTTTGCATTTATGATCTTAGACCACGTGATTTAACACTAGATGAGACGGTCAAACGCTAATAAACCTTAAATTATTTTTTTTAAATTATGGATTTTTTTTTATATCATAGGAAACAAACGTACAGGTGGGTCATCTGATTTTAAGTGATCACCACCGTCCATAGACGCAATACCAGAAGAGTTGCAAGTGCGTTGCCACCATGTGATTGAGGGAGGGGGAGTGGGAAAGGGGAGAGGGGGAGTGCAGGTGGGTTATCCGGCGCTCTCACTGACCGAACGAAACGCAACAATGCACAAGCACTGTTTCTTTACGTCGGTTTTCTGTGGGTCAGGTGGTACTACCCCGGGCGAGCCGACCCATTCATGCTGAAACCAGTACTATTACTGTACTATTGACTCAAATGTTATGTATAATTATAAATAAAAAAAATATCTAGGCTGCACATCAAAAGACTAAGAAGTGATGATAAAACTTGATAGAAATAACTAAAGATTGGTGGAAATGATAAAGCTTAAGGCGTTATGTGTTATGGACATAAATACGATAAAAAATTCAATCACTCTACTACGAAGTTTGTCGAACACAGATACAATTAACTTTTATTATTAATAGTAGGTGGTAGAGCCACGCTGAAGGAGGTGGTAGAGCCACGCTAGTAGGTGGTAGAGCCACGCTAGTAGGTGGTAGAGCCACGCTAGTAGGTGGTAGAGCCACGCTAGTAGGTGGTAGAGCCACGCTGAAGATAGCTTCAGCTTTATCATTTCCACCAATCTTTAGTTACTTCTATCAAGTTTTATCATTACTTCTTAGTATTTTGATGTGTAGTCTAGATATTTTTTTTTATTTACAATCATACATAACATTGCAGTCAACAGTCGAATGGATAATAAAATAACAATAATAAAAACGGATAGACTGAATACGAAAACGCGTCAAAACACTGGAAATACGATCACTATCATACACACTACCACGACAATTGTGTAATATACAATATTGAACATTTGAAAAATAAATAAGTTTAAATTTTTTGAGTTATAAAGATCTAAATTAAATTATGGAAAGAAAATAAAATAGTAAATTTAATCCAGAATACTGAAACATAATATTATATATCCATACGGTATAAAAAATTTGTTTAAACTGTCCTTTTGCATTTAAAATCTCGATGGTCAAATATGTCTAAGGAGGTATGTTTGGATGTGAATTCTGTCAAACACCAGACAACTGCGTGTAAAGATCTTGTCAAAATCGTTGCAAAACAATAAAAGAGATACGGTCCACGCCAAACTTTTTGACCGCTCTGAGTCTAGCTGTGCAGAACACAAATTTCGGTATAAATAGATGTTATTTTAGAAAACTGCTAGTCTAGTGGTTTGACCGGTAGAATAACAATCCGCTGTCCACAGGTTCGAACCCCGGCATGTACCAACGAATTTTTCGAAATTCGCGTGCATTTACTCATTTAAATTGGTGACACTATCAGCTGATGGTGTAAAACAACATATTGAGGAAACCGGAACCTGAGAAATATTCTTGTAGTTACTATTTTATGTGGGAAAACATAGAACTGTGGATTTCTCAGAGTTTCAAATCGCCAATAAGTGGGCCAACGTAGTAATAATACCCATACCTTCCTTCTGGAAGAAGTCTAAGGCCTTTTCGTGGCTCTCCTACAGTCTGATGATTATGTTGATATGTATAAAACCGAGACAACTTGTGAATAAATAAATGCAAATTTTAAATACCTATATACCAAGCCCGTAATTTTGACTATGTTCAGAGCGGCTAATAAGGTTGATAAGGATTGTATTTTAAAATGGTTTTAGTATACGTTTGTACACAATCTGTCAGTTTAGTACGAAAATTATAATATTCAGTGTGAAATTTCAGTCCGTTGAATGGGACCTCGTTAAGTGTGTTGCTGGTTTTACCCACAAATTGCGATCTATTGTTTCGCTGTTGGTATTAATTCGAATCGCTTCTTTTGGCCTGTATTCTATATATTTTGTTACGTAATATCAGCGTGTTTACTATGTTTAAAACAGCGTTAATTAAATAAGATAAAAACTAGGTGTGTGAGTCTGGCCACACGATAGAAGTGAAAACTCACAGATACATGTAAATTATAGTTCATACTGATTGACTAATATTTATACGCAAATAAATGATAGTAATATTTAAATACGCACAAAATATACACTTAAAAAACTACAAGTATTATATACAAGACAGATATAATATCATCTATACTTCTATACTAATACTAATATACTAATAATAATAATTAATATATTTAATGTAATATTATAAAGAGGTAAAGTTTGTGAGTTTGTGACGTTGTGGCGTTGTAGGGGGTAATCTCAGGAACTACTGGTCCGATTTGAATAATTCTTTCTGATTTATATAGCTCATTCATCGAGAATGGTTATAGGCTATATATCATCACGGTAAGGCCAATAGGAGCTGAGCACAGACGAAAAATGTTTCAAAATCGAACTGTTTTTTTTCTTTTTGAGAGCTTCTGCTACGTGTCAGCGTTAGCCCAGAGTAGTAACTATTACTACGGGGATGAAGTCGCGGGCAGGGGCTAGTTATAATATATAACAATAAAAACTAATTATTGGTTTGATACACTCCTTATCCGATAGTAAATGTAGTTGATGTCGAGTAAACTCGAGTAAATCCGATTACAGAAAGGAGCGTGACGGTTCACTTGCATTAATCGCTTAATTCGTCTAAAGAAGTTTTTACTTCAATTGCATTTTTAAAATTTACAATTTGTTATTGTTCAATTTTTTTAATTTTTCTGATAAATACTGTATTTTTTTTAAACTTATGCTACAAACAAACTATTGACCAGCGCATCATAAGGTAATTAAATTCGTTTACATGAAGATTAAACTCTAACGGTGTTACAAAAAAGTTAAATATATATTGAATACTTGTTTTAAAAAGGTTTCAAATTAAATGCACCGCGCTCGCCCAAGGCAAGTTCGCGTTAAGTCAAGTATACCTAACGTAACCAAAGCAAGACAAAAAAACAAGATGGCGAACATTCAGCGACCGCGGTGCATTTAATTCGAAACTTTTTTTTAACCGACTTCGAAAAAGGAGGAGGTTACTACGTTCGGTTATATGTATTTTTTTAAAGCAAGTAGTCAATACGTATTAAACTTTTTTGTAATAACTCCGATATGGCTTTAGAAAGTCCAGGGTACCTACAGCAGTAATCTTTACATAGTATAAAATGATGTCTCTTCCGCTGTCTGTTCGCTTGTATTCAACGGAGTTTAATACAATTTTCAGCGATATAAAGAGTGATTCAAGAAGAAGATTTATATGTATAATACATATATATTATAGTACAGAAAAGCAGAAAAATTTAAAGATTTGTAATGTAATGTCGTAACAAACATATTTTTGTGTGCTTAAATCTCAAAACCTTACGAGATATATCAAATTAATTTATTTTTATTTTTTCGAACTGACTACGCTATTGACCAAGCAAGGTCTTAACAGTTTCACCGGACTACTAAGGCGAGCGCTTAAGGCACTCAGCCGATTTTATTTTGACAACTAGCTCAAGGGTGCGCGGCACACCTCGGCTTTGGCTGTTGCCTGATACATGCAATTCGTGACCTATCTGAACTAACCTAAGCTAAGCTAACTATTCATACCTATATGAGTTGTTGAAACATATATGTGTACCAAGCATACATACCTCAACGACTCTTATATATATTTCGTATCGGATAATATTCTAAACTATTTCAGTTTGATAAGAAAAAAAAAAAAAAACCCTTCCACTTGCATGTGTACGCGTGTATGCGTGCACGTGTGTGGAGGTGATATGTGTAATGTTGTCGCAGTGATGTAAGATTTTGTGTCACTGTATCGCGTGAGCTCCACGCCGAGGGAACGGATCTAGCTTGAGCCGCTGCTGGGGGGCCTAGTCTGGTGTGCGGGAGCAAAATTTACCCCCAGACCACGGCGGCGTGATCTGTGGTTACGCGGGCGTGGGCGTGAGCACGCTCTGTTTGGAGAGACAGGCTGGTACTGATCGTTCACTGCCATTATTTCATCGGGAGGGTCGGTAAAAATATGTCGCGGACGTCTTTTACAGCGCGCAGCGTTTGGTACGGGTTCGTATTTTGTGGCGGATACCACTAACGGACTGGGGGACTCAAATTAATGGACTACGGAATTGTATAGCTTAAAAAGATCGATAAAAGAGTCGGCGATGGTATATATTTATCTCTAAAGGATAACCCACGGTAACCATTTTTATCTTTTTACAAAAATAATTATGTGTTATTTACTAAGCTATTTTATACAATACAGTATTATTCCTTGTCCAATTAAATACATTACATAGGTTGTACATGTCATGTAGATCAAAACTGTACTTCATTAATTACTTAACGGTATTTCATTAAAATTGATATCTACATCGCACCCGTGTTAAGCTGGGGCCGGTCGCTAGTATTATATAGACGATGCGTACTCAACGCGTGCAAAACCTCAAACAAAAGTTAGTTAATATTAAATGTGCAAAGAAAACTCCAGATATTAAGTACGTCATTCATAACCGTGTAGAATTTCACCTTAAAATTTGATAATTCTCGGATGATCCGAGCAATTCGAGCGTTTTAATAGCTGTCATTGTGTAGGGAAATTTCACTACACGTCGGGTCGTTATAACAACGATCTACTCGGTTCTTATAATTAAAGTTTACGGCGCGTAAAACAAATTAACGTTTTACGAGCGACAATAAAATAAGCTTACATTTTAATTTGTATCTACAATTGTCTATTGATGTTAGGGATGCGACAGTGCTGGCGGTATATCGATATTGTTCTCGATTTTTCGTAAATAATTTCCATATAATGGAAACCACTACATAGATATTATATACAACTTACAACTTTTTACAAATTTTGCCTTCATATACAGATACTATTGAGTATTATACAAATATTGTAGACGTAAAGAGCATTAAGTATCCTAACTAATATTATCTATATACTAGCGGGCCCGGCGGACGTTGTTCTGCCTTGAATAAAAAAATCCTAAAAATCAACCTCAGCGCTACCTAGGGTCTAATACATTCTCGAATCCACTCAAACACGCACACAAAATCGGTTCAGCCGTTTAAGAGGGGTTCAGTGACATACACACATATAGAAGTAATTTATATGTAAAGATTAGGTTCTGCGTCGCGATTAGGTCGCGGACTTCGTTCGCATGGAATAGTTCATTTATTCTAACGCTAACACACAGCGGAAGCTCTCAAAAGGGGGATCATACTTTGTTAAGGAAAATGAAAATTTTCTTATAGATTCGTAAAACTTGTAAATGGCCAAGGTTTATGTTTAAACATGTAATGTATTTTCTTTTGTCTAGCTGTAAGTTTCCCTAAGAGTTTAAAATAAAAATAAAAAAAATAAACTATTTTGAAATATTCTTCATTGGTGCTCCGCTCCTATTGGTCTTAGCGTAATATTGATACTTTGCAGCTCATCATATGTTCAATTGATTAATAGACTTTATAAAAATGTATATAATTATTGCTCCTAGTGCGAATATATATGAATACCACACTAATGTTAATAATTTGAATGAACAAATTCTAAAATTTAAATACTGTCATTCACACTATAATTAATTTAAATACTCAAAGGAGAACACGATTATTCCATTGTTTTGAGTTTTCACTTCTGGCGGCAGTCCTTATGACTGCCTCGATTTTTTTTCCTGTATATAAAATAATGTACAGATATTAAACAATGCAAATCAAGTAGCTGGTATGAGCTAGCTTCAAATAAATCAAAATTGCGCATAAGTCTTGTTTCTGTTTTTATTCTAGGTAGAGTATGAAATGTCCTATCTTCTATATATATAACTAGCTGACCCGACAGACTTCGTCCTGTCAAAAAGATTTGTAATGTGGCAGTTTTTGTGCCTACGTATTTTAAAAAATTCTCCTGAACAGAACCGTCACCCTGGTGATAGGGCGTTGTGAATAAAAAATAATTAAATAAAACATATATAAGGATTTAAATGTAAGTAATCGCTTTATTGTTAATCATGTGAATCATAATTATTATTATTATCATTGTAGTGCTTTGTGGTATACGATGTTTTTTGTTTGATTACCTGGCGCATAGATAAACAAATCAGATGGTTTTCCAACACGGGAACAGGCAACATACAATTGACCATGTGAAAAACATGGGTTTTCTAGATTAATACCACAAACACTTAATGATTGCCCCTGGGACTTGTTTATAGTCATAGCAAAAGCAAGCCGCACTGGAAACTGTAGTCGTTTAAACTCAAATGGCACATCAGTCGGAATCATTGGGATGCGCGGTATGAGAACATCTTCTCCTTTATACTTTCCTTTGAGTATAGTTGCTTCTATCACATTGTTTAGTAATTTTTTTATCGCTAACCGTGTACCGTTGCAAAGACGCGGTTGGTTGATATTTCGCAACATTATAACCACCGATCCAACCTTTAATTGAAGATTGTGAGGTGGCAATCCTGGCAAATCCAGCGAGTTTAAAAATTCCGGTGGATAGTTGACTACATCATCTTGATTAGTAGCCGAATCAACTGATTTATATATCCTCAATTCGCCTGTAATTTGTTCTTGAATTTTGAAATTTAATTCATTTACATCTATGTTTTTTGCAGCCAGTATAGCTCGTTCGCTCAACCAATCATGGTTTCTGTAATTTTGAGAAACATCTGGAAACACCTTCTGAATAAGTTCATCTTTTGATCGAGTTAACTGACAAAAACTTTGAGGAAAGTTAATGCAGCCAGTCAACATGTCTATAGGAAATTTGCCATTACCAATGTCAATGAGTTGTTTAGAGAATATGTTTCCAGATTGGTCATTTTGCAACTCGACACGCATATTCTTGCTTAAATGAAGTACTTTGACATGTTTCCACAAATTGGAGGACTTTAGACATGCATTGAGTTCATCAGCTGGCGTTGATCGTGGAATCACTGGCAATGTTTGACGAAAATCTCCTGCTAATAAAATCATTGCACCACCAAATCGGTTATTATTGCTCCGTAGATCTTTTAAGGTTCTGTCTAAAGCCTCCAAAGATTTTTTATGTGCCATCGTGCATTCATCCCAAACAATCAATTTACATTGCTGCAAAACCTTTGCCATTGCAGAGTTCTTCGAAACGTTGCAGGTTGGAGTTTCATTGCTTTGCATATTTAATGGCAATTTTATTGCTGAATGGGCTGTTCGACCACCTTCAAGCAAAGTTGCTGCAATTCCCGACGAAGCGAGTGCAAGTGCAATTTTATTTTGTGAGCGAATTGTTGCTAATATTAATGAAATCAAAAAAGTTTTTCCTGTACCACCAGGTGCATCTAAGAAGTAAATCCCTCCAGTTTCATCATTTGTTACTTTCATAAGAGTTTCAAATACATACTTCTGTTGTTCATTTAACAGTGGAAGATTTGTTTGAATTAATTCTTTCAAAGCGTTGAGATCATACAGTCTTTCTCGATGCAACTCTTGGTTAAAAGCGTCATGCATTGGACGATTGGGCGCGGTCAGGCCTAATTGAATTAATAGTTTGTTTGATATTATCAAGCACATGTCCTCAATTGAAATCAATGCTTCATTGTAAATTTCTTCACTGATTTGTATATTTGGATTTCCCATTCTATTCCGTGTTTGATACAAAATATCATCACACATATAATCTTTGTACTTGATCCACAAATCAATTGGGTTTGATGGGAAGCATGTAGATATGATTATAGAAAACAATGTTCGTATTTGATGAGCGTGTGATGATATTACAGCATCATTGAGAGTTTGATCCCAATGAGCGTCATTTTCAAGCAATTGCAAACGTTGACAGGCTTCTCTGTAGGATCCACACAATTCACCATCAACAGTTCGTAACTGTTGGAATGATGTTGGGCCACGTACATTGACTAATAGCAGTCGTAAATAAAAACATTCATCATTGCTTGGATGTACTGAATAAATCCGGCCAATCGCATCGGTGGAATATACATCTGTATATCCTGGAACTGGTTTTCCTTGTTTCCGTCGTATAAATCTCCTTGAGGATTGATTCCAGGTATAATATTTTGGCATTTCAGAATATAGCAATGTTTGTGCGAAATAATCGTTTTGGCATGTCTCAAAAAAACTGGTTAATGTAGTAGATGGTGGCTGAGCAGCTCTTTGTACTGCGTTCTGTGCTGTAAAATACACTCTTTGTCCATTTTCTAAATGCACAGCTAAGTGAACAACAGAAGGGTGTCTCTCATGAATAGGAAAAGAAAATATTCGCCAAACTGCTTCATTACTACTGACATAGCGGCCCATTTGGTATTGGGTAACTTCATCATTGGAATTCTCTGCACCAATTCCAATCACAGCCATATCACTTCCTTTGGTTACATATTTGCAAATGTATTTAATAGATTTCACTGAATGGCAAGATTCAACGTTGATGTGTGCTTTGAATGTCTTTGATAAAATGGGTGAATATGGAACAATCCAACGATTATCTATTTCAATATCTTGTTGATTTAATTTGACAATTGTTGATTTTCCATTGTCTGCTGTCGATCTGCGACGATACAATGGATAACCGTCATTACCAGTAATTGTTTCCGATATTAATGTCCGTGGATATCGTTTTGAACATTTACCATCCATCATACACGGTGAATTTTGATTAAGAGTTCCACAGGGACCATGTATCATGTTTTTGATAACTACCTCATGCAATCCAGGATCTACTTGTACATTAGGGATTTCAGCTGATATCACTGCATCAACTTCATTTGGCCTTATCTTTTCAACCAACCAAATCAAAATGTGTGCATGTGGCAATCCTCGTTTCTGCCACTCCACAGAATACATCCAGCAGCGTGTCTCACCAAACACATTACGTTTTACGATGAAATCCATTAAAGATTTCAACTTTTGTCTAAAGACTCTGGCTGTAATATCATGACGATCAATGGGTGATTGCCCAGAGAATAACTCCTGCTTGATTTCTATCCATTGCGGATTGCATGTAAATGTGATGAACAAATCTGCTGTACCATAATGACGAACATACGACATGGCATCTTGAGCATATTCGTGCATATGCCGAGGGCTTCCGATGTATGTTGCTGGAAGAATAGTCATCCGACCGACATTCTGTGCATTTCCATCAGTATTAATCGCATCTCGAAGGTGAATATACTCTTCAGATCGGAGTTTGGTTTGATTCAACCTGATGAATGTTAATCTCTCCGTTTCAATTTTAACATACATGTCAACAACATATTTGTGATATAATCGCCGACATTTCAATATGTGATTATCTTCATTTTCCCGAATCATTAGGCGGTATGAATAATAGTTCATTGAACTGACTTTTTTGTTGGTTTCAGAACCTGTAAATAGATTTTGTTTTAATAACATTCAAATATAAAATTAAAATACATAATATAATGACTGAGATATTATCGCCATAGCTAAACTAATATTTTAGTTACCTGTAATGGGATTTATCATTTTTATTGAGAAATCGTAGCCATCTTCACCTTGCCAAAATATAATGGGATATTGCAGTGCATCATATGAGCGGTGTGTTTCCTTTATACGTTGTAATTGATCATTCCGACGATGTAAAACAATATCACGGGATTCCAAGTTTTCTCCAACTACAACGATAGCAACTTCATCAATAGTTGGTGCATTAAAACGTCTTGTATGTTGACCTGCAGGTGTTTTATCTGCTCTGATTACAATTTTGTGATTATCGGATGGCATCAGATCCAGGGCAGTTTTAAACAATATAATCAATTGATTGTGTTGATGAAATAAAGTTTGTAATTGTTCTACAATAGACCTCTTTACTAAATTGTTATGTGCACAACGCAGATCAATTTCTTGTGGTGAATTGCCCATAAAATAAATTTGCAGGAATTTGTTGTCGCTATCTGACACTGGTAACAGTGAACCTGCTCTGTGATATATTTGCCCTTGTATCTGTAAATAAAAAAAAAATATTATGGTGTGGTATAAATTAATGGTTTGTCAGTGATCAAACTTAAATAATATTTGATCTTAAAAAGTATATATTTAGTTTTAACTAATATCTATCAAATAAAAAATATAATAAAAGTGTCACTGAAACTGAATCACCATATAATATGATGACTAAGTGATATATTTCGTAATGATTAAGAAATTGAAGATTAGTGACACATCTTAACTTTGGTGACAGAAAATTTTGTTCGCTAAAATAATTATGAGTAACTGCTATAATACATACCTTGAAAGTTGGCATAAAATTTTCCCGAACTACATTTGTTGCCCCAAATGAAGTCATTTGAAAGCAATTGTTATATTGTTGAATATGTGTCAAAAAGTGTATAGAATCTGTTCCTATTCCTGAAACCAATGAGTACAATGGTTCTGGTGGTGGATCCAATGGTATCAATTTCACTTTACCATTTGCGCAACACAATCCATTGGCTTCGTTTTTGTATTTTAATGCCTTACAGTGTGAGCAAACCGAGTTCATAGAACCAATAACAACACATTGGTAGTTACTGTAGTCAATTGACACATCGTAACTGAAAGCAGCTCGATTCAAACTTGCGCGATTATTAGTTGAATGTCGCGCTCGCGCTTCACGCGTTTGTGATATCCGAATTCTTTCACGTTCATTTCCGTCGTCACGTTCTTGTGCAGTACGATTAGATCGGTAATTAGCTTGGTTTGTAGCATTTCTGGTTCTTCTACCTAAATTGCTTCGTCTTATAGGAGGCATATCAAATATAAATTATTTGAATTTGTTTCGTGTATCAGTTGACAAAAGCAAACTCAGTAGATTAGGTAACAGACAACTTTTTTTTTTTTAAATTTGATATGACTTGAAGTCAAATCCTTTTAAGCCGTACGAATTGTTTTATTTATTTAAAATTTGGATATTAAAAATAATAAAACACTGTTGGTAACGCGATTATTGTTTGACTGATGTAATGACGTGGAAACTGATGCATTTTATCTCGCGTGCCGAAACTAATACAAAAGAAACGCGAGTTTCGGAACGCGACATTAAACTCCTCCAACTATGTATTCTGTGCTCCAACGCACACACGCACATTGTTTTGATAGATATGATCTTTGACGTTAGGAACACACCTACATTGCTTAGACAACAGTGAGTGCTTGTAATTTAATATGAACTTTATACCATAGCAATAAAGCTCAAATTGACTACGTTTTAGTTACAAATCATTTGTATGGGAAAAAGAAAAGGGCTATTTTTAGGGTTTTTCCAGAAATAATTCTAATTTTTCTCGCCGTAAAAACCATCCTTGAACTTCAACGAACATTTTAAAAAAAGATTTGGCCAAATTGGTCCAGGCGTTGTTGAGTTATGCGCTTACCAACACATTTTGCGATTCATTTTTATATTATAGAATAAGAATGTAAACTTAACGTTTTTTGAATATCGAGTTAAAAATTGTTGCAGGTGTCTAGGAATAAGTAATAGAATACATTTCAATCATTTTTAGGAATGTCTCTGTCTGTCTGTTTGTATGAACACGCATTACTGCAAAAGTACTGGGTTCGCAATAAACTCTCAGAAATCGTAAAGCATATCCTCGGGAGTAACTTAGTCTTTGTTTCATTAAAATCGGTGCACTCTATCAAAAGTTATTGTAGTTTTAATGACGACGCGGCGTAAGTACGGGAGAAAACTAGACAAGTAAATGGACTTAATACATTCAGATGACTTTATTAATCACTGTTTTTTACATAAACCTCCGCTCAGACAAAGTCGCGGGCACGGCTAGTTCGTAATATTCGCGTTAGTAGCTGTAGTATCGAAATAGGAACGCACATCACTATGCCTAAATTTCGATACGACAGATTAAGACCTTACTTTCAATAGATGTCGCAATAATATACATTCTCAAAATACGATTTCTGAATTAATCAATATTGATTTCAGTTGCGGCCATCAGGGTGAATTACATGAAGAAGTCGGATGAACATAGGCATATATTCAAACAATTTAAAAGGTATGTATTATTTTTTTTTACACTCTCGAACTACACTCATAAACTCGAATTGAATTATAAAGTTATGGACAGTTAGTTACAAAGTTACAATTTTTGTAGCGGCCTTATGAAGAGCTAGAATTTTATAGACACGCACTTTGTGTTAGTGTACGAATTAATATTGCGTAGAATTTATTGGAGTCAGTTTCTTTAGGGGCCGTACACATCAGTTAATTTGTATATTTTAAATACTAGAACCATGTACATAGGTTTACCTTCGACTGCCGTTAGATGTATCAAAATAGAAGCTTTATCTAATACTAACCTCTGCCCGCGACTTCGTTCACGAGGTATAGTTACTTTGGGCTAACGATCACACGCAGCGGAAGCTCCCAAGAGGAAAAAAACCCCGATTTTGAAACATTATTCATTGGCGCTCCACTCCTATTGTTCTTAGCGTGACGATAGATATATAGCCTATAACATTCCTCGATAAATGAGCTATATAACACCGAAAGAATTTTTCAAATCGGACCAATAGTTCCTGAGATTACCCCCTACAACTTCACAAACTCGCAAACTTTACCTCTTTATAATATTAGTATAGATAAAGAAAATCATAAAAGTACGCAGTTGTTCACGCATCACGCTAAATTAACCAAAACATTTTTTATCAAATTACTTTACTTTCACGTCTTAAACTATTACTTCATATGTAAAAAAGAATTATCACTATATCTTCTTGTAATAAAAAAATATTAAAGTATATCTATGAAGTCACTCGTTCAGCGTTGTGTTTCCTTGCTATTGAGAAATAGAGCGAGTAGGTATTAAGGTGCTCACATAGAAGAAGTCACGGGTATCAGCTAGATATGGAAATAAAGAGCTAAGCAACGGTGGATTAGTGGTTGGCTTTTTGTTTATAAGAGCTTGTCAAAGTCACTTATCTGTGCCTGTTTGTGAGTACTATTTGCCGTTATTATGTCGCCCTGTAAGCCACACAGCAGCTGGATTATAAACGTAGATTGATCTCAGATAACGAAAAAATCAAGAGTCACTGTCCCTGACAAAACTGTCTCTATTACACATATCTATTACACACATATTACACATACAGTCACGGGTGTTTTTCTTTGTTATTAGGAGATGGCGCTACTATCGAGATAGCTCACGCTTTCATATGATCACTTTGAATAGTATGCGGCTATCGGTTAATAAAATCAATTTGCCAGGTACAACGAATAATTAAGTGTCCCCTCGCCTGCTCATTGTCTTAATTGTTGTCTCGTGGTCGTTCTGTCGTCTTGCTCGGATTGAGTATACAATTTTGTGACATGACGCTATATGACATTATTCGAATAAGAATACGTTCGGACTGCATACAAGCGACAATGCAATTATTGTTTTAACCTATCAAGTGAAGGTTCCAGGCTCTAGTATACAATTTACAGACGATATTGAATCATTTCTGTTGACGTACAACTTATATAATAGTTAATTAGAAAGATGATAAGTTATGTTAGGCCATCAAAAAAGTTTCTAGGTAAATTCGTATTGAGTCGGTAAAAGCCGATAGAATCGCTCGCGTAAAATTCGAGGGGTATAAATAAAAAAGCGCTTATCAGCTGTTACTAGAGTTTCGGTTTTATTGGCTTTAAAGTTTAACGTCCGCGACTACGGCGCTGGATGTGGTCTGACCGAACTTTTATCTATATTTATGAAATATAACGTCTGTCGGTTTGTTATGTATATTCTATATATTCAGACTCTGTTATCTATCAACCTTCTTAACTTATTTTAATATATATAAATATAGTTTCATGATGTTTGTCCATGACGAACTCCGTAACTATTATAATTACTACATGCTATAAAATATAAAAGTTCTGCGCCGCGTCCACCTGTCTGTGTTAGTTCGCGATAAACTCAAAAACTACTGAACGGATTTTCATGCGATTTTCACCAGCAGATAAAGAGATTCATGAGGAACGTTTAGGTATATAATTAGTCAAGATTTTGTGAAAATTGGTTGAAGTATAGCGATAATTGTTGGAAGTATCGGAAAAAGTCAAGCTGCCTGGAACCTTTCATGAAAACACTGCTCAAGCTCTGCGATTTAAAAAAAAATTATGACGGTAATCGACGCAGACGAAGTACAGTCAGCTAGTACTATATAATAACTACTATGTTAGGATACTTTAATATTTCGATTAATGGCTTCAAAATTATTAAATTACAAACTATCCGATAGTCAATGTTGATTATTGCTATTCGTTGTAGGTTTCATCAGTCTCGAACAGATGGCGCTTTAAATTAGTTTGTTGACAGTAATTGTAGGAGCGACTGTTATAGATATCTCATAGATGGCGCCAGGTCTTGTTTTTAAAATAGTTTAGCATAACTTTAATTTAGTGCTTAAATAAATAATTTTAATCTAAACACAGCAATGCGTGGCCGGGTCAGCTGGTATCTATATAGTATAGAAAGGCAGTGGGGAAATGGTTAATAACATCTCCCTCCTGTGCTTGTCAGCCTTTCTTTATAGTCTAAGTTCGACCACTACACAATTCACACGCAACAAACAGACTCATTCCTCTTTGATGAATTATTTATATCGAAGTTCACATATCACATATATTGATCACACAGTACATCTGTTCAGTTCTAATATACATAATATTTATTATATACAATGCAACCGTGCAAAGTCGGAGAGGCTCAACTAGTGGATAAATAAAGAGTGTGTAGATATTCAAGAACAACATAGGGGGGCCGAGTGCTAGGTGCCGCCGACTATACATGGGGGTCGTACGGGCGATGGCTGTCTATGGGACCCCGGTGTGGGCCGACGCCCTCGGTGCCGCTAATATGTGGGTGTTGCGCGCTGCGCCACATATAGTGGCACTGAGGGTTATAAGGGGATACCGCAACGTGGCCTCCGCGACGGCGTTTGCGCTCGCTGGCTCCCTACCCTAGAAGCTAGAGGCGGGACTTCTTGCGGCCGTGTACGAGTTCACGGCGGGAAGGAAGAGTATCGGGGAGCCTCGGCTCCCCGAGTGATAGAAGGAAAAAGGCAGGTGAGGAGGGAGGACGCGATGACGCGATGGAGGCAGGACCTAGCGGACGCGCGGTACGGACGATACACGATAGACACCGTCCGCCCGGTCCTACCGAAGTGATGCAAGAGCGAGTGGGGCTCCCTGATGTTCAGAATAGTGCAGGTACTCACTGGGCATGTTTGCGTCGAGTGGTACCTGCACCATATAGCTCATAGGGAGCCGAACGCCACATGCCACTAGTGCAACGCTGAAGAGGACACCGCGCAGCACATTCTGTTTGAGTGTGCTGCGTGGGATGGTCAGCGCCGCATTCTGGCTGCGGCGGTGGGGGGAACGGGAACGGGGATTGCGAGGAGGTCATCTCGCAGAAGGAGGCGGCGGAGAAGGCCCGTGAAGAGGACCCTCTGAGCGGTCCTCTCCGCCAACGGAGGCCCGGAGGAAGGAGGCGGCGATTTGCCCGGATTTAACCGGACCTGAGGAGTTGAGCCGGGGGGCCCACCTCTTCGTTGCACAGGTCTGGCGGACGAGGGGAGGCAGCTAGTGTGTACCCAGTCTGTCTCCCTATTAGGATGGAGCCCGGCGGCCACCATCCGCTGGGCGGACCGTTGGGGCAGCTACCCAAGGGGAATAGCGTAGATCGATCCTTTGCCGCCCCAACAATACGGTCGGACGGTACACTGTGGGGCTTTAGTCCGTGCGAGTTGGATATAACCCACTCACTCCCCCGGGAGGGTGGCGTGTCCATAATGGATTTCCCCACGTTAATAAAAAAAAAGAAAAAGACATTCAAGAAAAGTTTTTATTTATGCTATATTTATATTTGTAGTTCAGAAATAAACTTTATTTCTAAATATTACTACAACTATCATAAAATGTACGTTGTCAAGTATTACAAGATTAGAAAAGAAAATGGAAATAATTGACATATTACCGTACGTATTACGTATTACCAGAAATATAAAACTAAATTATATGCATTTCATCCAGTTGCCGGGATAATTATAAAATTAATGTTCAGAAACCGAACACCATGAAGCAACAAGACCTCTGTATATTCATTAACAAACTCAGAAAGATATCAATTCGGAAGTCAGTGATCAATAGTTTAAGACTCGAGGAGTTGGAACGTATAATCAAATACAGAAAAACGAGTACTGTGATTTAAATCTTAAATAAATAAACTTAAAACAGAGAACCAAGTAAGCGAATTCGAGGGTGAAATATGTGAATTTAAAATTTTATACTATCTCCCCTTTATTTTATATCTCGCCCGCTTACACAGCTTCCCCATTCTGAAGGCTTTACGATAGCGCCCGACAATCTAACAACATTGTTAACCGCCGAGTTGTTAAATTGAGATGACATTAAACGGATGCGACGTTCCATCCGATCCTGTTTATTGCTGATGAAAAAGATTCGCTTTTTTATTTAAGTTAGTAACTATACTATATAGATTTACCAACGCTTATTTATAATATTTTGAATGTAGATAGGTGACCTATTATAAATTTAAAGCACGTCTGTTGCGTACGGAGTCGACCGCGCGACTGATCCATACGGCATAATATAATGTAGAAATTCTCGTCGAGCGGTCAACACACCTTCAGCCCCCGACTCCCCCCAATGCACTAAGGCCTGTCAGTAATTTGTTTTGGCTTAGCGTAGTTATGCTCTATATTTTATATTGTAATTGTTCAGCTCCTCAAGGGTCGTTGTGTGATATTAATGACAGATATACACACATATCCATTAATTCTTTTTGCTTTTTATAACCCTTTATTAAGAAAGGTTATGTATATGCCGCGGTGGACGTTGGGGCAGGTAGTTATAAAGTTATGACGTCAATCATAGATCCTCCTTGTTACGATATCAATCAGTCACTCAAGACCAATCAAATATTAATAATAAAAGCGTTTACCTTACACAGCAGATATAGTTACGGTCTTTAGAGATGTGAATGGGCCGACGCTCCGCGCGAGAATGGACACCGCTCCTTTTTTTCCAACTGAATACGATATTGGTCTATAAGCGTTTACAGCTTCACAGGACTACTACGGCAAGCGCTTAAGGTACTCACACGATTTTATTTTGCAACCAGCACACCTCGGCTTAGGCTGTTGCCTGGGTTAAAAAATTAAAAAAAAAAAAGGCTGTTTCCTAGGTTACGAAATATCGCGAATGTAACCAAACTAAGCTAACTATTCATACATATAAGAATTACTGAGATAATACCTCTTAAACTCATACATGTATTTCGTATCTGACAACTAAGGTAAACTAAATTAATTCTGTTCGGATAAGGTAAAAAATAAAAACCGTCCACCATATGCACCTACTTATGTGTGTAAGTATGTATGTGATGGTGATCTGTGGAATGTTGTGAAACTAGTGATTGAAATGTTGCAGTGGTAGGGTGTCTGTACCCGACTGGATCGCGACCACCGTACACCAGGTGGAACACCCGCCATAGTGGCACGTTTGGGCGTGTCGCGTTCCGCGATCAGCCGGTGTATATCCAGCAACCAGGGGGGGGGGGGGCTGTCCCTAACTGGGACGCTTTTAGGCCGGCATGACAGCGGCGACCGGCGATGGATAGTATGTCTTTCGGCGGTCGCCATTGTTTTTGGATTTTACTGTGCTTACCATCAGGCACAGTACAGTCACTTTGCCGAGCTACAGTAAAAAAAAAAAAAAAGTGACACTGTATCGTGCTAGGAGCGTACTCAAAGGCTCCATGCCGAGCGAACGGATCTAAAAACCCCGCTCCGTTTTCACAACGTGCTTAGTATAGGCTTGCTTTGTATTACATTATAGATGAGGACTAAAGAAGAATTTTTGGAAATCTAATACCTAAGGTGGTGAAAATGGGGGATACCTATGAAATTCCGTCATTTTACCCTCAGTATTTTTTTTATACAAACATAAAATAGTCGAAAATAGTTACTGTATAAAACACGCGTGCAAAACCGTGGGAAATTGCTAGTCATTTATAAAATTACTAGCGGCCCCGGCAGACGTTGTAGGTATTGCCTTGATAATAAAAAAAATCCTAAAAGTCACCCACAACGCGACCTACCGGGTCCATTTGTAAATCTAAACCATTCTTGAATTCACCTGAACACACATAAATAATTTCACCAAAATCTGCCCAGTCGTTTAGGAGGAGTTCAGTCACATACACCACGGACAGAAGAATCATATACATAAAGATAAACATTGACAAAGTTGCAGATAACTGCTAGTTCTATATACTATATATATTGATAATTAATACACTGTTATTTACAGTTACAGGGCATCCTTATCAGTCCATTCTCCCGGGATTACTGCCCGAGACAAGATCGGGAATAACGGTGAGTAGCAAAGTATACATAATTCCAGTAGATGAGTTAACTCCTTATACGTTATGCCGATAATGACCAAACTATTACACTTCTATTATTTTCTTACCCTTATCCCACATAAGTAGAGTCGACACATGTTTTACTCTTCCACTCTCTCACTTAGACTACTTTTTATTACTATTATTCTAAAAGGGAGGATATGCAAGTCTTAATCCTGTACCACTGTGACTAGTAATGATCTATTGTGAACGCTTCACACTTTTTTTTATATCATAGGAGGTAACTGAACAGGTGGGTCACCTGATGTTAAGTAATCACCACCGTCCATAGACACTTGCAACACCAGAAGAGTCACAAGTGCGTTGTCACCCTGTGTTTGGTGGATGCGGAGTGGGAGAGGGAGGGTGTCGAAGGGGTAAGGGGAGGGAAGCTCAGTTATCCGGCTCTCTCACTGACCGAACAAACCACAGCAATGCAAGCACTCTTACTTCACGTCGGTTTTCTGCGAGAGGGTGGTACTACCCCGGGCGTCCGACCCATTTATGCTGAAACCAGTAATAGCTTCAGTGTGGCTCTACCACCTATAAAAGCAAAAACACAAGCACACTACTGAAGCTCCCTATCTAGTCCTATAGCGTTTATATACCGCAGGACTTATTTGGTTGAGAGCATCTGTACCTCATCCGGGAGCAGTACGTGCTTTCCCAGATTTCAGTTGCGTGTAGGATTCAATGGATCATATTTACAAAAGTGTTTTGAAGTCTCTTCAACGCTATCACAAACCACATACAGACTATTGCTTTCTGTAGACAGGAGTATTTGGTATAAAACGTTAGAAGTTAAGTTATGGTAATCTCCTTGGTTTGAACATACTAGGCTTTCTAGACAGTAACTGATTGCGGCGTTCACGATCCAGTCCGGTCACATGCCCTATGATAAGGAAAAATATCTCCGCTTTGTGAAGTTTGTTAGTCAACGCATGACTTGTATCATGTGTTGTGGGAATGTGGCCGAAACCAGTAATAGCTTCAGCGTGGCTCTACCACTTACAAAAGGTAGTTTTATATCAATGATATTATTTTCAAAATAGGTTTAATAGTTTCAGAGATTTAACGTCTACAAAATAATAAACTTAACTCGTTTAACATGTCTAGTATGCGCCGTGTGGTCGAAATTCAATCATAATGTACTAATTTCTTAAGTTTTAATGTTATTGTTGTTTCTTTGTTTTTGTTATTTATGCTATTAGGTATTACTAGTTACTGTTATGTATGATGAATAGACTATTATAAGTAAAGCCTTGTAATTGTCTATGGTATGAAAAAAAATATTTTCAATTTTTATTATTCATACCTGACACTAAAGTTTATTAAGTCCTAGAGTTCCAAAATAGCGGATGTTGTTTTTAAAATTGCCTCTTGATTATAAGGTTTACATTCGTTTGTAGCTTAAACTATATATGGTTCTCGGGACCTGAGGAGTTTATAACTATTGAAAAAAATAAGGAAAATCGGATGACAAATAGAGATGAAAATCGCACTGAAATTTTTTTTATATTCGCACTTTCTTTCTAAGAACTCTTTGGGTTTGAATATCTTATATTTTAATTCTAGTTTTATCGCGAAACACAACTAATTACCTATTCTGCACCACAGGGGACAACTTTACTTAGAATTACATACAGAAAATTTCGCAGAATCTAAAAATGTAAATTATGTGTCCAAAACTTGTTCTACAAACTAAACTTTTAGACTGCTCTGAGCTGTAGTCATGTTTTGCGACACTGAGCAACTTTATCTTTACACTGATCGGGAAAGTTTATTAAAAGTAACTCCAATTTCGTTCCTAATTTCTTTTCGTAGGTCACTATAATGACGCCATTTTGAAATGGGAGGTTATTTTAAAACTTCTTTTAAAATCTATACGTACACGGATGTAATGGAACTACGGTTAATTAAAAATCATTTTTAGGGAACTGTTGTTACATTAAAATCAGTTTACTCTATCAAAAGTTTTTTTTTTATATCATAGGAGGCAAACGAACACGTGGGCCACCTGATGTTAAGTGATCACCACCGTCCATAGACCCTTGCAACACCAGAAAAGTCACAAGTGCGTTGCCACCCTATGTTTGGGGGAAGGAGAGTGGGAAATGGGTGAGGGAGAGGAGAGGTGGGTTATCCGGCGCTGTCACTGACCGAATGAAACGCAACAATGCAAGCACTGTTACTTCACGTCGGTTTTCTGCGAGAGGGTGATAGTACCCAGAGCGAGCCGACCCATTCATGCTAAAACCAGTAATAGATCAGCGTGGCTCTACCACCTTTAAATCATGCTAAAACCAGTTTAGTAATAGTTTCACTAATTTTATGTATTAGTTTATTATAAATTTGTAACAAAAGTTATTGTAATTTGAATGACGACGGGAGGTATGTAAGAGAGAAGAGTAAGTAATGCATTTGTATTTTAGTCTCATCCAAAAACCAGAGTATTTTATAAAATGTATCTATCCAAATAATATGGTAGAGGTTTGTGGTTATCTGAAGAACTACTGATTTTTTTGTAATATAAGTACTTTATAGGCATTAGTGTTTGACCAAACCTCATCTGATGTTAAATAACGTGCTGTAAGATGGTAAACACGCTAAGCCTAGTGGTAGGATGGCTCTCAAATACAGCTGCCGGAACACACCAACAGGTTCTTGGCGAAAGATTTTCAAACTTGACGGTGGTAGTTAGTGAGACGGATTTAGAAAAAACTCTATCACTATGCTATAATTTCGTCACGTTCGAACTTACGTCCCTAGATGTTGTGTCCGAACCGGCTATCAAGTAAACTAATATCGCTTCAAAAAGTTGTTCCTAAAAAAAATATTACGATATCTTAAACGACGCAGACGAATTTGCCGGCACGTGTTAGTTATATAATGTCGGGTTAAATAATGCAAGACTATATAAATGATAAATTAAAGATACTACTACGTCACAGACGTAATAAACATCCCAATAAACTGAACCATAATAATCGACACTGTCATCACTACATAGTATAGGTAGTTTTATAGGCGGTAGAGCCACGCTGAAGCTATTACTGGTTTCAGCATGAATGGGTCGGCTCGCCCTGGGTACTACCACCCGACCCACAGAAACACCCACGTGAAGTAACAGTGCTTGCGTTTCGGTCGGTCAGTGAGAGCGCCGGATAACCCACCTCCTCTCCCTCTCCCCTCTTCTCCACTCCCCCTCCCCTCTTTCCCCTTCCCTCCCCCAAACACAGGGTGGCAACGCACTTGCGACTCTTCTGGTGTTGCAAGTGTCTATGGACGGTGGTGATCACTTAACATCAGGTGACCCACCTGTTCGTTTGCCTCCCATGATATATAAAAAAAACAAAGTCCCCTACCGCGTCTGTCTGTTCGCGATAAACTCAAAAATTACTGAACGGATTTTTTTACAGTTTTAGATACCTGTAGATAAAGTGATTCATGGGTAGGTTTTGGTATATAATTTGTCAAGGATTTTTTTTATAATCATGGCGGGACAACGACTGCCAGGCCATTCTCGTAATTTAATTCAATATTATTGTAGAGAATAAGAACTTTTTAATTGTACAAAACTCTTTTATATCTTTTCGGTATAAAAAAAGTTCGAAACACGATCGTGTGGTAAAGAATAAAAAACGATTTTTTAATCCCCTACCATTTAAAGACGAGAACCATTCGAGAGTTCCGAAACTTTTTCGAATTACCACGACCGGCGCTGTCCTAAAAACAACTTTATTCAGCGACGCATAAAGTTGAAAATGTACAATACACCTTGTAGTTTTCAAGTTAAATTTGAACTTTATCCCAATAACAATAAAGTCTACATAGGCAAGTCCCGTAATGTACTCCGATATGGATTAGTGGTTTGGAAACTTTGCCGGGAAACGCGGAGTTTTCTGAAAGTTTGTAGTGCACTGCGGAGTTAGTTAGAGTACAACTCTTGAACTAAAACCGTTGGAAATTACACGATCCCCCTTTTAATAGTTTTCTAAGTGTTTCTCTGTTAATAGTTGGTAGCGACTTTTGGAATATTTAATTTTATCGCTTTGTTCGTTCGTACTAAACGCGTTTGAGAAAGTTTCAAGTAATTGTTGGCAAAATTACGTAGAAATTTTAACTTTACCCTTCCTTACATTACTATAAAAGGCAACATTTCACTGTCTATTATTTAATGTGCTTATTACTCGAAGATGTTTAAACCCATTCATATGATTTTTTTATAAACCCATGTACGTTCTCGGGCAATGTTTTGGTAAAATTTATTACACATCTAACAGTACAGCGTAGTAAAGAGCTGGTTAAATTAAAAAAAAATAACAATTTATATTAAATTTGCATTTAAACTATAGCGATCAGTTTTACATGATAATATAAACTAGAAATATTAAATAGGACGTGAATAACATTGATCTATACTTAATTTATGACTTTCCCCTTTCCACATCACAATTAAATGTATTAATTTTGTATGGCAATTAATTTGATACTATATTTTAAGTAATAATTACCGATTACACAATGGCCTGTTAATAAATATTTAGATATAAAATAAAGTACAAGGTTAACGACAGCTCTAACAATAATATTGTTGTTTCCGCGAGCGGAATCGCTCCTCCGTATACCGTATAATAACCAATCCTCTTTAAAATTGTAAAATTAGTTTATTTTAATGGCTTCAGTGTTCTAACAATTCAGTAGAAATTAATCTATACTATAATAAAACTGTAGCAAGGTCAAATCTGTACATTAAATATTTTTTGAAAATTTTTATCGGGGTAGACTTTGTTATCGATATAGAAGCCAAAAATAATCTTTTTACAATTTTTGTCTGTCTGTCTGTCCCTGTGAACACGCATCACTCTGAAAGTACTGAACCGATTTTGACGAAATTTGGCACAGTGATAACTAATATTACAAGGTTACATCTAGAATACTTTTTATCTCATAAAACGCAAGGGATTCTCCAGGATAACGGACGAAAGTCAAAAATTTGTAGTTAATGAAATTTTTGACGGATTTTGGTAAATTTTTATTGTGCTATATATAGCAGACAGATTAGCTAAAAAGATAAGCTATATTTCCCTAAGCTACTTTAAAAAAAATACCAAAAAAAAAGACCGCCGGGATTCGAACCGTCGGCTCCGGCAGACCATATAATGTCCAGTACGCTATAACTGAGCTACGGCTATATGACACTTCTATGCGTAATTATCAACCTCATATGAAAAAAATATGTGTAAACGAAACTGTCACTTATATGTTGTTACATTTATTTTATTGTATAAAAAATGTTTGCTAAACAAAGGTGACAAGATTTTTTCCTAAAACATAAACCTAGATAATAGTTACATTGCATTGTAGAAGATGAATCTCAACTAGAGTTCTATCAGTACGTGTGTTGTTTCGATATTTGATAAAATTAGTTTTCTAAATGTTGTTGAGTCTTGAAGTAGTTGGGTTCAGGTTTGTGAATCTAAGATTAAAATAAATCAGTTGAGGTGTATGCAGTTATTTTTTTTTTCTCGAACTGACCACGCTATTGACCTAGCAAGGTCTTAACAGCTTCACCGGACTACTGTTTGCAGTTACTATGTTGTATTTATACTAATATTATAATGAGTGGTACAGTTTTGTTTTCGAGGAATGCTTGGTACCTACTACTGGTCCGATTTCAAAAATTCTTTCACTGTTAGAAAAGTCTATTATCCCAAGTTCAGTATCTCAGTAAAAAAGGTGGTTTGTATGTCAAAAGTAAAATAAATGTGACCAAATTAAAATTAAATACAGATTTCACGTATACTTTACAAATTCTTATAAAACAAACAACTAAAACAAAATGGAAATTTAATGTAGATAAAGTTCAACTTTTACAGTGATGAAGTTACAAGGGGTACTGGGAAGACATTTATCGGCAATATATGTAAGTTAGTTTTGATCTTCACTTTGATGACACTACTTTAGGTAATGCTGCGAACAGATTCTAGGCTTATTATAAAAGATTTCTCACATACCAACTGGGTATATGTTTGAGTGAGTCCCTGGATAGTTTGGATTCACGATTGGAAGTGCTGGATAACGCTGCAATAGGGTTTTAGGTTTTTTAAGATTATTTGCGTTTAAAAATACAATTGAAACCGATAATAACCGATTTGGTGCAGACGAAGTTGCACGCGTCAGCTAGTAAATAATATAATTGTATAACTTCATTGTGAGTGGATCAGAGGAAGCTTAGAACGATAGAAGTATAGACATACAATTTAATATATATCGGGGGAGTCACTATTGACCTGCGATACCGCGCTATTGACTATATCGGGGGTGTTACTAATGACCTCAAACGCCATTGGTTGGAAGTATCGGCTGTTTATATATCTTGATGCCTTAAAAAGCGACCGACGACTGGGCATCCTCGTTCAGACAGTTGGGCTAGTCACACCTACGGATAGTTCGTCGTAACTATAGTTAATGTTGTGTTTCTGTATCGGTTTACGTTTTATTTGATTGTTCTTGGTGGATTGTTTGATCAAATAATAACCATAACGGCACTATGGATGACGTCATACTTCCATGGACGCCATTTTATCGCTGCCCCGACATATAAATATAATAATTTAGTATATAGTTATGTGATTGGTAACTATGTACATTGGGTAAAAAAAGTATTTGTGAAACAATTACGTAAAATTACATTACGCTGATAATTTAACAAAAGGAGGTCTCTGAAATCATGTGAGAGAAATAAATGGATAAATAAAAACATTCATGTTCACTTCTGTACAATAATCATAATCGATACATATAATAAGAATGTAAATCTAACATGTCTGTACATTGTTGATTTTCTTGAAAAAAATTGTCGCATTTGTCTAGGAATAAGTAAAAGAATACATTTCAAATGTTTGCCTATCTGTCTGTTTGAATGAACACGCATCACTGCTCAAGTACCGAGTACAATAAAATCGTAAAGCATATCCTCGGGAGTAACTTAGTCTTTGTTTCATTAAAATCGGTCCACTGTATCAAAAGTTATTGTAGTTTTAATGACGACGCGGCGTAAGTACGAGAGAAAAGTAGACAAATAAATGGAGTTAATATTTTCAGATGACTTTATTAATCACTGTTTTTTACATAAGTTTCCACGCAGACGAAGTCGCGGGCACGGCTATACTAACTACTAATAAATAAAGTTTAAAAAGAAATTTCATAAGCGTTCCTATTTCCTTTAAAAGTTTTTTTCGTTTTATCCTCTGTACGTAACATATCATCAATCATAGGCCTTTTCATATGTAACAGATGATTTAAGTAGCATTCTGGCGGCACTTTCGTAAGTGGCTGACAAGACCGATCCGGGAACGAATCGCTCGGCCGCAAATTCGGCAAGTATGTACATCTGTACCCCCAGGTGGACGGGGGTAGGAGGCCTGCTCGTGACGCCTCATGCGTTTTTCTTCCAATTGCCGAAACCAGGTCTTGTCGTGCTTTGATTGGCCTTCGTGAATTAGGCGACACCATTTAGCCCGGTCCACGGCTAGCTCCTCCCACTGGCTGCTTGGGATATTGAATGTAGCCATGTCACGTTTAGTGCAATCCTTAAAACGAAGCATAGGACGGCCAACAGACCTCTTTGCATGTGCAACTTCTCCAAGCAGAATTTGTCTTGGCAAACGAGTTCGTTCCATTCGATGCACGTGCCCTAACCAACGCAGTCGTCTCTTTTTGAGAATAGCGGTAATGCTAGGAAGCTGTGCCTTACTCAGGACGGACTCGTTTGTCACGCGATCTTTCCACGTTATGCCCAGTATGTTTCGAAGATATCGCAAGTGGTATGTGTTCAGTCGGCGTTCTTGTTTTGCGTATGTTGTCCAGGATTCCGCTCCGTACAAAAGCATACTTAGGATACATGATTGGTAGATATGCATTTTTGTACTTACAGTAAGGTGCCTATTATCCCAAGCCCTTGTACGAAGTTTACCGAACATAGAGGCTGCTTTACCGATGCGGGAATCGATCTCAACGTCAAGCGACAGATTGCTCGATATTTGCGAGCCTAGGTAGCAAAACTTGTTGACTACCTCTAAAGGCGTGCCGTTAAGTAAAACCATTGGTTGTTCTGAACACCCCTGCGCAAGAATAACGGTCTTCTTGACATTGATGGACATTGAGAATAGGTCGCACGCTTTAGCGAATTTGTCCATCAGGCTCTGAAGCTGGTTTTGACCATGGGCAACGAAGGCAGCGTCGTCAGCGAAAAGAAGACTATGTACAAATAGATCCTCCCTAAAACGCTTAGACTTGAGTAGCGAGATGTTGTATAGCCTACCATCAGAACGCGTATGTAGGTGAATGCCTTGCTGTTCTACCCCGAAAGCAACCTTTAAGAGTACTGAAAAAAATATCCCAAACAAGGTAGGAGCCAAAACACAACCTTGACGAACGCCGCGACGCACTTCAAAAGATGCTGAAGCGTCACCATTATGAAGTATTGAGGCTTCCATGCCCTCGTGGAATGACCGCACTATCTTTAGGAGTTTCGGTGGGCATCCAATTCTAGCAAGGATAGAGTACAGCCCTTCTCTGCTCACGGTGTCAAATGCCTTGTTCAGGTCTACAAACGCGACAATAAGGGGGGATTGTTGCTCTCTACACTTTTCTTGTAGTTGTCGAAGAGAGAATATCATATCGACAGTTGACCGTTGGGACCTAAAACCGCACTGTGCCTCAGGGTATATGCGATCAGCAAGCCTTTGCAGTTTGACCAAAACGGCCCTGGCGAAAGCTTTACCGACAATGCTAAGAAGGGATATTCCGCGGTAACAGTTGCAGTCACCGCGGTCGCCTTTGCCTTTGTAGAGAGTGACGATGTTAGCATCGCGCATATCCTGTGGCACATAGCCTTCATCCCAACATTTAGCCAGGTGGTTGTGAAGGGTGGGAAGGAGGCACTCAAGTTTGACAATTTCGGTGGTAATATTGTCTTTACCTGGACTCCGTCCGCATTTGAGCTGCTTCACAGCTAGATGAAGCTCTTCTACCTACCGTAACATATACCATTGAGATTATACACAACGCAAACGAACACGCAGACATCAGTATATATATATATATATATATATTAGCGGGCGCGGCGGCCGTTGTACTGCCTTGATAATAAAAAAAACCTTAAAGTCAACCACAGCGCCACCTACCGGGTCCAATTGTAAATCTAAACCATTCTCGGATACACAGGAATACGCACACAAAATTTCATAAAAATCGGTCCAACCGCTTAGGAGGAGTTCAGTGACATACACACGTACAGAAGAAATTTATACATAATATATATATATATATATATATATATATATATATGTTATTACAATATTATTACAATGTACAGTAAAAACACAAGATTGTGAATAAAACATAAAATCACAAGATTCCGTCACAAAGTCATATTATATGCTTATTCGATTAAAGAGCAGATTTTATTATAAGATTGCCAGTACTTAAACAGTTCTTGAAAAATAAAACGCAGCAAATAAATATGAATAGAAATTCGCATTATGGAGAGAAATAGAAAACCGTTGGTAGCTTATTTTAAAAATAGAACGCGTTAGTGTTGTAACGTTGTCGATTGACTGTTTTTCTGTCGTATCGATGATTGATATAATAATAGACTGATTTTGTTAATTAAATAATAGACAAGGATTACCGACTCTGGATTACTATCGACAGTTTATTATAGGACTTCATATAGTATTACGTATTCTAGGGAAGTAACTGTGAGGCTGAACTATCTATAATTTACTATGGTACATATATTGTTCATGAAGTTCGAATACATACAAAGGGGTCATAATTTTGTGCGACGTTTGTGATGTAGTTATTCTTTACGATATGTAATAGAATTTTGTTTTGCGATGTGAATTAAATTTGAAGGTCGATTGTTAGCTCTACATTTGATTTACAAAGTTTTCAAGGAAACGTTTCTGATGCAAAAATGACGGATAGGTAATTGCTCTCAGAGCGAAAGAGATATAACTATAGATGAAAAGTCATACGTTAGCCAAGCTACGCATCATCAAACTAGTGTTAAATTTTACTTTCTAATTTAAGCAAAACACAAACGAGATTAATACATTATCATTACATAGTATAAAACAAAGTCCCCTACCGCGTCTGTCTGTCTGTCTGTTCGCGATAAACTCAAAAACTACTGAACGGATTTTCTTGCGGTTTTCACCAGTAGATAGAATGATTCATGAGGAAGGTTTTAGTATATAATTTGTCAAGGATTTTTTTATAGTCAGCGCGGGACAACATCTGCCGGGCCGGCTAGTATTATAATATATACCTATATTAATATTTACCCTTTTTGACTAGCGAGTGAGATTTTCACAAAATCTGTACGTTATATGCTTATAGAATTTGTATAGTTATAGGGGCTTGTATGTTCATAGCCTATGTAAATAATCTGCTATTTAGTTTATTATTTCGATCAAAAATCATACAACTCATACATACATACATACTTATCAATACCCGTAGATATTTCAAAAGTATCAAATAAATCTTTTTTTTAAGTTTGAAGTAGTTAATAAACAAGCAGGTCACGTAAGTAGTCACTACAGACTATAACTATGTATAACAAATATCTACAGAACTGCAAACCCGAGGTCAATTATAATAATTTCAATGCCAGTTTATATTTTTCACATACTCCGTACTGGTACGTAGCAAAAAGCGTATTATTGTCTTACGTTGCCTATGATTTTATAAATTACCAGTGGGCTGGGCAGACGTTTTCCTCCACCAATCGCATCCAATTATGAATCTAAACCATTCTTGAAACCAACTGAACACACACACACAAAATTTAATCAAAATCAGTACAACCGTTTAAAAGGACTTTAGTCACGTACACATGTGTAGAAGAATCATATACCAGGTGAATGTTTAAAGGATCACATCCTTCAATCCTGTGGTACTGCATGGTCACATTTAACATATAAAATGATAATACAAAAACAAATACTAATAAACAACCAAGAAAACCTAAGTTAAAGTTTATTCTAAAACTTTTAAAAGTATTGGATCTATACTTTTAAACGTAAAAAAATCAGACCTAACTTAATGAACAATTTTAAAATGACCCTTTTCAAGGTTAATCATTACGTAACTGCTTATCGTGGGAATGCTGCCCGGTCAAACAATGAAAACCAGGGAGCGAGCCAAAAAGCGGGAGACGGGCCGAATTGCGTGACAGGACGTTATTCGTTTTTTACACCAGTTCGTGTTTGCGTAAATCAGCTGATTTTGAGTATATATCAGTTTTGCGTTTTTTGAGATAATTAGGTTAAATATTAAGCACCTATTTTTTTAATTACTGGCGACTAATCAGTCGCTTGGTATATGAAGATTATCTAACTCCTGTCAATAATAATTTTTCCTACCCTTTAACCAATGTATGCCCGAACACAGTCCTTTAGTTAACTTTATAAAAATCTGTCGATAGATTATCAACTCATCACTACCGTCGTTTAGTTTGAATGCATTTATAGTATTTTATGTTGTACATAGTAAAATGTTTTTATTACAGGTGCCGCTCTACATTACATAAGGAATCAGACGATAAGGTATTATGCATTAAAATATATTTTCTATACATAAATACAGGAAACTAGTGTAATTGACATCGATGTAAATAAAATCGGCGAATCTGTTGTCTGTCCGGGTTAATTTCTGAATCGCGTGAACTAATTTTAATGAGGTTTTTATTGCTTGATAGAGGATATTTCAAGATATCATCAAGGCCATATATGCTTATGCTTTATGATAAGGGTTAAGTAGTAATGAAAAAGATTTGAAAAGGTAATTTAAAATCAGTAAAAAATTATATAATGGAAATTGGAATCAAACAATTAAAGAGAACCTAAAATTAATTTAGATAAAATTCGTAGCTTCGATGAAGCAACAGAATCAATCACACTAGAGGTATACAAGCATTAACAACTTTATTATGTACCATATATTAGAATTGAAATGGGGAAATATTAAATTTATTTCTTAAAAGTCGCAGTTAAAAGGCTACTACTGATCAATAAACAAATGAAATTCTCTACAGTAATACAATAAACCAACATCTAACAGACCCAATACGGTTTTCTAACTTAGTTATAGTAGCTTTACTGAGCTGAAAACTAGTTATGACTATTGTTACTACCGAGCTATATTTTGAACTTTTATAAATATGCCATTCAATAATTCTCGTTTCATAGAACAATATATTCATGTTTTTTATTATATATCATAGGAGGCAAACGAACAAGTGGGTCATTTGATGTTAAGTGATTACCATCGTCCATAGACACTTGCAATACCAAGGGAGTCGCAAGTATGTTGCCAGACCGTGTTTGGGGGAGGGGGAGCGGGAGGAGAGGTGGGCCTCCGGCGCTCTCACTGACCGAACGGAACGCAACAATACGAGCACTGTTACTTCACGTCGGTTTTCTATGGGTCGGGTGGTAGTACCCCGGGCGAGCCGACCCATTCATGCTGAAACCAATAATAGCTTCAGCGTGGCTCTACCACCTGCATGTACATTGTGGCAGATGTTTTTTGTGTATCGTATTGTGTTGATGATGACGCTTATTTATTTTTAAAATGATCCGCAACTAAATTTCTCACTCCGAGTTTAAGCGGTATGTAAAATATAAATGCCGTCAATATAGTTTATAACTATGGCAGTTGGGGGCGTTAACAAGTTAGCTCATGTATGGTACAATAATTCCTCAAAGCGCATTATGCGAGATCACGTCGTTTCCCGCTGCACACTATTAACTGCTGTAAACACGAGCTCAATTTATGCACGCTTGACTGACTTTAACGTTTGTGAATTCGCCTTGAATGGGTATAGCTAACTAAAGTTTAATAATAACTAGATTTTGCCTACGTCTTCGCTCGTGTTAATATAAATTTGACTTAATCCGCGTAAACAGTAATTTCGTTTGGTTGAAAAGATTTCATAAAGATAAAGATCAACTGAGTAGTTTTGCCGTGAAAATGTGACAAAAAAAGTCGAGGCAGTCATAAGGACTTTAGTCTTTCAAAATGTTCTTCCTTTCTTACAGTTCAAATTCAAGGAAGCACGGAAATCTACATTCGGAGGACATCCCAATACGTATGTAAACCGATATTGTGTATTAATTGAAATTACAGTGCTTTAAGAACGTCTTTGGACATAATATAAATGAGTTTATAATTGTAGGAAGAGATGCAAGACACCGATTTCGGAGAGATCTGTCACGCAATATAATAATCACTCAACATTTTAATGAAAAGGTTGTTACTCCGGGTGAAGATGTAAGTAATTAATTAGCGAATATTTAATTTATTGCAGGAAAAGATTTCTAACAAATGATATTCATATCAGAATACGATAGTTTCTAACATTATAATTCCCTTGTAGCTTGCGTGTGGAATTTACACTTTTTGGTTAATACATATTGGCGAATACCCCAATGAAATCGAGATGATTTGATTAATGCATCTAATCTAGATGTAATAACAAGCTCTTTAGAATAAACCTTGGTAGATTCAGCTCCTTAGGTTAACCATAATGTATATACAAATTCAAAGAAAATAAAGTTTAAGTGATGTGGAAAAAAATATACCAGGATCTCTAGACAGTCCGAGCTCGATCATTTTTAGAATTAAATTGATAGCTCAAGTTGTCAATACTGAAACACGAATGTCATAGCCTACTCACATAACACATGATACAAACTTCCGTAGATCAAGCTGATTTTAATTAAAACATTACAATTTAGAATGAGTTACTTGTCTCTCCATCATTCAGGGTTTCTAATATTCTTTTATACGAGAAATTCCTGTTTCATGCCAGTCTTATCTACCTTTTTCTGAAAAGACAATGTCATTAATATTATTACTAATGTATGTTACTTTTTTAATGTCGAGGGTTTACTGGGAAAACTTGGTAAATAACGTTTTCTCAAAATAAGTATTCCGGTGAAACTGAGTAACCGCGTTTCAAAGATTTCATTGTGGTAGGACTTTTTTAAGTCTGCCTGGCTTAGCCATAACCTTTAAGTTGAGCATCAGTCACCAAGCATCTATAGGTGTGTTTAGGCAAAGCCACTCGAGAGCCAGTCCCCTCTAAGTTTAGCGAGTTTACTTTCTTAGATCACATAGCCATTTAACATCAGGTAAGACTGTGGTCAAATGTGATAAAAGTAATAAAGTATTTCAATGCAAAACAGATAAATGTGGTTTAATAAATTACAATTTCAAGAATCAATTTCTCAAAACTGCCCTTGCTGCATTTATCAGGTTTTCGCAGTAGACCCTCGATATACAGTGGTGGCCGTATAATTAGAAGCACTACCAACGGTCCTTGACTTTATGTAAGATACTTCACCGCAATCGTTTTTATTTTGAAATTAAACAATAAATAGGACAACAGTATGTTCAACGATTTATCATTTATAGAAAAACAATATAAATCCCACTACACAAGTGCAGTTACAATATTACATTACGGACAAACATTTAAATCAGTTTTAAGGTATGAACAATAATGGTCAACTAATTAGAAACAACAACAAAAATGTATAAAAAACAATATTTTTTAAGTACTAGTAATTAGTATTGTTATTTACGAAATAGCTACTATCCACAGCCTACCATTAGTTATAATTAATATTTAGTGGCGCATTCCTTATTTTCATTAACAGCACTGCAACGACGTGGCATTGATTCAATCAATTTCATACATTTTTCTAGGGGGATTGAATTCCATGCTTCAACAAATGCTTCATATAGTTCGTTTTGACTGGTGTTACGTTTGTTTGAGACTTTTTTTTAATAATATACCAAAGATTTTCTATCGGGTTTCAATCCGGACTATTTGCTGGCCAGTCTAAAACGGATATACGCTGTTCCCTAAGGAAACATTTGACGCTTTTGGCCGTGTGTTTTGGGATCATTGTCATACTGAAAGATCCAGATTACAGGCAAATGATCATCCCAGTAGGGAATCACTGTGTGCTATAAGATATTTTTGTATTGCTATTGATCCATTGTACCTTCAATCTTCCGAACGGGTCCAACTCCACATCTGGAAAAACACCCCCAAACTTTAATATTATCGCCACCGTGCTTGACTATATTCCTTGTATATTTATAATTAAAAGCATTGTTTACAGGACGTCTAACATAGCGCTTTCCATCGGAATTTACCATATTTATTTTGTTTCATCTGAAAATAACACTTTTTTCCATTCTCGTACCGTCCAATTAACATATTTTTTAGCGAATAATAATCGCTTCTCTCGGTGTTCCTTGGTAAGAAGCGGTACCTTTCGAGAAATTCTTCCAAACAATTTAGCTTCCACTAATCTTCGGCGTATCAGTCTTGACGAGATGTTTCTCGGGTCATCAGGCGAAAAAACTTCATTTTTAATCTGGTTGGAGCCTTTAATTGAGTCTTTTTTAGCAACACGAACGATTAGCGTGTCTTCTTTGGCAGAGGTTTTTCTTGGCCGAGCCTTTCTAAGAACATTTTCAACAGTTCCATGTGTTTTATAATGATCAAATGCATTAAAAATTTTCTTAACAGAACAATTTAAATGTTCAGCTATTCTTCTGTACGCCCACATCTATATGTAAATTAACAATTATTTGCCTAGTTGACGAGTCACAACTTTTATTTTTGCCCATTTTGAACAAAACAAAATTCAGATTAAATTTTGAACTGCCGCCAAAATAATAGAAAAGGCCATGAAAGAAATGTTATTCTCCAATTTCAAAGAAAGAACGAGCTATGGATGCTTTTTTAAAATGTTTCTAATTAGGCGTTCAAGCGGCCAGTAACAGAAAATAAACTCCTACATGTGTAAGACTCATTTTGTAATTAAAAATAAGATATTTTGTATATTTTATGCGTTTAATGAGTTTTTTATTTGAGTGGCTATATTATTGCACGATTATTAATTATTGAATGTATATATTTTTTACGAACATTTGTACGTTGAAGTTATACTTTCTTTATCCATAAGAAGTGTTTCTAATTATATGACCACCACTGTATGTATTTTATAGGTCAGTCTTCAGTGCACAGCTACAGCTGACAGGCCACCAAGATTTATATGGGAGAGAGATGGAGTTGTGATATCTTCTAGCACAGATCAAAGGTATATTTTTATTACTGTCGTATATAACTTGTGACAGGAATGTGTATATTCGGTTCGCACTATGTTAAATAACTACTGCAAATTGTGATCATCGATTACCAACTTTAAACAAGGCACCAACAAATCTCAATATATTAAACATCAATCTCCAAAGGTTTGTAGTTCTAACCACCATCGTTTTTTAAGCTGAAGCGGAACTATAACTGTGTTATTGTATTTTGGAATCAAAAAGATATTTCTTCAATTTGCCATAAAAAAAAAAATAATACAACCTACATTGAAGACTTATATAATAACAAATGCTAGTTAATAATCACATTACCCGAGTAATTAAATCAATAAATTTAAAACGAAAATAAATACGTTAACTTGAAGTACTGAAGATAGCAATATTAAAGACTTTTTTTTTTTTTTTTTATTGTAGCTCGGCAAAGTGACTGTACTGTGCCTGATGGTAAGCACAGTACAATCCAAAAACAATGGCGACCACCGAAAGACATACTATCTATCGCCGGTCGCTGCTGTCATGCCGCCCTGAAAGCGACCCAGTCAGGGACAGCCCCCCCCCGGTTGCTGGATATACACCAGCTGATCCCGGAACGCGACACGCCCAAACGTGTCACTATGGCGGGTGTTCCACCTGGTGTACGGTGGTCGCGATCCAGTCGGGTACAGACACCCTACCACCCCGCAAAAGACTTGAATTTGATAGACCTGGCATAATATAAGATAAGGATCTTTGCTCATTCAGAATGAAATGAAATTATGGATTCAGATATTAAAATTTGTCACTTACGTCAGAGTTTCATTGTTTGGTCTAATATTAATCAAATTAATGGATCAAATTAGGAACCATAAATATTTCAGATGCCGAGATTTACTCATTTATGTACGTCCTCTGGTGTTTTTAAAATGTACAATTTAGAAGCCCATTTTTATGATTTTGCCATGTAATTCCTTTTCTTGGTAACTTAGCGTTGATAACTTATTGGTAATATCAGCCTTCACTGAAAAAAAACATCGTGTATAAACCACAGAATAACGGTAGAGCTATCTGTAGTGTTTGTCTTATTAGCTACCAAATACAAGTTGATAATTTATCGCAAAACTCCAACATGTATGTTCTGGTAATAGTACACGAAAGCAAGCCACTTTGTTAGATTTAGCATTTTAAGTACTTTGTGATCAGACGCTAAATCTATAAATTATGTTATGTTTTTAGCGTATCACTGATAAATCTTCAGATCTTAATCGACAACTTGCCCAAGACGCTAACACCCTAAGCGTAGAGAGCACTGACTTTTGGATTCCGAAAAACATATGTACTTTGCCACAAATTTGCAAATTAATAGTAGTGAGTTACAGAAGAAGCCCCAGCGTCACAGTATGGAGTTATCACGATATTTTTCTTCGTTCAAAAGTTGACTTATTGCAGAGAATCGGACTTATGTCCGAGTGTCCGTTCACGTTATTACTGAGTCATCATCTATATCTATACATATAATAAGAATGTAAATCAAACGTGTCCGTAATTTTTTGATTTTTGGAAAAAAATTGTTGCAGGTATCAAGAAATAAGTAACAAAATTACATTTCAATCATTTTAAGAAAAGTTTGTCTGTCTGTTTGTTAATTTGTTTGAACACATATCACTGCTAAAGTACGTGCGTTCATGATAAAACTTGTTCAAAAAAATAATATTTTCGTTTAAAATTTATTCTTGGTTTTATTAAAATTAGGTCACTCCATCTAAAGTTATTGTAATTTTAATGACGACACGACTTAAGTACGAGAGAAAAGTATATAAGTAAATGGACTTAATACATTGAGATGATTTTATTTATAACTATTTTTTATATAAGGTTCCACGCAGACGAAGTCGCGGGCACAGCTAGTATAGAATAAAATAATACTGGAGTAACTTATTTTGAGATTAACTACATGCTTGGACCACACACTAAAGCAATATAATTTTATAATTCTATCAAAGGTATATCTTGGGGCAAATTATGTCACCATCAGGAGTTGGAGTGGTTTCACAATTGAACATATCAAGGTCTAGAGTAGAAGATGGTGGATTGTATACATGTGTCGCATTAGAAGGAGATCAGAATACCGCTCATTCGGCCAGAGTTGATGTTTATGGTGAGTTTAGTAATTTTCATAATGTAATATTCGTTCAAGTTTGGTCTGCTTAGCTTACTTACATAGCTTAATGTCTTATGGTATTTTTTGTGGGAAACAGCAGCTGAGGTGGATATTATATTCGTACTATAAAAACGGGCAGTTCGAGAAATTTATAATATAGGGCCTCGCGAATCATTAAAGACTAAGTTTCAGGAGTTCGGTATCTTAACTGTGCCCTTGCAAAAACTTAGATATAGTAAAAGGCTAACATAATTTAAATACTAGAAACGATAACAAACTGGTCATTCCATGCTTCATTCAGGCTCACTTAAACCAAAAACGGTTTTTTAGGTCATAATGTTAGGTTTTATAACGAAGTCCCAAAACACATTACCGATTCGCCGGATAGTGAGTTTAAGAACCATGTCAAGCGGGTTTTAATGTCTCAAGGCTGTTTATTATAGGGTGGATCAATATGTGAACGATTGTGACGTCTGGGAATGACGCCCCTCTCTGTGCATCCACTAAAAACGAATGTAACTATTTATGTTTTGTAAAAATATATATTATAACTTGAAGAGATAAACCAAATCGAGTTTCTTGTCGGTTCTTCTCGATGACTTGGTTGTTTTTCGAACCGGTGCAGTGGTAGTTTTTCTTTGACGTTCATAAGCGCCTTCTCAGTGCCTAAAGTGAATGAAGTATATTTTGATTTTAATTTGCATTTTAGTATTGATCCCACTCTTTGGAGCAAGAATGTTTTAATAAGATAAGAAAGTAGCAGTCTGCTGTATTCCTTATAGGTGATTGTTACTTTTGTAATAATGATTCTTTCATCCCACACACACATGAGTATGAATCACTACATATTATAAAACAAAGTCCTCGGCCACGTCTGTCTGTTCGCGATACACTCGAAAACTACTGAAGTGATTTTCATGCGGATTTTCACCAATAGATTAAGTGATTCATGAGGAAGGTTTAGTTGTATAATAGTTATATAATTTGTCAAGGTTAGTTTAATTATAACCAGGGCGGGACAACATCCGCCGGGCCCGCTAGTTATTAATAAATGCATTACACGATTAGTTATACTAGTATTAAGTATAGTTATTGTGTTTCGATCGTCCTTAAACAAGCATAGCAGAACGATATAATACGGTTTTACTGTGTGTTTATCTTTTTACCTTTTCCAGTTCTTCGTATTACAGAACGAAAATCTATATTCAGAATTGAGCTATAAAAAAATTCAGAAAATTATTGTTAATATTCCTTTGTATTTTTTATAGGTCCACCGTATATTAGAACTCAACCGCCAATTAAAGTACAAAGCGGCGAACCTTTGAAACTTAGATGTCCTTATTACGGTTACCCGATCAGGTAAAACTGTGTTATGTTTACCCACTTTTTAATTAGGCTGCATTTGAAAATATATCTGAAATGTATGAGAAAAGGTAATTTTTTTTGCGACATTTTATAAAATTTTTGTCGTTACATTTCAAAATAGGCTAAATCCAATTTTAGCCTTCTCTAATATTTTACGTTAATTTTCAACGTCTTAAAATTGTATACATCATTACATAGTATAAAACAAAGTCCCCTACCGCGTCTGTCTGTCTGTCTGTTCGCGATAAACTCAAAAACTACCGAACGGAATTTCATGCGGTTTTCGCCGGTGGATAGAGTGATTGATGAGGAACGTTTTAGTGTATAATTTGTCAAGGATTTTTTCATAATCAGGGCGGGACAACGTCTGCCGGGCTCGCTAGTTTAAATATAAAGTACTTTATAAAAAAAAAAAAACCTTTTGAACAGTAAAATTTGAACTTCGTTCTTGGTGTATAAAAACAGGAAATCTTAAAAAAATTAAACATGTTATATGAATAGTTGACGTTGTATTTAACTCATTTGGCAATGTAATAGGACTCAATTACTATACTTAATTTGCATGTGTTTTATTTAGCATTTGCTTCTATATTACAGATAAAATTATGAAACAATAAGCAGACCCCCCTTTCTTAACTTTAGAGTACAACTTTTTTAATCTACCGCTTATGCCAAATCTCCCTAAGAAAATCAACCTCCTTCATTTGTTTAATTATTGACTGGCAAACAGTAATAGTTGTGAGTCATTCGAGATAGCTCATATATAATAGTATATTAAATATATCATTACATAGTATAAAACAAAGTCCCCTACCGCGTCTGTCTGTTCGCGATAAACTCAAAAACTACCGAACGGATTCTCATGCGGTGGATAGAGTGATTGATGAGGAACGTTTTAGTATATAATTTGTCAAGGATGTTTTCATAATCAAAGCGGGACAACGTCTGCCGGGCCCGCTAGTAAACAATATATTATAAATATATATTATAAAAAATATTAGGAACGGGAATAATTGTATTTAGCTCATTTTGAAATGTAACGACAAAAATAATAGGTCTTTACCTATGAAATTGCCGTTCTGCAGTACTGGCCATTTCAAATCAAAATAATTTTTGTTTGGCTAAGAATTCTAATTTCAAATTAATTTTATTTTAAAAACATGGAATTCTTTTTGCAAAAGTAGTCATTTGTTTATTGATTAGTGTTACATTTTCATCGCATTTCAATCTTTTTTGTCATCATGGAGACGTTAAAAATTCGAGTAATTATGGAATATGAGTACTGTCATGGCATCAACGCGGCACAAGCGGCACGCAACATCAACGACGTTTACGGAGCTAACACTACAAACCAAGGCACCACCTGTTATTGGTTTGCTCGCTTCCGTTCTGGGAATTTCGACCTGAAAAATGAACCTCGCGGTCGTCCGAAGACTTTGGTCGACAATGACGAATTAAAGGCGATTATGGAAGCTGATTATACACAATCTACGGCTGAATTAGCAGCAGCTTTCCACGTTAGCGTCAAAACAATATTGGTCCATTTGCGTCAAATTGGCAAGGTAAAAAAGCTTGACAAATGGGTGCTCCACGAACTCAATGATCGCCAGCGCGAAGTACGCGTCGAGACTTGCCTTGCACTGCTCAACAGATACACAAATGAAGGTATTTTGAACCGCATTGTTACCTGCGATGAAAAATGGATTCTGTTTGATAATCGCAAGCGCTCAGCAAGTTGGTTGGATCCTGGTTCAGCACCTAAACAATGCCCTAAACGAAAACTTACCCCTAGAAAAGTGATGGTCACTGTTTGGTGGTCTAGCGCCGGTGTGATTCATCGCAGCTTCTTACCAAACGGGGTGAGCATTACTGCAGATGTGTGTTGTGAAGAACTGAAGACAATGATGGAGAAGCTGGCACATCTCCAACCAGCATTGGTCAATCACTCGTCTCCGCTGCACCTGCACGACAACGCGCGACCTCATACTGCACAGCAGACGGTCTCCAAGTTGCAAGAACTGGGGTTGGAAGTTCTCCGTCATCCGCCCTACTCACCAGACCTTGCGCCTACAGACTACTACTTTTTCCAGAATTTGGATAACTCCTTGGCGGGAAAAATATTCAATAGCCGAGAGGCAGTACAAAATGCCTTTGAAGAATTTGTTGCCTCCCATCCAGCTGATTTCTTTAAGAAGGGCACCGATAAACTGCCACTACGTTGGCAAAGATGCATTGATTGCATGGGTGATTACTTCGATTAATACAAATAAAAAAATCCTTAAAAAAAATTCGTTTCAATTTTTTCATACAAAACGGCAATTTCATAGGTAAATACCTAATATATGTTACAACCTTATAGTTCGAGGCAAGGCTTAATATCAGTACGTTCAATTAATTTCGACTATTTTGTTTTGTAATAAGAATCATAACTCATCATAACATAAAAGTTAAACGACCATTAATATCTCTATATTACAATGGTTACCATTCAGTTTTATTATTCCAAGTAAATGAAGTGGAAAAAACCTTTTCCGATTGGTTGATCACAAGCGTCGTATCAATAATTTATTGAATTTTGCGGTGCTTTTATCATTCGGTAAATAGAACTGTTTCATTTTGAAATAAATAAAATTTTAAACGTATTTTCCAATTGAGTCGTTAATTTTCAAAATGGGTCAAATCCAATTTTAGCATTTTATAAGATTTAAAGTTTTTTAATAGATCATATTAAAAAAATGTTAAACTTGAATATTATATAATGAACTAAAAAACTTATGAAGGGCCATATTTGGACTTCATTCACGGTGACTAAAGACTGAAAATCTTAAAAAAAATAAAGATTTCACATGATCGATCAAAATTAGATTTGTCTCATTTTGAAAATTAACAACTGAATTGCATTATTATTCGCTCATTGTTCTATCCTATATGAAAAAAATAATATACCAACCATCTATAGAACAAATAGACGATGGTGTTGAAATATCTAGTGTATTAGAATGGGAACTTTGAATATGAATGATTAAAATTGGATTTGACTCATTATGAAAATTAACGACTGAATTATATAATTAATCACTCAATTTTCCATATTTTATTAATGAAATAATTTACCAAGTATCTATACATCAAGTTTAGGAACAAATGGACGAGGGTATTGAAATATTTTCCATTCCAGCAAATTAGAATGGGAACACAGAGGAAAAAAGATCGTTAGCACATCACTTCCACATGCTAGATACAAACGAACGTACGCAACAACATCAGATAATAGTAAAACCACCAAAAGAAGAAGAAAGAAACGGCAGCTATTCGAACCTGGAGAAGATGGAGTCCTAAATATCGCCAGAATCGTCAAAGAAGAGAATGGGGAGAGTTACACTTGTATAGTTTATAGTCCGTCTGGAGAAATGGCTAGAAGGTATAATAAATTCTATTTTATTGTAACGACTCTTAAAATGGTTAATGTATAATAATCTAAAGGGATCTATGAAGAATTCGCAAAGATTCCACGAATCTTTGAATTATTTTGTCTTTTATATGATTGATTCACTTTTTATAAAATACCGCTTTTTATCTATATATAAACGGGAAACAGTTAAGAACATCTCCTACCTCTGTTTCTCAGCCAATTTTCTTAATTTTTTTTATTTTGTAGCTTTTGAATTTTTTTTATCGTTTTACCAGATCATTTGAAATTCAAGTAGTAGAAGCACCAGAACTGGATGAACTGCGAGTCGGTTCAGGTTTGAAAGAAGGTCAAATAGTACAGATAACTTGCAATATAATTAGTGGAGATCCGCCAATTTACTTCTCTTGGCTAAAGGATGGGAAGAAAATACCAGCTAGTTTGAAGGTACAGTATATATTTTACTTTGTTTTGGAACTAACAATGTTGGTCTGAAAGGTTTTGAAGGTTTTACTAGACTTGGTGGCGAAAAGGCACTTAGCAAATATATTAATACAAGTATCGCAAGTTTTGCTGAATCTTTCGCTTTCGTTTTATTTGCAAATCACAATTGACATTTCTTTAAGTTTTTGTTGTAACTAACTATCTTACATGTGTGTCGTTACATTTCAAAATAAGATATTTCCAATTTTAGGTGTCCTTAATGTTGTACATTATTTTTCAAGACATTCAAATTTTGTACAAGTAAAATATGAAGACCATAAAATAAAACTAAAAACCTTATGAACAGCAAAATTTGAACTGCTTTCTCGGTATATAGAAATCTTAAAAAAATATATTATAACAACGATTAAAATTGGATTTAGCTGAATTTGAAATGTAACAACTCATATTATGAAAAATTTATCTATACGTACTTAGTTCATTTGATAGTTGTCGTTAAGGTCTAAGGTCACCACAGGACCTATGTTTCCTGTTGCATATGAAGTAGGAAGTCATGTATATTATGAAATAGTGAATAATATACTGAAGGTTACAAGCATTAGACTCTGGGGTACCTTTTCGGAGTATATATTCTTTACATTTTATAGGCTTGACTGCAATTTTACCTGATGTTAGATGGCGATGTGGTCTAAAATGATATTGCGTTAAATCTAGATGGGCGTAGATTTTCAAGTGGAGCTTCTAGAAGACATTTATAGGTGCTTGGTGTTAGATTTCCACCTTGAAGATGGTAATTAGACTGTGGGCTTAGTGGGCTTAAACATCTTACATATATTGATATAGTTTTATCCCGATGTCTCCTTCACTTACAGTTACGGCTTCTTCCAAGTTTTCATCTTATGTCCTCTTAACAAATATATTTTGCTCAATTCTTGTATCAAATTATAATACAGTGATCGTATATAAGCACAGGGTAATTCAAAAAGAATAGCGACTATTGCGAGATGTTTCATTGATGGTAGTTACTGTCGTTATGTTGCCTTGCAAGCACTTCTGGATCATCTGCTGATTCCGTAACGTGACAAATATAAAGAAAATGTGGAGTTTATCGTTATGTATGTAGTAGTAGCGATTGTAACGAATACATTATATATACATTGGACTATGGCAAAGAACGGAAATTGATGTACTCTCTTTAAAAAAATAGTTATTTTACAATTTTTATAGTTGTAGAGCACTTAATACTATATCTATACGTGTGTCCTGGAGTTCAGTATGCGGTTGTATTTATACCCTCGATGCAGACGGTGTGGGCGAGGAACTTTATAGATAAATATCGCAGTGTTTATAGGTGGACGTTGTAGATTTGCTGACGCTGTGTCTAGGGTTTGATGTTATAGACTCAATAATACCATGTTTACCAATCGAAAACCTGGTGATCTGCGTAGCTGTCTATAAAAATATTGCGCAGCTACGTAAAAACTTCTGGAACATTTGAGCACGTTCGAAAGCACGTTTGTCTTATATTTTGGGGGATCCGTATTGGGCTATCCTTTTCTCGCCTAAGCATTCCAATATAACGTATGCTCTGCCTTGTGTGCGGTGATCATGATTTTCCATCTCATTTTATTTCCAGATAACAGAAAGAAGTTCTGAATTGTTCAGTGTATTGATTATAAAAAGAGTGTCTCTAGAACATTGCGGTCGATATACTTGTATCGCGACCAATCATGTCGGGAAAGTAAACCAGACAGCAGAACTTTACATTAACGGTAAGTGATCATTTCTTATTTTTATTATTATTTTATTCTTATAATATTTTATAATTGACTATCTACTCGCTTCAGCTTCACACTAGTACAGTGAACTTATTAATATAAGGTAATAAGTTTTGTTGAAGTAAAGTTAATGAAAGATCTGTCCCAGAAAGATATTGAAATGGTACTTAGCAATATGTAGGTCTAGGCTTAAGGATATGTGGTTTTCGAGGAAAACGAAAATATAGGTATAAAAAGTATTTTTTTAATATTCTTATAAAGCTACATAGCTGTTATTTTTATTTGGGAGTTATTGTTATCTCTCAAACATATTAAAAATTTGGATAAATCGGTTAAGTCCATCCTATGATTTATTTTCTGTTTTTTACATATTCTGCTTTCCTTCGATGACAGAATGAATTACGTATCTAAAACTTTCAGGAACTTATTATTTTATTAGTCCCAACTAACTCTGTAAGTACAGTTTAAATAATTATTTAGGGTCGATTCACTATGCTTATGTCCCTATAGCCTTCAGATATTGTCTGATAAATTCTTTGACACAATCACATTTTTTGATCCTGTTAATTTTTACTTTGACCCTCATCAAATCCAAAGGAGCTTCGTAAGTCTTATCTATATATATAAGGCAATTGGTCTTTATGTACAGTTGCACCCAAATGGATAGAGGAGCCGACAAATACTTCGTTGTTATTAGGGCAGCGCGGTATCGTCAACTGCAATGCTAACGGCTATCCGACACCGCAGATACACTGGATGAAAAGGGATGGTAAGGATTGCTTTTAAATAACATCTTTTTTAACCCCAATATTCTTATTCTCTTCACGCAATCGTAGGCAGTTTAATATTAGAAGCCTCAAAATTGTCCATTTAAGATTTATAGATTTTGTGGTCTAACTTGGCGATAGATGGCCAACTTGAGGGTGGCAGTTAGCCAAAGAACTCTATCACCATATTATAGTATAATAAATATGTTTTCCTTCACAGAAGTGTCAATGTTGGCTTTCGAAGTAAATTGCTTCAAAAATACACAAAAACTAATGATGACTAAGTTTCCTTTATATAAGAGCGTTTTCTAACGCATTCCATAACCATCAATCAAGCCTGAGTTGAAATTTACTTGTCTATTTATATAGTACTAGCTATGAATACCCGCTTCGCTGGGTCATTTTTAATTGTATACTTATTTGTTAATGTTAATAATCTATCACTACTTACTTCACAATTTTTTCACATAAAAGACACATTTTCTTTTTTCTTATTAATTTATTGATCTTACTTATTTTTACATTAAAATCTTACGACTAAGTAGACATTAATATCTTTTATCATCTAACATTAACTGATATACTAAACATGTTTATTGAAATACATTCTTATATACTATGTTTACACTTTTGCATAGGAACTTCCCAGATCATTTTAGAATTTTCTAGAACACTCTTATTTAATCAGAATCTAAACGTAGATTTTAGAACTCCCTACATCATTCCAGAATTTCCCAGATCATTCTAAACATTTCTGGATCATTCTAGAATTTTCTAGAACATTCTCATTCGATCAGAATCTAAACGTCGATTTTAGAACTTCCCATATCATTTTAGAACTTCCCAGATCATTTTGGAATTTTCTAGATCATTCTAGAATTTTCTAGAACATTTTCGATCGATCAGAACATTGTTATACATATTAAAGCTTTCTAGAACATTCCAGAAGTTTCCTGAACAATCCAGACCATTTTAGATCAATAATAGTCACATTTTCAAAGTTAACATCTTTCAACCCCCGTATCTTTTACACCCTTATAATTATCGACTTGCAACCACCATAGTGCACAATGGGAACCTTGTACCTATTGCCACATACAAACACTTTTCGTCTGCAATGCGTAGTTTTAGCTGCAAAGTGAAATATAGGGACACACACATAACACACATGACAACATAATAGATATGTTGTCAGGAGTTTATTGCTATCACACTGTGCCCATACAATAAAATAGAACGCGAGCGAGAAAAAGACGAAACTGAATCTTCTATTTTTTTAAAAAGCAGTACGACTATGAGCAATTTTTTCAAGTTTATCTTTTTTTAGAAAATTTAGGTGAAACTTTCTTCAGTTTCTTCTCTGGAAAGAGAGAGGATTTTGATTCGTTTTTTTTATTGACCTCAGAAGGAATTTAACTATACCTGTGTGTTTCTCTTTTATCTATTAATATTCGTCAAATTGCTTTGATCGATGTCTGATAACGGTTACATAATTGTGAACGTTTAATGCGTTTAGTAAGTTACCAAATTTAATTACACTTAATTCGTGTATGAAATAAAACATAGGAACATGGTTAGAATAGACGTATACATAAATTACAATTAAACTAATGCGTTACTCACAAAATAAAGTTTCTATTATAGTACTTAGGTACATACAATACTAATTACACTGTTTATCTTAATAATACTATCCTACTTGAAAACAAAGAAACGACGTTTAATATTTAAATTGACAATTCCTTCTTATACAAATCCGAATTTTATAATATTCTCAATCACGGTTAGTTTGTGGGGGTCGTAAATGATGCCTCACATATATTTATACAAATAGTTTATTGTACACACAATAAAAGTACATACTTGTATGTATGTTACGATGGAACTGTAACGCTATTATTATTTCGGGAGCCCGTGGGAGTGCGTGTGCGCAACCTCCCGGCGTAAGAGATGCGGATCGACTGTGCTCCGAGTAAAACCGAACTCGCAGGAAGCGCTACGCGGATCGCAGCCGACCGGTTCCGAGCGGTCGCGAGTCCCGCTACAAGTTGTCCAGCTACAATTTCAAACTTTTTCAACAGTAACTCTGTCATTACTTTACAGCGCCATCTATCAAGTACATGAGTATAATTTCACTGTTTTAATCACTAGAAACACACAGTACAAATTAACAAAATAAATATAGTTACTTTACATCAATGATATTGTAACTAAAACGCTGTAGATATGTTACCTACATGATATTTTGACAAAACAAATGGCACGGTAACGCACACATACGTAAAGTAATATTGTAACGCCACACTGTCTTAGATAAAATGTGGAAATAAGATGGCGTATTCTCAATATCGGTGGTGAAAAAGATATGTTGCTTAGATACGGGCGGATTGAAGCCTTCAAAAGTAAGCTAGCTAGCCAAGTTTTATCAAGGCGTTGTCGAAATGATGTATCTATAGCTTTTTAGTTATAATATCATTTTTTTTCCCTCCCTTTTTTTTTTTTATTTTTCTCTTTTTTTGCTTTTTTCCGGGGGTGATGTTTTTCCCCCTCTCTGGTAGTTCTCTTTCTCAGGGTGTTCCCTCCTTTGGTGTCGGTGAGGCACTAAACAAGAATCTATGGATCACAGTTAATAGTGAGTACATTTATATTCAATTTATAGTTTATGAGCATTCTCATATATATATCATTACTGGTGACGCCATTGCAATGACGACGTCACCGTGGGGTGCGGGTGCGGGGGTATCTATGTTCAATTTAAGTGGACTGTATTTGCGAGGGTGCTATATTTGATATTCAACTATTGCGATCAGTTACGACTAGGGAGACCAGGGTAGGAAGGAAACTTGGCACATACCTCGCGGCGATGCAGTCTCCACGTGGCTAGCCGGCTAGGTATTTCTCGTTTCTGTCCACTGGGTTTCCTCCCTCACAACACTTATTCTTTATAATATATGTCGGCGCGTATGTAGCGATGCGTTTATTTCTCACTCGACCTTGCAAAAACTCAAAATGTTAGCATGCGGCGTGGCTCGGCACGGACACAACAACACTGTCCGGCGCGCAAACTACACGACGATAGCAGTCGAACTAACACAATGGCGGCAACAGTCGAACACTGGCGGCCGCAATCGAAAACTAACGGCGCGGGCGTCGCGCTCGCGGCGAATAAGCATGTGCCATAGTTAAAGGGAAATGTGATTGGGCAAGGCTAGAAAGGTGGCGTGACCTGATCGTACATTTATAGGTCGGGCTTCAAAGTGGCATATATTTAATCCATAACGCGGGAATTTTCAAACATACATAAAGCGGCGCAACCAATTACATAGTATAAAACAAAGTCCCCTACCGCGTCTGTCTGTCTGTCTGTTCGCGATAAACTCAAAAACTACTGAACGGATTTTCAAGCAGTTTTCACCAGTGGATAAAGTGATTTATGAGGAACGTTTTGGTATATAATCAGGGCGGGACAGCGTCTGCCGGGCCCGCTAGTATATATATAAACAGGCAGTGGGGAAACGGTAAAAAACATCTCCCTCCTCTGTTTCTCAGCTGATTGTCCTTATTCCATTTTGTTTAGTAGCTATTGACGACCTTTAGTGCTATAAAAAATCAAGGCAATCGTAATGACTGCGGTCAGAAGCGAAAACTCAAAACTTTTTTTTAATATTTATTAAATTTAGGGACTTAGGTCCACAAAGAACATGTCATTTCTATCGTATGCTAAACTTTCATAGAATCTTAGCTTCCTCACTTGCAGGTGCACACAAGATTCTATGGAAGCTACCCTGATCTAATCTATTAAGTTTTAACTGATCGATGATAGCTTTTCGTTGTGCTTCATTGCGGTCACATTCCATCGACAAGTGTTGCAAGTCTTCTATCGTTCCACACGCTACAATTTTATTCATCACCCAATTGGTGATACGGTTAGTCTCATAAGAAATGCAAACGAGAGGCGTATGTTCCGAACGTACTCTGTTTACGATAACAATAAGAGATCTAAACACTCTATACAATAGAATAATTGTGTTTTGTTTTGAATTATTATATTAATGACAGCCTGAATTATTTAAATTTCATAATTTATCAATTGAAATTATGAACATTAGTCTGGTCTTCCATCTATTGGCACTCCGATATTTTTATATAGTTCCATAATTAATCAAATATATGGCAGGCTGCACAATCTCAATACAAAATATCAATATTAGATGTACACAGGCGGAATAACGTCGGTCACGCTTACTAGCATGTCATGACGCGAAATTATAAATTTATCTCCTGCCAAAAATACCACTCAACGCGCCTAAAGAAGTCTTCATTTCAGAAATTGAAAATACTTTTTTTTTACTACATAGTTGAAGTTCGACCACTGGACGAGAATTTCTATATATCACTAGCCACTGCCAGCGACTTTGTTCGCGTGGAATAGTTACTTTAGGCTAACGCTAACACGCAGCGGAAGCTCTCAAGAGGAAAAAAAACGATTTTGAAACATTCTTCATTGATGCTCCCCTCCTATTGGTTTTAGCGTGGTGATGTACAGCCTATAACCGTCCTAAATAAATGAGCTATATAAAACTGAAATAATTTTTCAAATCGGACCAGTAGTTCCTGAGATTACCCCCTACAACGTCACAAAGTCATCATCACTTTACATCTTTATAATACTAGTATAGATATAACACAAAGAAGTTTCACTTCCTCCGTGTGGGCACACTGATACACTTATTGTTTTTTTTTTATTAATTAATCATTTTAAAATTTTGTCATTATTGCACCATATTAATAACAACTCTAGGAACTATAAACATTTAATATACTTCTAATGTACATATTAATATATAATATGTAAGTACTACATACTTAAAATATCTTAAGTATAAAAAAATCATTCCAGAGCGACGCTGTAACTTGAACTAATTTTTTATCTATATATGATCTTATCTAACCTTCCGCAAATACTATTATTGAAACACCAGTCAAAGATAGATTTAAAAAAAACACGTCAAAGAACAACCGTTTAATCTTTACCTAATATTATAAATACCGACGTGAGTTTATACTTTTGTAAACTATATCTAAACTAAATCAACCGATCATTATAATATTAATTCCGGAAAGGTTAACATTTGCTTATGTAAATTATTTGCATTACAGAGCCGGTACACTTCGAATCAATGGGCTCTAATTTGACCACGAAACTGGGTTTGCCGGCTTCGTTGTCATGTCAGCCGCTTGGAGATAATCCCATCAGAGTCAAATGGACTTTGGACGACAAACCGCTTGATTTTACATCGTCCAGGTAAAGTTTTACTTATGAAATGCAATATTAATGGCAATATTGGAATACTGTGATAAATTCATATATCACTGCATTTGTTTATAATGCCATCTATTGTTACAATATAGTACTTCAAGTATAAATGGTTACTTTAGTTTTTATTGCATTTATTTAATATATACTAGATGGCGCTATCATTAATATTTCCTTTAATAAGAAGTATAATTGTAAGTTGTTTAAAATAGAGACTTTGGACGACAAACCACTTAAAATACAATATTAATCGTAATAGTTGATAACTGTGATAAGATCCATTACATTCGACTTGCTTATAACGCAATCTATTGTTACAATATAGTACTTCAAGTACAAGTGGATGCTTTAGTTTTTATTTCATTTATATAACGTATACTAGATGGCGTTATCATTAATATTTTCTTTAATAAGAAATATAGATGCAAGTTGTTAAAACTCGGACTTTGAACGATAAGCTGTTTGATTTTACATCGTCCAGGTACAGTTTTCGTTATAAAACGCAATATTAATCGTAACGTTTCTGTAATAAGATCACTACATTCGACTTCTTCACAGCGCCATCTATTGTTACGATAACGTACTTCAAATAGAAAAAGTTGATTTATTTTTCATTTCTTGTGTATGATCTACACTAGAAGGCGCCATCAGTAATGTTTCCTTTAATAAAAAGTATAATTAATGTAAGTTGTTAAAAACATGGACTTTGCAGGACAAGCCACTAAATGTTGTACTGTCCACGTCAAAGTTTAGTTATAAATTTGATTAATATAACATAGTGATTACTGTAATTAGATATTATAACACAAGGTACTGAAACTTAGACGATTTTGTAACGCTATGTATTAATACCATATAGTATTACAAATACAATTGGTTCATTTATTTCTTGTAATTAGTGTACACTAGATGGCGCAATAAGTAATGTTTGCTTTAGTAAAAATATTGATGTAAATTGTTACAAATTATAGCCATATTGTACCAATTTAACATTATTATTCGTCTATTGGTATTGGGATTATTATTTTGTATAGAAATTTTGAACATATTTCTCTCTGCTAAAATGTTTACGAATAGAAGAATTGTATGAACAATGACATATGCAATCAATGATATTATGACTAAAAAGCTGTAGATACGTTACCTACATAATATTTTGACATAACAAATGGCACGATAACGCACACATACGTAAAGTAGTATTGTAACGCCACACTGTTTTAGATGAAATGTGGAAGTAAAATGACATATTCTCAATATCGGTGGTGAAAAGATGTAGTTATATGTTGCTTAGATACGAGCGGATTGACGGGGCAGCTGTCAAAAGAAGCTAGTTAGCCAAGTTTTAACAAGGCGCTGTCGAACTACAGCTTTCTAGTTATAATCATTGGCAGCAATAATATATACATTGTTGTTGCTTAGTTTCATTTCAACGACCTAAACTTTGTATCCATTTGAAGGGAATACAGAAAAAGTCTAGAGTTACGGTAACAGAAGATACGTTAAAAGTATGAGAGAGTTGTAACACTCGTTTGTTGCGACATGTTTGAAATGATACTTGTTTTGAAACGGTGTGAATTCGATTTCATGATACAAAAATGTGTAGCGAAAAAGAGATAGCTATAAATAAATGTATATACAGGTTTTAGGCTACTTGCGTTTCAGGAGAGAGAGAGAGAAACGTTAAAATTAAAGAACATTATTTTCTATTGCATCGTAGTGACTATTGCGCAATTTAAAAAAATATTCTGTCTCGTGTATTATTTACACTGTTAATATATATTAAAATATTACAAAAGAATGCCCAAAACTAATATTTGTCAATTCTATAATGTGTCTATCTCATTCTCTTAAACATTTATTAGAATAATAAGTTTCTTTTCCACAGCGTGTAATAAATTGAACACAACTTTTTAAATAATATGTTTATGTATTGTGTATTTAGTTTTTAATTATATGTCAATGTCTTAATTTTATTACTATATAGTTTACTTTGTCCATTTTCCTCATATATTTTATACCTGCACTGCCTACGATTACTTTTTCATAATATTTACCACTGGTTAGCTGGAAAAAAATGCCTTGCGGCATTAAGCTCACCAGAGTACAAACTAAAAAGTCCAATAAAGTATTCATTCATTCATAGTTTGCGCTATCTAGTGTAGCGTGTAAAAACTATAATTATGGGGGCACTGGGTTGATCAATTGAAGTGTCGTGATGATTTTAGTCTATTAATATTTCGAGAGATGGCGCTGTAGTTAACATGTTATTTTTTACTTGTAGAGTAACGGTGACGGAAACGCCTACACACAACGGTTTGAAAAGCGTCGTAAATATAAACTACGTGGAGATAAGAGATGGCGGCGGTTACGAATGTCGAGCGAGCAATCCTTACGGTGTCGCCACTTATACCGTGCGTCTTAATATTCTAGGTAAGGCTTATCTATACTAACATTATAAAGAGGAAAGATTTGTGTGTTCGTCTGTTTGCAACGAATAAACTCAAAAACGATTCGACCCATTTCAAAAATGCTTCACCATTCAGATGCTACATTACCCCTGAGTAATATATCTATTACTAGGAAAAATTAGAGATCTCTACTAAAACTTCAATAATGCAACCCAAGGTGTACAAAAATTAGTGTTAACTATGCTGCGGAAACTAATGTTGATAGTACAAATAAATATACTTATTAAAGAACATACACAAACCAAAAAACTTCCCGATGCCATATGCCCAACTATTGTATTACAGTGGATGTTACTTTACACTTCCGCCTGGAATTGATTGACCACTACTACGTCTCGCTGCTAAACGATTTTATTTTTACAAAAAATATCAGGTTCAACCAAGGAACGCGGTTTTAATTCTTTTTATTTGTTTAGTAAAAACGCTTTTTCTTGCAGAGAGAGGTAGTAGTGGTCAATTAATTCCAAGCGGAAATGCAAAGTAACGTCCACTATAATATTTATGGATTTCAGCAAAGTAACGCCTTCTTCAATCAAATACCGATTATTGTAGTTATATCACTATAACTATTTTTAATCAATTGCTCTTTTTAATTCAATAACCCAATGGTGAGGATCTTCATTAGTCACCTGGAGCAATTACTCAATTGGGGTACACTTATACACTACACACACCAAAACCTCAACTCCAAAAAACAACAAATCTCTAGACTAGAACTTATACAAGACTCAATATCTATTAATAGAGCCACCAATCCCACCGTTGGACGTACAGATAGACTCCGTGACGAGTAACTTAGCGAAGGTCTCTTGGAGAGACAGGATGAACACCCACGTTCAGTACTACACAGTACAATACGCAACAAACGACTTCATGATATGGGATAATGCGAAGAATCTAAACACCACCAGGTAGGTGTAGTAGTGTTGCGGACAGCGAGCACGTGCAAGACATTGAGCGACACTCAATATTGATTAATTATTATAGGAAGGATCAGAGACGTACAATTTATTAGGCTTTAATTGTTTGTGTTGTTGTCTAGTACCTATGTAGAATTTCGCAGTGTGTTAGCAATAAGTTTTTTATCAACATTGACGAACGATTCAACAGACGATTTCTTAAGAATAAGTATTGTTGTACCCTGTCAAATAGTCCCGGTAATGTTCGTGACACGGTTTTTTTATATCATAGGATGCTAACGAACACGTGGGACACCTGATGTTAAGCGATCACCACCGTCCATAGACACTTGCAACATCATGGGAGTCGCAAGTGCGTTGCCATCCTGTGTTTGGGAGGAGGGGGAGGAAGGTTAGGGGAGTTGGTCCTCCGGCGCTCTCACTGACCGAACGATACGCAATAATGCAAGCACTGTTACTTCACGTCGATTTTATGTGGGTCCGGGTGGTGCTACTCCGAGCGAGCCGACCCATTCATGCTGAAACCAGTAATCGATTCAGCGTGGCTCTACCACCTTCAGAAAATAAACGAATGTTATTATGGTTATGATATATATAGGTCAATAGTAATATTTCGTTGCGTGTTCGTGTACGTTCTCTTAAATAGTTAGACGAAGAAAAAAAAGGGCGGCGAAGGCGGAGGTTGACGTTCCGATTTTTTTTGGAGAAGAAGGAGTTGTATAAAATACATAGATAATAAATAGCGTGCGAAAGTATAGATAAAATATGCGGAATAAGTAAGAGGAAATAATACATATAAAAATTAATAGATGGCGTTTCTAACTTGTATAGAATGTAACAAGTATAAAGTGCATGACAGAGTGAATAGGAATACGCACAAAAGGACATGACCACGTGAGAGCGTTGGGGTTATTCATCAGACGGGCGCTTCCTAAGGGGTCTCGGTCGAGCTGATTTCGATCTAATGCGGGCCACACGCATAGAGTACGCTTATCGGCCCACCACAGCTGCAAGACCTTTAAATAAAGAGTACGAACTCGACAACAAACAGTAACTTTGATCGGAACGGTCACCGGGTAGACTTTTTATATATCCTCGACCTTTTTTAAGCCAATTGGAGTTTGAGTTGTATTAGACTAGAGTTTACAATTTAATCTAAGATCCAACACGTTGCATGTGCAAGCGAAACAATAAAATAAATAGATTAATTTACATAAACTCAAACTAATATTTGTGCTAAATAGTAGGAGAATTTTATTTTTTCGTAATTCCGCGCTACTCTCATGGTAAAGTCAGTAGTGACGTAGTCAACAAACAGCCTTATATTCAAAATTTAATAACAATAATATTTTTGTTTTTATAACGCAAATTAATGTTACCTCATTGACGATAATTGATAATTAAAGTTAACGTAGTGTTTGTGGTTATATCTTAATTAAAGAAGTATAATTTAAAAAAATACTAAAATGGAAATTCAGAAGTAATCGTGTTTTATAAATTGCATTATGAATTTAAAACAATGGAATAAGAGGGACTTTACGTACAAGTGTATTGAAAATAAGTTTTCAATATCCGCTTCTTACAGACAGGATAATGACATGCGACAAAGTATAGAACTAAGAGATCTCCAACCAGCAACGGATTATAAAGTGCGCATTGCATCAGGAAACCAAGTCGATCTGAGCACATTCACACAGCCAATGCATTTCACCACACAACAAGAAGGTGAGATTGCTCATCAAAGTTAAATCATTACTAACACAAATAAATAAATAGTTAATTCTGTTTTTTTTTCGTAATTTAGCTCCATCGTCAACGCCACTAGGAGTGCAAGTCCAGCAGACAGATAATCCTGGAGAACTCCTCGTGTCATGGCTTCCACCGCCTAGGGAGAGTCAGAACGGAGTACTTCAAGGATACCATGTCAAAGCTGTGCCTAGAGCTAACGTGGATTCAGGTAAGGCCCAATTCTAAAAACTTCTAGGAGTACTTTTTCCATTTCATATGAATTCTTATAATTGACAACGTTACCAAGAACAGCTATGTGGTTAACTTAAACGTAATAGAAAGTTAGTAAGAGGTATATCAACAAAACCCTTATACAAACCTACTAATACTACCACTACCCATAGTGGACTTATTATTTTTGTGCAAATTTGACAAAGTAAAAAAGCAAGGGCAATGTAGCTGAGTTTGATAGACCTGAGTAGGAGTCCTTTGACTCTTTCAGGAGCATAAGGTTTCAGAGAGTAAAGCAGTCAACCGTTTATGTTATTTTATTTTAGTGTAAAGTATAACATGAACATCATAAAAAACTACATTATAAAGTAAGCTACACTTTGTAATCTTTGGATTTTGTGGGAAATACTTTAATAATTAATATTTCTTATCGTTGTCGCGAATTGATTCGACTGTAATTTGTTTATTTCTAATTATTTTACAGTTTATCAAAAGTATTCGAAATACAGCGTACTTCCATATTCTGTATAATTAATTGAAATAATATTATAATCCAATAAGCGCCAATTTTCAAATTGGGAATAACGTTTCTCTCGGTCATGAAAGGGTCTATACTCGTGTCGCAAATCCCAAACACTGCGCCGGCTTTCTTTGTTATATAGGAGTACTAGCGTTTTTTTTATGGAAAATATCGTTCCTCTACGCGTCTTCATCTCGTTTTTATATTTTATAAATCTCCTTATCCCTTACCTTTTAAATTGACCTGGCGGACTTTGTCCTGCCGTGGTAATAAAAAATAAAATCCCTAAAAGCCAACCGCAGCGCCACCTACCGGGTCCAATCTTTTTCATCTTTTTTTCTTTGTGAATCTAAACCATTCTCGGATCCACTGAAACACGCACACAAAATTTCATTGAAATCGGTCCAGCCGTTTAGGAGGAGTTCAGTCACATACACACGTACAGAAGAAATTTATATATAAAGATTGGCTAGAGTTTCATTAAAGGAAGTCAACGGGAAATGATATATATATATATATATATATATATATCTTAATATATATATTTCTTGTGTGCGTGTATATGTGACTGAACTCCTCCTAAACGACTGGACCGATTTTGATGAAATTTTGTGTACGTGTTCCAGTGGATCCGAGAATGGTTTAGATTCACAATTGGACCCGGTAGGTGGCGCTGCGGTTGACTTTTAAGATTTTTTTTATTATCAAGGCAGGACAACGTCCGCAGGGACCGCTAGTATATATATATATATATATATATATAGACGCACTCATTGTTTTACAAGAGATTCAACATTTCTTGTTTCAGTTCCAAACGATACGCAAACCAAAGTGATTAAAGTTGTATCTAGGAAAGGGAAACAAGAGACAATACTGTCCGGTTTACTAAAAAATGTGAGGTAATATCATCCACATACACGTTATTTTTATTTTAACAACTATAATCATAGCTATCAAGTGTTTCATTGATAACCAATATTCCAAAAATCATCATCAATCAAAGTTTTAATTTTCTATTTAACTCTTCGAAAGGAAGAATTGATAATATATTTTTTATAGCTCATTTGCATTATAAAAGATCTCCTGTACAAAATTACAGCCTTCTTTACCCACAGATTTAAATTCTGTATTATCTGTCAGTATTCTTTAAGAATGTTATCAAGTTAATATTTATATACACACAATATTTCCTAAATAATTATTGACATTCTTGTATGAAGAAATTTAACACTTATAAGTTTTTATCTTTTAAAAATAGTTTCCTTTCGATCGGAAGGTTTAGAATAGCTATCATTTTTGTTGATAAAATTTGTCTTGATTTTCTATTGTAATATTTATTATGTCAATAAAAAGCAAAAGGAAAGATTTTTAATTCTTTCAAAGGATTTGTCGTTTTCAGGTATGCTGTTTCTATAAGTGCGTTCAATTCTGCTGGGAATGGGCCTTTCTCATTGCCTATATATCAGACGACCAGAGAAGGAGGTATTTTATACTCATAATCGTTTATAAATTCATTTTTATCTTAAATTTAAATCATTTTTTTATAATCAATTTGAAAACAAAAATCTTTATTACGTTTTTATTTTAAAACTAACTCTTGCCCGTGAATTAGATCTCATGAAAATTATTCTGTTGCGTAATGGGAACTATGTGGATTTTACCAGCTTTCAGCTACTTTTGTTACCTTTTCATAACCACTTACCCTTTGAAAGTCGTAATAACATGTATTTAGCCTATGTAATACTTTGTAAATTCTTCTACCTACATGAAATGTCTCATCAGAATCAGTTATAACATCAGACATCTAACAACAACTGTGGAATACTACTCGATACTACCACAAAGTAACAGTAGGAATACTCTAAAAAGAAACATTTGGTGTGCCTAAATATATTACGTGTAGGGATTGGTGGTTCACGTTAAGGAAGATGGGAGTTAATTAATAATTTCAACATCTGGTAAACTTGTGAAAGCCCGTTAAGACCAAGCGTTAGTCAATTAAAATAAACAAAATCTTGTCGAAATACATTGAATAATTATTAAGTAACTCCCAACTTCTCTAATGTAAAGCACCAATCCCTACACGTAAAATATTTAGTCACACCACAAAACACCACGTGGTTCTTGTTGGAGTACTGACACCGTTACTTTATGGTAGTACTAATTAATATTCCACAGTTGTTGTTAGAGTTTCAACTTTTTACTAAAAGTAGATGAACAGTAGATGAACTTTCTGCTGAAAACTTTGAATCTTGTAAAATTGACCTAAGTTAGAAATTTCTTGATTTCTTGTGACAGGATCTTGTCCATTCTCTAAACATTTTTTCCAGCTCCAGAACAAGCCCCTCTAGGGGTTGAATGCAGAGGTGTATCTTCCACATCGTTACGGATATCTTGGCAACCGATACCTGTACACGGGTCTTCTCTATTGGGATACTCCGTATATTATAGTAGTGAAGGTAAACATTGCATTTATCATCACACGTGGTAGAATCATACTTATAATAACAGGTTTATGGTGTTTTCTGGTTACGAGGTGGTAGAGCTACGCTGAAGCTACTACTGGTTTCAGCATGAATGGGTCGGCTGGCCCCGACACACAGAAACACCGACGTAAAGTAACAGTGTTTGCATTGTTGCGTTTCGTTCGGTCAGTGAGAGCGCCGGAGGCCCATCTCTTCCTTCCCCTTACCCCTTCCCCCACTCCTTCCTCCCCCAAGCATAGGCTGGCAACGCACTTGCAACTCCCCTGGTGTTGCTAATGTCTATGGACGGCGGTGATCACTTACCATCAGGTGACCAGTCTGTTCGTTTGCCACCTATAATATAAAAAAAAATATTCAGAAAAATTTGGTTTGGTCTTTTAAAACGACGTAATTATAGTTTCTCATCCTATTTTCATCTGATATTGATCCCAATTATCTTGTATTTTACCTGATAAAATAATTGTAATATGTAATAATTAGTATTTAGTATCCTTTATGAATATCTAATAAATTTTGATCCTTATGAAGTAATCATTTTTTTTTTGGAAACTTTAAATGTTTTGTTTGGCCACAATGTTATCAAATATTAAATGATAATGTGGTCTAAGAAGGTAATACGCTATATCTAGACTGGCACTCAAGTGTAGCACTTATAGATGACAGGTGCTTAACGGTAGATTATCAACATGTGAGTGGTAACTAACCAGATGGGTTTAGAAAATGTCCTACCACCAGCCTATGATTACATCACGATATTTTGCTTCACTAAAAGCTCCAGCTTATTTGTAAGGGTTTGAACCTATATTAATCGATAGCTTACTGCTTGTAAGTCGTTTTCTAAAATTTCTTGACTAGTTACCAAGTTAGAGGTGGTAGAGTCACGCTGAAGCTATTACTGGTTTCAGCATGAATGGGTCGGCTCGTCCGGTGTAGTACCACCCTCTCACAGAAACACCGACGTGAAGTAACAGTGCTTGCTTTGTTGCGTTTTGTTCGGTCAGTGAGAGCACTGGATAACCCACGTCCCTTCCCTCTCCCTCTTCCACACTCTCCCTCCCCCAAACATAGGTGGGCAACGCACTTGCGACTCTCCTGGTGTTGCAGATGTCTATGGACAGTGTTGATCACTTAACATCAGGTAACCCACCTGTTCGTTTGCGTCCTACTATATATAAAAAAGTTGAAAATTTGTCACCAAGCATTCATGGGTGTATTGCTCAAAATAAAATAAAAACTTTAAAGAATTGGTATAGCCTAGTATACCTGGTACCTTTTATCACATAAAAATGAATTCGCATTCATTTGACGATAACTATTGCAGATGGACAAATCCAAAACATAAGTTCCCCTCACACAGAGCTGTATCTTCAAGGTTTATTAAAATACACAAACTATACTGTAAAAGTTGGTGGATATTCTAACTACGGTATTGGACCGTTCTCCTATCCAGTTGTTTGTACTACGTTGCAAGATGGTAAGACCTAATACAATCGACTCTCCTGTAATTAAAACGATTTAACTTTATGAATAGATAAATCAATTTTCTCATTAATGTAGAAAGATAAAGTGACTATACCATCAGATGCTAGACAATGCAATCCAAAAACAGCGACAACCTAGACATCTATTATTCATCGGCAGTCATCGTTATCATGCCGGCCTGCAAGATTATCGGAATACATCGGCTGAATTCGAAATACGGCGGATTAAAAACGAGTCACTGTGGCTGGTTTATCACTGTCTGGATAGTTTTTTTTCTTATTATTAAGTAACAAGTCAATCTTCTAACAACTGAAAGAGATTTTATCTACGTCGACAATATTAACTGTTTTTAAATACATATAGTAAGTAATAGTACATAATTAAAATTACATTGAAATGTTAAAAGGGACGATTACAAAAATAAAACGGAATTAAAAGTTGTCAGAGAAAACGAACTTAACTAAACACATTATTAACCAACAGTAATTGAAAACAATAGAAATGATTATTTATGTATGTACATATGTATGAGCTATTCTTACTTTTTTAATATTCTATTTCTTCTTAAGCTTGTTAGCCTCAATTTATTTTTTACATTTTTGTGACTTTCCTGCAATTTATAAACAGAAATTCATATTTATTTTCTATTTATATTTTTATCTGAATAGTTGTTGCAACCCAGTTAGGTACAGATATCTCACTATCTCGTTTACGTATTGAATATACTCCAGGTGATTTAAAACGCTATACGCTTGGGTATATTATTATGACAAGTGATGCACCTAGCGTATGGTGGTTGCAGTGTCTATTTTCCTGCAACTCCGTAGTATTTGCGTTTGTCTATAATATTATTTGATAACAAAAAAGACAAACCAATTATATAAAAAAAAAACTAGGAGATAGAATATGCTAACGTTTTTACCAAAACTACAGATGTTTAAGATTCTTTGGTAGACATAAGATATTAGAGTTGTCTTTATTAATGCAAAGTCATAAAGTAAACGATGGAATTTATTAGTGAAATGGGTTTCGCATAATACTCGCTTGTAACTTACCTTATGAATAAATAATAAGCAATTGGTTCTCTAATAATGACCTATGAGTTCATTCTTTTTTTTACTGCGATACATGTATGTACTCGGTCGTATTCGAAATATATCATTTATAATTTTACTGGTGTTTGCATTTCCACCCTTAATCTATCATAAGGATTATTTTAATTTTTTTTTAATGTAGCTCGGCAAAGTGACTGTACTGTGCCTGATGGTAAGCACAGTACAATCCAAAAACAATGGCGACCACCGAAAGACATACTATCCATCGCCGGTCGCCGCTGTCATGCCGGCCTGAAAGCGACCCAGTCAGGGACAGCCCCCCCCCGGTTGCTGGATATACACCGGCTGATCCCGGAACGCGACACGCCCAAACGTGCCAATATGGCGGGTGTTCCACCTGGTGTATGGTGGTCGCGATCCAGTCGGGTACAGACACCCTACCACCCCGCAAATTATAATATAATTATAGTATTATCATGCTTCTCTTTTCCATTATAAATCGATACTAAAAACTGAAAACGATGTATTACCTAGAAGTATTGTGTTGGGATAAAATTTCATGTTTATTGTCTCCCATTTGTGGTACTCCATCTTTAGTTTTAGTTGTAATAGATATATCATTTTGGTAAATTCTAGTCCCTGGACCACCGTCAGCTCTAAAGGTGCTGGTTTCGTCATCGACATCGATCCTGGTCAGTTGGAAGAGACCAGAAGATCCTAATGGAGAAATAACCCACTATACAGTCTACGTGAAGCCGGTGTCCAGGTAATGGATTTTTTTCCCAATTCGTGTATCTTACATGTTATTCAGAAATGTGCCAACAATTTCAAGGACCTTCAGATCTTTATTGTTCTACTATTTATACCTTTAACCATAATCTAACCTGATTTTAAATGATGATGAGGACCAAGATGGTAAATACATTAAACTTAGACGAGGCTGTTTCTTAAGTGAACACTAGCCACTATAGCCACTTGGCGACAAATTTTCAGCTCGAATGTGGCAGCTAGCCAGAGGAATACCTAAAAAAGTCTTAGTATCATGATATAGTTTCATCACAATGTTTCGTTCTCCATTGGTTCCAATACTTTCCCAGAGATTCGAATCTAACGTCAATAGACATGATTTCAAACACACCAACCACTTAACCACTATCGTATCAAGAATTTAGCGAGACTAAGAAAATTTCTCAAAGTTTACAGCGTTTTAATTGAAAATGTACGTGAATTTTAAAGAACATATTGATATATGAGTTATGTTTTGTTTTTGAACGATCGATATTTCGAAGTCCTTTAATTTTCTTTCTGCCGTCTTTCGTTGTATTTTCCATATTTGCAACTTTCATACGCATATCACTTCTCATAGAGTCGAGGTCGCATACCTTCAGTTTTCCTCTAATTTCGTCAACCTTTATCATTCTTCTAGTTATATCAGTTTATTTCTTCCTCGTGACATGTTTCCACGTAAACCTGTTGCCTCTCATCTTTCCTCTAACTGATGTTGTTTTGATAATTTCTATCAGATAATCAATCCCATATTTATTTATTTAATCTAATATTTATTTATACATCTTCCTTTGTTTCTTCTACATATGCACTACCTGCAAAACTTTTTGATTTATGAATTTACTGCTGGTTACTTGGAAGAAAATGCCTTGTGGCATTAAGCTCAAACCTGTACAAACACAAAAATGCAATAAAGTATTCATCCATTCACTCATTTTATTGGTAATTTTTCTAAACGGATGCTATTATTTTATATAGTACCGGTGCACCTCAGAGCTATCGCGTGGGAGCTACTGATGAGTCGAGCGCGTCGCGTCAAGGTACTGTGCCTGTGACAGGTCTGACGCCAGCACGACAGTATGAAGTGTTCGTGCGAGCTCACACAGTGCCCGGGGAAGGTGTCCCCACTCCTAGAGTACACGTTCAACCATCTTCTAAAGGTATGGTATCAATCGTTAAAGCGCGTTTAATTCCTATATAGGGTACAGATTTCATAATATTATATCTATTATCATGTTTCGATCTATACAGGGTTAGCCAGGATGTAGTGTCACCTCTTTTCTTTTTAGCTTACTTTCCTTTTTATTAACTAAACCGTAGGAACCTTCGAGATACACGTATATGGATCTAATAAAAAATATTCTGACCATAAGGAAAGTTAAAAAGACTTGAAACCGATATAGTGTTTTAGTTACTCTGGCATTCTTTTTCATATATTATGGTATTGCTAATAATATTTATTATTGTTACATTATTCACGTCCTGTACATGAAGCACATATTAATAATTGATGTAGATATACTGGAAAGGATGATAATTGCGATAATTTACTTGCTAAGGTACGAATTTCATCATATATTATTTATCTTTACGGTTTATTTCTAGAGTGTTACCGTTTTTCGCTTTCAAATTTATTTTTTTATTTATCAATACTTGGTACGATGGATGGTACTACGATGGTAAACTTAGAGAGGAATTGGCTCTCAAGTGCAGCTAGTGGAACATACCGATAAGTACATGGCGCCAGATTTATAATTAAGGCCGACCTCCCCCCCTTTTTTTAAAAAAAACTTTACAAACTTTTTTTTTAAAAATTCCCCCTTTATTCCCCTTTCCCCCCATTAAAACCCCATTAAAATTTTTTTTCTTTTTTTTTAATTTTTTCCAAAAAAAAAAAAAAAAAAACCCCGTTAGGGAATTTTTTTTTTTTTTTTTTATTAAATTCTAACCAAACAAGTATTGTTAAAAAAAGTCCGACCATTTGACTTTATCACGAACATAGAAACAGACAGACGCGGTAGGGGACTTTGTTTTATACTATGTAATGAAGTCGTAGCCAGCGAGGTATGGTTAGAAAAAGTCCGACCAGAATACTGGGGTTTTATCATGATGATTTCCTTTACCGAAAGTTATAGCTCAGTTGCAAAGATTCGAACATATGTTGTCATCGCTGTTTCCATACATTTTTGTATTGTGAACTTTGTTCATCATTGATTCACGTCTTTGAACTGATCATAGAAAACTACAATTATGCTGTTTGCATCCGAGGGCTACGAAAGAAACTGATGAGAGAATACTACACGTGGCAGAGATGCGAATTTAAACATGGATGTGTGGTGTAACTAGAATGGATAAAATCAAGAATGAGCAAATTAAAAATATAAATTGAAAATAGCACCAGTGACAGAGAGGTTGAGGAGTTATAATTTAGCGGACATGTCATAAAGATGAAATCCATGTAACTAGATAAATTTTGATTTTGAAAAATGATGTGTGTAAAAGGTATGAATACTGAGATGACATCTGACAGACGAGAGTGGAAAAGGAAAACGTGTTATGCCAATCCTACTTACATGGCATAAGGGTAAAAAGACGATGATGATCGAAAACTACAATGGAGTAACTCTACCGAGCGACTGTTTAGTTGTTAGCAATATTTTTACAAGATAATCATTAGTCGATTCTCGTTTTAAATCAATAAAAAATAGGTGCTTAATATTTGACTTAGTTATCTCGAGAGACGCAAAACTAATATACACTCAAAATCAGGTGATTTACGTAAAATGAACTGGTGTAATAAATGAATCACGCCCTGTCGCGTACTCCAGGCCGCGCCCCGCACCTCGCCCCGTGCCCCGTTTCCCTTTGTTCTACCGTGCGGCGTTCCCAAGATAAGCAGTTACCTAATGATTGATCTTTAAAAGCGCCCCATTAAAATTGTTAATTGAACCTAGACGTAATGTTTTTACGTTTAAAAGTATCGTTCCATACTTATAAAAGTTTTGGAACAAACTTTAACTAAGGTTTTTCATGTTATTTATTAGTATTTGTTTTGATATTATTATTTTATATGTTAAATGTTACCATGAACTACCACAGAATTGAAGGATGTAACCCATTAAACATTCACCTTGTATATTTCAGTTGTAGCGGGAGTTGCGTCCCTCGGCGGTGTAGTGTCGGTGGGTGTGGGCAGCTCGCTGCTGCTCGTGTGTCAGTGTGTGGGGGTTCCACCACCACGCACGGTCTGGTACCACAACCAGAACATCATCACACACCACCCTCGATTCACTAGAAACCACGACGACAGCCTGCTCATCAACAGTAATTTATATCCCAATTTTATTATTGTCACATTTACTCTAAGAAATACTCATTGGAATTTAACTATACGCAAGTTTAAGATCAATTAATTAAAAATCTGTAAATTATGTTTAAAGTTATTATCCTTACTAATGTTACAAATGCGAATATGGGTTTGTCGTTTGTTAAGCATTCACACATTTACTACTAAATCGGTCAAAATGAAATTTTGCATACGCGTTGTCAGGAATACATAAAAGAACATAATCTTTCATCCAGAAAAAAATAAGGATAGGTCATATTATATTAATGCAAAAGACTGTGACAAAATTAAGCTTCATATGAATAAGGCAATTTGGAAAGGATATATTGTTTTGATAAAATACGTTAAACTATTTCGTTGAGTGTCTCTTGAAGGTTGAACCGATTTTGGTAAATTTTAATAGCTACTTTTTAACGTACATATCATTATTACCTTTTTTCATATGAGTTAAGCAGTAACGATAGAATTTAACAGATGTAATTTACAATTGGTTAAAAATGTAAATAACAAAGTTACAATTGAAAAATGAAAAGCTAAAAATAGAAAAAAGGTTAAAGGCATCCAATGAAATTGACTTCAAAAAAGTCCTTTCCTCCTTATCCACAAACTTACATTGTTATCAACCTACTGGTATCTCAAATACTATAATACATTTTGATTCCACTTTTAGGGGTTTCCTGTTTTATGTTTGAAATTCAAAGTTAAGTGCCAATGAAAATGGAAACTTCTTGGTTATATCCCTTTTATTAATCATTAGAGAATCAATTTAAGAAGAATTTTTCAAGTCAGTTTATAAGTTCTGAGGTAAATAACATAAAAGAGAACCTCTGTCTTTTGGAAGCTCATTAAATCAGTTTTCACGAGAATGAAGGATATGCTTTAAAATGACATACCTAGTTTACAATCATCTTAAGATCACCAATCTCTGATAGAAAATGCCATGCAAAATGAAAACCAAAACTACAACTGTTTTATTACAGACATAGATCAATCTTTAAGCGGTAATTATACATGCTTAGCCAAGAACTTATACGGTTCTGATTCGGTGTCCTACGAAGTATCAGTTCTGCCGACACCAGAACCGCCAAATTTGAAGGTCACTGCACATAAAAACTCACTATACCTCCAATGGGACACACCGAGGAAGTTTGGGGGGAAGACGCAGAAAATTAGTAAGTTTTTATTTGATAATTTTATAACTGGATTAGTTCAATTCTTTCATTATTTAATTGGCAATGTCGCTATACTTGTCTGCAAATACTATACTGAAAGAAGCCATTATTTAAAAGTCTATAAGACTCATCACCAGTTACTTGGGTTTCTTTACTTTATTGCAAAAATAAAATGAGATGAAGTATATAACTTTCAAAGTAATAAGATTACTATATTAACGTTTTTTTGGACTCACTAAAGTAAATTGTTTCTTATTAATTTGACGACCTTATTCGAAGCTTATTTATTAAAAATGCACTTCCGTTTCCCACCTGCGTGTTGACTTTGACATTTAATATTATTGACTTCCGGTCAATTATCTCACATGTTTCGTACCACCTTGGTAGAGTGGCGAGTTCCGAGCGACGCCATCGTTTTGCGTCACTGAGTCGAATAGAAGCAAACGTCGTTATCCTTAAACTTTCAAATTATTAATTTACTTGGAAAGAAGTAAACTTTATTTATCCTTAAACTGTCAAACTATTAATTTACTTGGAAAGAAACAATTTCCTCTATCCTTAAAACTGTCAAATTATTAATTTACTTGGAAAGAAGTAAACTTGTTTATCCTTATACTGTCAAACTATTAATTTACTTGGAAAGAAGCAATTTCCACTATCCTTAAACTGTCAAATTATTAATTTATTTGGAAAGAAGTAAACTTGTTTATCCTTATACTGTCAAATTATTAATTTACTTGGAAAGAAGCAATTTCCTCTATCATTAAACTGTCAAATTATTAATTTACTTGGAAAGAAGTAAACTTGTTTATCCTTATACTGTCAAACTATTAATTTACTTGAAAAGAAGCAATTTCCTTTACCCTTAAACTGTCAGATTATTAATTTACTTGGAAAGAAGTAAACTTGTTTATCCTTATACTGTCAAACTTTTAATTTACTTGGAAAGAAGCAATTTCCTCTATCCTTAAACTGTCAAATTATTAATTTATTTGGAAAGAAGTAAACTTGTTTATCCTTATACTGTCAAATTATTAATTTACTTGGAAAGAAGCAATTTCCTCTATCCTTAAACTGTCAAATTATTAATTTACTTGGAAAGAAGTAAACTTGTTTATCCTTATACTGTCAAACTATTAATTTACTTGGAAAGAAGCAATTTCCTTTACCCTTAAACTGTCAGATTATTAATTTACTTGGAAAGAAGTAAACTTGTTTATCTTCCAACTGTAAAATTGTTAATTTACTTGGAAAGAAACAATTTCCTCTATCCTTAAACTGTCAAATTATTAATTTACCTGAAAGAAGCGAACTTACTAAACCTTAAACTTTTCAGATTATAACTTAACTTGGAAAGAAGCAAACTTGTCGTGGCACGACGCGTGGTCCAGTAAGGCCACATCGTTACAAGGAGTACAAGAGTACACTTTGGAAGGTTTGAAATGTGGTACAATGTACTCCTTGAGGATGACAGCAGCCAACAGCGTTGGTTCCTCACAACCGGCGTACCTCGATGCTAAAACTCTTGGTGGAGGTGAGTACTCTATTTTTTATTACCCTTTATTATTAACTAGTTTTTACTTGCAGCTTCGTTCACAATAATGTATATTTGAATTATCCCTGGAAAAAAGTTTGGTACTTATGTATTAACGGCACTGCAGTGTGCTCGACGACCGCTCCCGCGGCCGGCTCGTGCTGTCTTTGTTTCGCAAGCTTAATCTAACCTAATCGAACCAAGACGAGAAAATTGAGTCCACCTAGTAATATACACGGCAAGATATCAATCACATGGCCCAGGTTGAGATTGTAGATGCACTTGACCTACTTCAGTTGCGGTGGCGTTAATACGTTTGTATCAAAAGTTTTTTTATAGGAAAATTTTTCTATGTCCTTCTCTGAGCTCCTGACAATGCGTATACAAAATGTCATACCCGCTTACGTATTTTTAATACAAACTGTGCTCGGGAATCCGTCCGCGTGAAACCAAATATAAAAAACAGTAACTAAGTCCTAAGTCCATTTACCTACTTATCTACTTTTCTCTCGTACTTAGTCGAGCCGTCATTAAAATTACAATAACTTTCGATAGAGTGAACCGATTTTAATGAAACTAAGAGTAAATGTTACTCGAGGATATGCTTTATGATTATCTTTTATCGTGAATGCAGTACTTTCACAGTGATGCGTGTTCAAACAAACAGACAGACACACAGACATTTCTAAATATGATTGAAATGTATTTTATTACAAGACACCTGTCACAATTTTTTTTACAATAATATAAAAGTACATACACGTTAGATTTACATTTTTATTATATGTATAGATTAGATTAGATTATATTAAATTTTAATGTTAAACCTCTAGATTTTAATTTTAGTGATAAGCGTATCATCGTTTGCTTTGTTTGATCAAACTGTACTATCAATTTTCTTTATGTCATCTATCCGTCTTTTTATTATCGCATAAAAATTATTAAAATTATTCGTCTTTTTATATTTATACTAGCAGGCCCGTCAGACGTTGTCCCGCCCTGATTATAAAAATATCTCTTGCAAATTATATACTAAAACGTTCCTCATAAATCACTCTATCCACTGGTGAAAACCGCATAAAGATCCGTTCAGTAGTTTTTGAATTTATCGCGAACAGACAGACAGACAGACGCGGTAGGGGACTTTGTTTTATACTATGTAATGATTTTCTTTTTCATTATGCTTCTTTTTGTCATATGCTCCTGTCATTGCTATTTATACTGGTAATTTTTTTGAAGTAAAAGCTTCTTTAGCCTCGTTGAATGATTTTTATTAGAGGAAAAGTTTACGGATTCCCGTCACCGATGACCTCGACATGCTCGTGACGTATTGGGCTTGCTTCGGACTAACGATACGTAGTATATCGGCCTATGTATATGTAATATTGATATTTTGAATTGAGCTTATGCAGTCCATCATACGTTTGGTTAATTACTAAACTGTATAAATATGTATATAAGTATTGCTCCGATTGAGAATAGACGTAAATGTCAGATTAATGTTAATAATTACAATTTACGGAGAATGAAATTTAAATAATGCAGAAAAAAATACAGGTATTTCGTTGTTTTGAGTTTGCACTTCTGTCGGCAGCCCTTATGACTGCGTCCACTTCATAAACACCTTCACAGGGCCAAAATTGAATGATGTAGTTTTGATTTCATTCCATTAATATAATTATACTCTACTAGCCGGCCCGGTTGACGTTGTCCCGCTCTGATTATAAAAAAATCCTTGACAAATTATATACCAAAACCTTCCCCGTGAATCCCTCTATCTACTGGTGAAACCCGCATAAAAATCCGTTGAGTAGTTTTTGAGTTTATCGCGAACAGACAGATAGACAGACGCGGTAGGGGACTTTGTTTTATACTATGCAATGATGAATTGTTCTCGTTGTCCAAAGTATGTTTTGTATTATGAACCAAAAAGCACAATTTGACACTCACAAAATTGAACTTAACGAATAATGAGTAATTTATAATACGGGGCCTCGCGAATAATTAAAGACTAAGTTTTAGGAATGCGGTATCTTAACTCTGCCCTTCCAATATATTCTTGATAATTTAATGTACGTCCGCAAAAACTTAGATAATCTGGATTTAATAAAAGACCGACATAATCTAAAGATTGGAAACAATAACAAATTACATGTTCACTAAAACCTTCAACAGTTCTTTTAGGTAATAGTGTTAGATTTTATAAAAAGTCTCAAAACACATTACCGATTTTTCGGATAGTGAGTTCAAGCGACATGTCAAGCGGTTTGTAATGTATAAAGGCTATTATAGATCAATATCATTACATAGTATAAAACAAAGTCTTCCACCGCGTCTGTCTGTCTGTCTGTTCGCGATAAACTCAAAAACTACTGAACGGATTTTCATGCGGTTTTCACCCGTGGATAAAGTGATGCATGAGGAAGGTTTTGGTATATAATTTGTCAAGGTTTTTATTTTTAAATCAGGGCGGGACAACGTGTGCCGGGGACGCTAGTATGGTATAATATGTGAACGATTGTGACGCCTAGAAATGACGCCTCTCTCTGTGCATCCACTAAAAACGAATATAATGGTATATGGTTACAAAAATATGTTGTGCTATGCTATATATAATTAAAAGATAAACCAGATCGAGTTTCTTTCCGGTTCTTCTTGATGATTGGGTTGTTTGTCCGAACCCGTGGTAGTTGTTGACGTTTCTCAAGGCCTAAATTGAATAAAGAATTTTTTATTTTGATTTTGAATGCTTTCATTTTGTCAGTTCCAGTGTTTCCGACAAGCACTGAATGGTTTTGGAGTAACGCGACTCATATATACATACAGCTTAGTGGATGGGATGACAATGGATGTGAAATTATTAGGTTTGAAGTGGATTATAAAGAATTTGGTAGTAAAGTCTGGAACAAAGCAGAAAATAAACTGGTGAGTGTCTTGTAAATTTCTTAAATATAACCTTCGGTGGTAATGTTCATAATATTGTTTATAAAGTTGTTTTGTTTATTTTCCCGTAAGTACTGATGTTGTGAAATATTTACAATATCGAATATATAATAAAATAGAATTAAATATGGTTGTTTGTTTGAAACAATTTTAATATGAATTTATCCATATCTTTGCTTTATAATTTTAGCAAATAATTATTGTTAACAAATATGTGTATACCTTTATTTCTTGTATCTCGGGAACAGATATAACGAATTTGATCACATTTTATTTTGATACAGTTTTGTTTTTTAAATTGATCTATATGTTATATTAGGTCTTTACCTATGAAATTGCCGTTTTGTATGAAAAATTTTAAACGAATTTTTTTCATGTATTTTTTATTTGTATTAATCGAAGTAATCACCCATGCAATCAATGCATCTTTGCCAACGCAGTGGCAGTTTATTGATGCCCTTCTTAAAGAAATCAGCTGGACGGGAGGCAACAAATTCTTCAAAGGCATTTTGTACTGCCTCTCGGGTATTGAATTTTTTTCATGCCAAGGAGTTATCCAAATTCTGGAAAAAGTAGTAGTCTGTAGGCGCAAGGTCTGGTGAGTGATGACGGAAAACTTCCAACCCCAGTTCTTGCAACTTGGAGACCGTCTGCTGTGCAGTATGAGGTCGCGCGTTGTCGTGCAGGAGCAGCGGAGACGAGCGATTGACCAATGCTGGTTGGAGATGTCCCAGCTTCTCCATCATTGTGTTCAGTTCTTCACAGTACATATCTGCAGTAATGCTCACCCCGTTTGGTAAGAAGCTGTGATGAATCACACCGGCGCTAGACCACCAAACAGTGACCATGACTTTTCTAGGGGTAAGTTTTCGTTTAGGGCATTGTTTAGGTGCTGAACCATGATCCAACCAACTTGCTGAGCATTTGCGGTTATCAAACAGAATCCATTTTTCATGGCAGGTAACAATGCGGTTCAAAATTCCTTCATTTGTGTGTCTGTTGAGCAGTGCAAGGCACGTCTCGAAGCGTACTTCGCGCTGGCGATCATTGAGTTCGTGGGGCTCCCATTTGTCAAGCTTTTTTACCTTGCCAATTTGACGCAAATGGACCAATATTATTTTGACGCTAACGTCGAAAGCGGCTGCTAATTCAGCTGTAGATTGTGTATCATCAGCTTCCACAATCGCCTTTAATTCGTCATTGTTGACCAAAGTCTTCGGACGACCGCGATTTTTCAAGTCGAAATTCCCAGAATGGAAGCGAGCAAACCAATAACAGGTGGTGCGTTGGTTTGTAGTGTTAGCTCCGTAAACATCGTTGATGTTGCGTGCCGCTTGTGCCGCGTTGCTGCCACGACGGTACTCATATTCCATAATTACTCGAATTTTTAACGTATCCATGATGACAAAAAATATTGAAATGCGATGAAAATGTAACACTAATCAATAAACAAATGACTACTTTTGAAAAAAGAATTCCATATTTTTTAAAATAAAATTAATTTGAAATTAGAATTCTTAGCCAAACAAAAATTATTTTGATTTGAAATGTCCAGTACTGCAGAACGGCAATTTCATAGGTAAAGACCTATATCTAAATGTTTTCCTATATTTGTTGATTGTAATGTGTGGTTGTGATTATTCAGTGTCATATAGTGACATTATGCTAATTCTTGGGATACATAACATTGTTCTCAGTAGATTATAATGTATATAACCTACAACACCTAATCTAGATACTCTATTAATAATGCAATTATTTGTTAACCAACCAAGTGAAGATCAATGGTTTTAACGAAGATAATGCTTTCTAAGGATTTCGAAATTTCTTATTACTCAAGTTAGGGAACGATGGGATCGATATGTCCATTGTAAATTTAGGTTCATTATTTAAATATATAAAAAAAAAACTATAATATCGAAGTTGCCGCCTACGCTTCTGAGTGTTGTTTGATATTTTTATATTCTTTGTTTTTACATTATTTAATTGGAATTAAGGTTTAGTATGATAAAATCAAAATTTATGGGGGCTGGCTCCCCAAAATAACTGCCGGAACCTCCTTTTCTTTTCTTTTATATCGTAGGTGGCAAACGGACAGGTGGGTCATCTGATTTTAAATGATCACCACCGTCCATAGACACTTGCAACATCAGAAGAGTCGCAAGTGCGTTGCCAACCTGCGTTTGGGAGAAGGATGAGTGGGGGGGAAGTGGGGAGAGGGGAGGGGAGTTGGGTATCCGGCGCTCTATACACATAGCTATAAGTGCTTGGCAATAGAATTTCAACGTGACGGTGGTATACACTACTACTATACTACGGCTTAATTGTTCTCTCATCTTCTTTTGCCAGTACATCGTTAATAGCATGTTAATTAAGTTCATACCTTAAAGCTGTGATTCCTAAAGTGGTATATATCAACCCCAAGAGCCGATGACGACAATCAATGGGGTCGATATCAACAAAGATAAAAATTTAGGGTTCGTGAGATGTAAATGGGGTTCAACAATATTTGATCTTATCTAAACAAGTCATGGGATTGATTTTAACTTTCCATGAATAGAACAATATATATACATACTATTTACTAAAATAATACTTTCGTATAGTAAACTAACCTTGTAAAGGATATTTAAAAAAAAAACAAAACAATATTGGGTAAGACAAAGGTAAGACGTTTTTGCAAAAATATGACAAGTGTTCGATGGGACAAAAAGTTTGGGGATCTCTGTCTTCAAGAACGCCATATAATCATCGTTATTAGAATACTGTACAATTAGAGACATCTTTATTTATGCCTATTATCAAGTATCGGGTGTTATCTGGTAAGACTCGTCGTCACTTACCATCAGGTGGAATCGTGACTAAGTGTGTGCTCGTAAAACATAAAAACAAAAAAAAATGCAGAACTGAGATAAATATGTCAGTCTGTATGTATTTTTACAGCCGCAAGTAGAGCAACAGTGGAGTCAGTACGCGTCAGTACTGAACCAACCGAACTCGTTCGTGATAGGAGACCTGACGCCGGCTCACTGGTACCAGGTTCGAGTCACGGCCGAGAACTCTGCTGGACCCTCTACTGCCATTTATAATTATGCTACCACAACTATACTGGGCGGTGAGTCTTATATCTGTTTGTTTATTCAAACCTATTTTGCATATATATATTATTATCTCTGCCGTACCGTGAAGATGTGGAACAATCTCCCGGCCAGTGTGTTCCCTCCTTCCTTTAATATGGGGTCCTTCAAGCGTAACGTGAAGAGACATTTATGCAGGCCGGCATGACAGCGGCGACCGGTGACGGATAGCGTGACTCTCGGTAGTCGCCGTTGTTTTTGGATTATACTGTGCTCACCATCAGGCACAGTACAGTCACTTTGCTGTGCTACGGTAAAATATATATATCGCTTGTCGAAATAAACATAAAAACATTCAAAATAATTGATTTTATTAAAATTTATAAAATACAGACAAACACACATGAACGGGAATGGAGTCAGACTTTTAAATACACTTTTTGGATTGACAACTTCTTTAGGCGCGGTAAACGATATTGTTGACAGCAGATAAATTTATAATTTCGCGTCATGACATGCTAGTGAGCGTGACCAGTTGTATAGCGCTTGTACGGCTTGCGTCAGACTAGCGAGGCGTAGTATAGGAGCCTGTGTACATGTAATATTGATATTTTGCAGTTCATCATACGTTTGATTGATTAATAGACTTTATAAAAATGTATATAATTATTACTCCGAATGGCAAAAGATATGAAAACCACACTAATGTGTTAATAATTTCAATAAACAAATTCTGAAATTTAATTATTACTATTCACACTATAATTAATATGAAAATTCAAAAGAGAAGACATTTATTTCATTGTTTTGTATTTTCACATCTGTCGGCAGCTCTTATGACTTTTTTTAAATGTTTACGTTTGTAAACATTGCACATTGTTTATTTAAAACGTTAAACGTTAAACTACTATTGGGAGAATAAAGAAAGAAGTCGGGAGAGAGAAGAATAAGTTCTTATAAATTTAATAAATCTGTTATGTTAATATGTATAGCAAATTTCATAACGATCGATCGAGTAATAAACCCTTAAATACAGGCCTTTTCGTTTGTTTTTAATTTAAGTTATTTTATTAAACAACTAGCTTCCGCCCGCGACTTCTTCCGCGTGGAATAGTTACTTTGGGCGAACGCTAACACTCAGCGGATGCTCTCAAAAGGAAAAAAGAACCCGATTTTGAAACATTCTTCATTGGTGCTCCGCTCCTATTGGTCTTAGCGTAATGAGATATAGCATATAGCCTTTCTCGATAAATGATCTATGTAACACAGAAAGAATTTTTCAAATCGGACCCGTAGTTCCTAAGATAGCGTTAGTAAAGTTTACTACTCTTCTCTCGTACTTACCTCGAGCCGTCATTCAAATTACCAAAAACTTTTAATAGACTGGACCGATTTTAATTAAAAAAAAAAGACTGAGTTACTCCCGAAGATATGCTGATGAGATTTCATTGTAAACCATGTACTTTAGCAGTGATGCGTATTCATACAAACAGACAGACATTTTCAAAAATGATTGAAATGTATTCTATTACTTATTCCTAGACACCTGCAACAATTTTTTTGTACGAAAATCGAAAAGTACATACACGTTAGATTTACATTCTTATCTATTTATAAGAGATTCCCACCTATATATTGACTCATCACGATATCTCTGGAACCATAAGGCGTAGCGACTTGAAATATGGTAGGAATATTCCTTTCGCCGAGTAGAGGTCAGCTAAGAACGGATTTTACGAAATTCCACCCACAAGGGGGGTTGCGGGGGCGTTAACAATAGAGTTTATTTTACTTTTCATAATCAGGGCGGAACAACATCTGCCGGGCCCGCTAGTTGTATATATAGAAGTTAATTGTATGATTTTGAAGTCGATTGTTTCCTTAATTCCAGAATCTATAGGACCGCCGTCAGAGTTCTTGGATCTTAATATGCTCGTGATAATCTGCAGTTCAATATTATTAATGTTATGTTCGTTAACCTGCGTTTTTATACTCGTCAAGAGGCATAAGTAAGTATTTTTTTTTTTTTTATGCAGACTCTCGGTCCGCACCATTTTTTTGCTATCGCTTTTTAAGTGTAAGTTAAAAAACGTATCTGTGAGCATCTATTAGGTGTTTTTTTTTTTTATATATTTATTTTTATTATTATTGTTTTTTTTATATTTACATAAAGACGTTATTGCCTTTATGGCGGTTTCATTCCGGTCCTCTTTCTATAATATAAGTATATAATATAAGTAAGTATTCATCCTTGATATATTTGACATTCATATTTATTAACTAGCTGTGCCCGCGACTTCGTCTACTGATGTGCAAAACAATGACTAATAAAGCCATCTGAACGTGTTTAGTCCATTTGCTTATCCACTTTTCTCTTATACTTAAACCATTAAAATTATAATAACTTTTGATAGAGTGGACCGATTTTAATGAAACAAAGACTAAGTTACACCCGAGGATATGCTTTATTTTCTTTTATGGGGTTTTATTGTAAACTTAGTACTTTAGCAGTGATGCGTGCTCTTACAAACAGACAGACAGACATTTCTAAAAATGATTGAGATGTATTCCGTTATTTATTTCTGGACACCTGCAAAAATATTTTCACGTAAATCCAAAAAGTACAGACACGTTATATAATGAGACCAAGCATCATTTTGATGTTAAATTGTAATTGTAGCTTATAATAACTAATTAACCACAAAAGGAACGTAAAGTTAAAACGGCTCGCATACATGTTCCCAACCACACCCTAGGAATCAAACAACAGCAGTATAAATTAACAAGACCAGAAAGAAAAATTCATAACGTTGGTACCAATAAAGACTAAGAAAGTGCTCCTAAGCCTAAATATATAATGTTACTTAGTATTTGTTTTATATATTCAGAATGAGTAAAAAAGGTGCTTCAAATAGAGTTGTTTGCCTATGGGCTTCTTTTTTTTAATTAAAAAAATTGTAGTAATTTAAGCTTAAGCTACTTTTCAACTTTTCTCTTGGTTACTTGCTCCTCTTTTCCTTACTAATTCTTACCAATGCTAATATTCATCGGAATTGGAGTTGCCTCAAAAAATATCGCAAATCTAGAAAAGTTCCTTGGTACTTGGTAGGGACCTTGTTAGAAAACAAGGGAGCCATCTTGTCAAATTTTTATTAGAAAGTTAGTCTCAAAAGCCGTGTATCTTGTGGCTTTGATAATATGAAAAGTCAAGATGGAGGGAGAATATACGATATTATTGGAGTTTTTGGCAGGATCTTGAAATGTCATGTACTGGATTTTATTTTTAATCTTGCGTTATTTGGTTTTATATTCTGTAATATTGGTGGTGTTTTACGTAATATTGTTCGGTTATAATGCACAAGTGAAGTGAATGGGAAATAATGCCACGGCGCATGGAATCTAACATGCCACAAAAACTCCCCGGAAAGTTCTAACAAGAGGGCCACCATCTTGTTAGTTCATCGAAATTATCTCAAGAGACTTGTAATATCATTCCCTAAAATTTAAAAAAAAGATTTTATTTTCCATCGACAGTAATCAACATTTGACTGAATACCGCAATTCGCTAACTGTGGAATGTAAATCTGAGCGTAGTAATGTAACAGTGGAGACACAACAAACAGTACCGACGGATATTAGTAATAGAGTTTACAGTACTCCCGTTCATCTCACAGGAGAGAATAAACACGGTAAGTCTTACAACTAACTGTATGACTGTATTCAAAACTTTTAATATACTATTAACGAAAGGTTTTATGTTCCAAAAGTAAAGACTGTGACGTTGATGATGAGTTGTTAACCCAATTTGAATGACATTGAAATGTTTCGTGGTTTGTTGTCTAAATTTAATGGATAAGAAGGCATTTCTTTCGGCAGTGGGCAAGCAGTTAAGGACTTGTTATTCCTCTGTTTCTCCATCGATTTTCTTAATTCTTTTTTTTATTTAGTAGCTATTGACGAGATTTGGTGATATTAATAACAAAATCTTGTAAAATTTTATTTTTCTCTATGGTCGAAGTTCGATCACCGGACGAACGCTCGTTTTAGTAAATTTATGTCGCTATTAGCCAATTTTGATTCGTGTTTGTTTTACCCTTTTCTTCATCATCATTATTAATTCTGTTTTCAGTAAGTTCCTTTTCACTATTAATATTAGTTTTTTTTCTTTATCTTTCTATTATGTTATCTATATGTTAAATAGGGTTCTATGAAGCAGATCGTATGTTATCAGACTAAAGAAATACTTGATTTTAAACTCATTAGAAAGGTCAAACAAGTCTTTTATATATACTAGCTCAGCAAAATGACTGCACAATACCTGATGGAAAGTACGGTGTCAAATAGCAACGACAGATGTCGATATCATGGCGACCTGAAAAAGTAGCTATCCACGCCTCGTTTGAAGGACTCGATATCGTAAATTGAAGAGAACATATTGGTCGGGAGGTGATTCTCACATCCTTACAGTACGAAAGAGATAAGAATTTTGGAATTTCTTCGTCCTTGTCGGGATGTTGCTACCAATGATATTATAACTAAAAATATGAAGACACGTTACCTATATGATATTTTGAGAAAACTAATGCCACGATAACACACACATACATACACTGTCTTAGATAAAATGTGGAAGTAAGATGGCATATTCTCAAAATCGGTGGTGAAGAAGAAATAGTTATATGTTGCTTAGATATGGGTGGATTGACGGGGCTAGATTACGTTTGTTAGTTAGCCAAGTTTTAACAAGGCGCTGTCGAAGCGCTTATGACGTATTTGTACTTATAATATCATTGGTTGCTACTGTGACTTTGTGGAGATGTGTAGCGCTCACGTCCCTCTGTAGTGGCTTTAATATACACGATACAAACGATATATGTGATAGAAGAAAGGTGAAAATAGCTAGAGTATGTATTTGTAGGACGTTTTAGAAACTTTTTCATGTGAAACATTTATAGGCGAGGCTAAACCTGAATGTTGGCCTAACTAGACGCGGCGACGCAAAACACGAACTTTGTACTATTAACAAAATACTCAAAAACGTTTGCAATCCTATCTATATAAACATAAGATTCAAATTGTTATGTCGGCCACTCGTTCTATTAGTGTTAAGCGGCACGTGCCGACGACCTAGCGCCCTTTGATAAATGCCACCAAATATACCGCGCCTGTATCTAGTTGAATTTTTGTATTTAATGAAAATGAATATTTATGTAATAAAATAAATAAACAGTCATTATTTTATGGAACAAATTTGTAATGCTTTATCTTTTCAATATGCCATAGCTGATTCCTGTCGTAATCTGTTCTTTTATGCATATAACTTATATAAAACAATTTCGATGTTTCACATCTGCCAGGCGTCCCGTGACGGCTCAATTTTTTATTTACTTATTCTTATTTTTTCTTTATCATCTTCATTATCTGTCTTAGAAAGGCCGACATCCCAAATCGTGATATTTGTTTCTGAGGATTGGGTTTAGACGTATCGTGTTGTTTTGTATAGTTTTGAGGTTCAAGTATTTCAAGACAATCATCATGTTCAAGTATTTCAAGACAATCATCATCATCATCATAATCATCATTACCCTTATCCCACCTAAGTAGGGTCGGCACAACATGTTTTCTTTTTCCACACTCTCCTGTCAAATGTCATCTCAGTATTCACACCTTTCACACACACATCATTTTTCACGCAGTCCATCCATACCTTTTTCGGTCTTCCTCTACCCGTATAACCGTCCACAAACATATTTAACACTTTTCTAGTTACATGGTTTTCATCTCTCCTCATGACGTGCCCATACCATGCTAACCTATTACTCCTCAACTTATCTGTCACTGGTGCTATTTTCTAACTTCCTCTGATATACTCATTCTTAATCTTATCCATTCTAGTTACACCGCACATCCACCTTAACATTCGCATCTCTGCTACATGTAATTTTCTCTCATCCGTCTCTTTCTTTATCTAGTATTAAATGGAAATCCTGAGTCATGCTAATTACCTTTAAGGGTTTAGCTGGAACGCACCGTGTAAATGCTTTTTATGGTTTATAGGTATTTGAACATAATCCTTATCTAATGTTAAATAGTACAGTGTAAGGTATATGCCAAACCTAGAGAGGTACTGACAATTCTAAAAATACAGAGTTAACTAACCAGACAGAAACATAATAATATGTAAGTCCGTTACATTTCAAAATAACAAATCCAATTTTATCCGTTTCTAATATTTTACGTTATTATTCGGGACCTTCAAATTATGTACATGTAAAAAATGAAGAGCGTAGAAAAGAACTAAAAACCTTATGAAAGGAAAAATTTGAACTTGGAAATTGACTGATTGATCGATTGAAATGTAATGACCCATGTTATGGTTTCATTGCATTATTTTCCTTCACTGAAAGCTCAATTGTTTAGGATTCAAACCCGCGTTAATTTACTCGTTTTTCCGACAATATATTTAAAGAGACAATATATTTCCAGAACTGTACGAAATAAGTCCGTACGCACAATTCGCTATCGGATTCAGGACATTTGGACACGTCGACAATCAAGAGATACCGAGTAGATTGCATCTGCCTGGTAATAGTAAAACTAGATATGACGGTGGTAAGGATTATCTATATATAAAAATCAATTGACGTATGTATGTAGCTAATTCTTTGTTTTTTTTTGTGTGAGAAACTGTCAAGGCATGGTTTGTCTGAATTTAGGAATTGAAAAATTTGGGGTTACAAAATCTCCATATAAAAAAGTGAATTAGATACAGGATAGTAGGATGATCTTTGAAAATATTGATGGATTTGATAGATTGAGAGTTACTGAACTGCCATTTATTTCAATACAAGTTCATACTGTAAATATGTGAAGCCGGGACAGTTAACTAGTGCTTTATTTATAATATGTCAATAGCACTTTCCATAATTGACAATTATAGCTTTCGAGTTTTTGCCGAGATCTTAGTGTGTCATATAGTGGCTTTTATATTTTATTCATAGTCTTGTGTTATTTCACTGTATATTTTGTAATATTGGTGGTGTTTTACGTAATATAGTTCAGTTATTGTGCTCCAGTGAAGTGGGTGAAAAATAATACCACGGAGTATGGATTCTGACTTGATATAAAAACTCCCTGGAAAGTTCTAACAAGATGGCTGCCATCTTGTTAGTTCATTGAAATGATCGCATGAAACGTGTAATGTTATTACCTTGTCGGCAGTTGCAGAAATAATCTGGAAGAGTGATTGCCAAAAGAAACTATAGCTTTCAAATAAAAATATATAAATTCCAGTATTACATAACTACAATGCAAAAAAAATAACAATAGAATATAACCTATGTTATTCAAAATGTTTTCAAATATTCAATAAATACTATATTATATAGCCACTTTTTGTATTCATTATTTTTCTAACATTAATCCATCCATTAATCATTTATCATAGTGTTAATTTATGTAAATAATAATGAATAATGTAGGTAAAAATCTATGTGTACAGACAGAACTACAGATATGTTAATATAAACTCACTTACAGAGACCAGTTTCCAAGCGAGGTCTGAATCTGAAGAGAGCGATTGCGTTTCCAGAACTACGACGTTGAAAACTGCACCAAGAAGTAAGTATAATAATAAGCAAGTATAATATATAATAAATGAATTTCGAATATTTTAAAAACGTATAAAAAAAGGAAATTTGAAATCGCTGTTAGCTTTAATATTACTGCCTTAATGAAGCACAATAGTGGGTGTATCTTGTTCGAACAGATAGAGATAACCAGATATGTCAAAAACAAAATTTTAAATGTTGTCAATATGCTTGAAGAACTTCGTGTTTGACCGGAACGGTAGTGCCGCTCAGGCAGCAACTATAAATAGCCTACTAAAGCCTACAGAAAAATTGTAAACTTAAAGGATCCTATCAGAACTATATAATAATTATCATAAATACATTGGTACAACAAAATAATTCCAAGGAGGGTTGATGTCAGGCAGGCGGCCGATCGTAAAAATTAAGCCAAATCATATACCACAACATGACAAACATGTTGTACCGACCCTACTTATGTGGGATAAGGGTAAAAAGAAGAAGATGCTTGTAGGTATTGATCGAAACTAATAAAGATAAAACCACAATACTACATACTTGATATCGCATAAATCACACCAATCACAGCGCCTGACGTCACACCTTCCGAAACATTGTTCTGACGTCTGCATTTTGATATATCGATATAGTAAACATAGTAAGCAAGCATAGTAAACGCGTTCGAAGCCGCGGGAAATTACTAGTAGACATATGAATATAATTGGAGAGTATTAAAAAAAATAAAAAACTTTGTGTACTTTTTTTCCTTGATTCCAGAAGCTTGCCGAATACCACATCACAGGTAGCCGGGAAATCTTAAACAGGAGTACGAATTTATGCCAAAATCAACTTTATATGGTTGTGTTCATAATTTAATTTACAATGATTAAGGAATTTTGACATATTTATATATGTTATTATATAATTTTACTAAACCAAAAGATGGTGATGATTTATTATGAAACTATTGTTTTTCATTTCCATAGAATAAAATACTAAATAAATGGATTCATGTTATTCCGACTGCATATAACCTGGTACACATGCATTTGGAATCATGCAGGCATCTTTAATATTAGTTGGGTTATTTTCTAATCCCATACACCACTATCTTCAAGAAAAAAATATTACATAGTATCTCCATCAATTAGAAGCCAATTTCCTCCAACAATCTTGGATTGTATCGTTTCAAATCAGTCAAGATTTTGATCATATCTTAACCTTTAAGTAAGAAATAATGAGATAATGTCCAATGATTTTAATATTACGCAGTGTTAAAATCTCAAATAATAAATTACAAAATAATTGTAATATTTTAATGCCAAAGACTAAATAATTTGATAAAGCAGTCAATACAAATTGATGGTGTTTCGAGAACGTTCTCTAGTCTTTAAGATTGTTTCATCAATTAAGTAGTTATATTGATACATGCATAAATTATACTATAGTCGAAATCAAGACCGTAATTAGAGTGAAAGTACCGGAAGAATTAATAGACGTTTAATATACTTCTTGAAGTGTAATTAATTAGACCGCGATGAGGCTCAAATTGTCGAGGTCAGATTGTGTTGCAGCTTTTATGTCGCAAAAAAAAGACGATGCATACGAAATTAGCCAAAGAAAGGAAACGATATAACTATGCTATAAACCGAGAGAGATCAACTTACTCGATAGAATATAATAATTCTAACTAATGTATTACAAAAACACAAGGTTTGTTTTCATTACTACGCGTTTCAAATAACAAGATAACTGTAAAGCCGCCATCTTGTTTCGCAATTCGCATGCAACTTCAAGTAAAAAATGTGCATTCAAATAACAATACCATATGCAAATAACACTGTCTATGGATTTATAAAATGAATTGTATAACATCAAAAAGTGGGAATAATCTGTAATTTGATAATTAAATAAATAATAGTTTTGCGTGCGATGCGTCACTGTTAATATCAGCACCTCCAGATATCAGTATTTTTATCATTTTTTTGTCACTTTTTAAAAAAATATACATTTATTTCTAATTTACACTATTCTTAATCCAAATTTATTAAATTTTATTTTCTGTTTTTTAGTTGGATTTTTTATGAAAGCGTGTTTTTTTAAACTATTATTTATTTTTAATTTTTTTACTTTTTTTTCGGATTATTGCATTGCCATCGACCTTTGACAGGTGTGCAAAGTTTGAATTAAATCTGATCGTTCAAAGTAGGACAAAATCGAGCTCAAAGGGGTCGGTTATATACATACATACAGGTGAAGCTAATAAAAGCGTGAAAAAAGAAAACCGAAAAATTATAATTGAATTCATAGAAATCATGGTGAATTATTTACTATTATCTTTTGGCGAATTGAAACCAAAGTCGATAAAACAAAGTAATGAAAATCTATCTTGGGATATATGCAATATTTATTTGTATTTTTTACCGTCTCTCTACGTAGCCGCTTATCATTTTATATGGCCTAATCACAAATGCTTTTGTACTTAGTAACACTACTATCTGAAAGGAAAGTAAACTATTCATGGCGTACAATAACTATTACTTTCTTAATATTACAATAGACTTGACGGGTAGAGACGAAAATACATCGTGATTAAAAAAACCAATAATTTTAAAAACTTTGTCCATAAAATATACACTGTTCAATTCGCTATTATAGCTATTGGAATAATTTACCCTGCAGGTTTCTAAGAAAAAATATTTTTGAATATTGTGAAGGGAGTGAAGTTGACCTGAACGCAGTTATCTACTCATTTGAATCGCATAGTATTTAACAACTGAATTAGAAAGTTTCTCTTCTGTGACGCATTTAAAGTTGGACACGTATTTTTTTATTGAAATCCCTCATTTCAGAGAGAGACAAGTTGTTAACACTTCTCATTTAATTTTTGTTACAAATTAATTAAGGAATAGCAATTCTGCTATGAATACATAATGTAAAATTTGGAACAGTAAATTGTTTTAGAACTCTCAATAATTCTCTCGCTACGGTCCTGATGAGACACAATTATGGATGTACTTTGAATCAAAATTTCGAATATCATGTTTATCTTCCAAAAGACTGATTGTTTAGTGTATTTATTTTAAAAAAAACTATTTGTAAAATTTCAAATTTATTGTAGTGACATCAATTGAAAAGTAAAAAAAAAGTGTGTGTGTACTTATGTACACGCGTTAGAAGTTATACTTCTTTGGCGTAACGAGATAAAAATCTTTTCAAAAATTTTATCTTTCGCCTTATTCTACGTTTGTAGAAAAAACGACACTAACAATAGAAAAAAGGTATTTAATACATTGCAAGTTTTAATACAAAGAAATACAAAGAAACAAAATGTTGACTATAGCTAACTTCAGGGTGTCGGTTTTTCGTGACGGAGTGCGCGCGCATCGTAAAAATTTACTCTCATCATTTTTCCCTAACGCGCCAAAAGAAGTATAACTTTAACTAAAGATGTACAGTACACAGTGAAACTGTATTAATAAAAATATTTCATCGATAATATAATAAACGTTAAAATCTTCATGTGTGTTTCATTTAACTCAATTCAATCACGCCTCGTTACATAGTACAAAACAAAGTCCTCTGCCGCGTCTGTCTTCCTGTTCGCGATAAACTCAAAAACGACTAAACAGATTTTCATGCTAAAGTCGATACATAGATAGACCAGTCGATAAAGTGATTCATTAGGAAGGTTTAGGTATATAATTTGTCATAGTTTTGTGTAAATTTGTTGAAATACAACGATAAATGTTGGAAATGTCGGAAAAAGTCAAGTCGCCTTCGAGTTTTCATCGAAAACACTGCCTAATCCTTTTTAGATATAACAAAACAGTATATGTTGGGATATTCCCCTTTTATAGATCTAAATAGAAGTCTGTAAGAGCATATAGCTATCTTTTAAGGATAGCCCACTATACTTATTATATGTTCTAAAAAAAGGTGACGTACAACTCGAAAGCTGTTTAGACGGATACAGTATTAAAAATTATCAACTAAAATAAATCAGTTACGAGTACAGTACGAGGTATCGGCTATTTATGTATCTTGATGCCTTAAAAGGCGACTGACGACTAGAGACTGGACATACACGCTCCGACAGTTGGGCTAATATATATATAGAAGAATTATATATATATATACGTCCGCTAAACATTTAAATATATAAAAATCCGGTGTTATTATTCCACGATGAACTCCGAAACTACTCAAGCGATCCTCATGAAAGTTGGCATTTATGTATAAATTGGTCCAACTTGAGAGATGGCATAATTTGTTTCGATTTATGGACTCAATATTTTAAATTACAAATGAAATGATTGTCAATGATGATTACTGTTATTAATTGTAAGTTTCATCAGTCTCGAACAGATGGCACTTTAAATTAGTTTGTTGATAGAAAACTGTAGGACCGACTGTTCTAGATATCTCATAGATGGCGCCACGTTTAATTTTTTTGTAATAACTGAGCCACAGCATCGCGCCGCCCCGTCAGATAGTCTATCTATATATAAATAGTTTCGCGCGTAACGGGTATAGAAAAAAAAGAAATAAAAAATTGTTTATTGTTGGAACAACCATACTATTAAATTAAATACTATAGACGAATCATTTGTCAAGGTTTTTTTTATTATCACGGCGGTACAACGTCTACCGGGTCCGCTGGTCTATATACAAATAGGCAGTGGGGAAAACGGTTAAAAATATCTCCCTCCTTTGTCTCTCAGCCGATTTTCTTCATTGTTTTCTATTTTGTAGCTATTGACGAGCTAAAGTATTATAAAATTCATTTTATATTGAAATTTGAATAATTAATTGATTATAATTGAATTTCGACTTCTAGAATCGATCGATTTTTAAGCAATAGGTATGGATTAATATTGTGAAATGAATATTATTTATATAATAAAGGAGATTGTCTGTGGGGATGCATTGGTGTTGGTTACTCGTCCAAACAAAAATTACTCAAAGAATTCTGATGAAACTTATCAGTAATATATGTTGTACATCCAAATAAGACATAGGCTATTATTAAATTGAATATTATTGAAATTTATCAAAAAACAAGTATTAAGCAAGTTTTAAAAAATCCTGCCATATTTTCGCGTATGTTGCATAAACCGTTATAAGATATAATTACAATTGAACGGAAATAATGTATTAATTAATGATTTTTAGAGATACAAAGTAGACGAAGTCGCCGACGACTGCTAGTGAAAAAAAAAAATAGTGCGTGGAGTCTCTCCGCGCGGAAGAAGTGAAACTTCGGAATATATTATAAATTATCATTACATAGTATAAAACAAAGTCCCCTACCGCGTCTGTCTGTCTGTCTGTTCGCGATAAACTCAAAAACTACCGAACGGATTGTCATGCGGTTTTCACCGGTGGATAGAGTGATTGATGAGGAACGTGTTAGTATATAATTTGTCAAGGATTTTTTCATAATCAGGGTGGGACAACGTCTGACGTGCCCGCTAGTACATTATAAATTAAAATAGAACAACAAGTACGTATTTCAGCCAATTACACGACGCTCGCACTGTTTACTTTGCTGCATAACAAGAATACTACGCGTATGTGCTTGGAATCTACCGACTCACTCTTTCTCTCTCCTACTTTCTACCTTTGTGTATCTTTCTTTCTCTCTTTCACTCTTGTGTTGGAATGTTGGACGCTACTCGTTGCTGACGCTCGCGTTGGCCTATAACGGGTATGCTACGCGCATGCGTTCCAGTGTCACGCATATGAATGCCGAGAGTGATCTCGCTCTGAATCTTCTATTCCCCCTCCCCAGGAGCGTTGAACGTTTAACGCAACAGTGCTTTCATACCCCCTCCTTGGTAGTGTTAAACGTTTAACGCAACCTTGTTAGAAGTCGCATTAGAAGTTTTACTTCAATAAAGATAAATTCCATCGAGATTCTTACCGATTGTCCTACTTCTTTATTAAGGCCTTCAAAGAATAAATATATTTGATGAAAATATCGTAACGACACCAATGGATTAAATAATACCATAGCGTCAGAGAATTATTAAAAAACTAGCTACCTAGTTGATTATATTTTGATAGGTGTACGTGAGAGCCAGTCCCTCTAATTGAAGCGTTTTGTATACCCTATCGTCGTTTACCATCAGGTGAGATAGTGGTCAAACGCTAAATTTATATATTGTAACAAATATGACCAGTGCAAGCGGTATATTATTTTCTACTCACCTGACTCTTCATTTGTGTTCAAATCCTTAGTTATCCCTCGGTAACTATTTGTTGAATCAATCATTATATTTTATTAAAAGTGAAACTTGTAATGGCACGATAGGGAAAAATTACGTTTAAGTGTAAGGTAGGTATGTATTTGTATGCGTAATTAAGTGTATGGCTGTGTCTAATAGTATACCAAAATGAGTAAATGTATAGTAAATTACGTTTAAGCGTAAGTTAGGTATGTATTTGTATGCGTAATTAAGTGTATGGCTGTGTCTAATAGTATACCAAAATGAGTAAATGTATAGTTAAGTATTTATACTACGGGACTTCATATAGTATTTGATTCGTGAGCATTCTCATATAGGTATATATAACGTAGCGTGTAAGTACATACTGATTGATATAAACACTGTATTGTTTTTGCTTTTTTTTATATTGTTTTTAATCGACCTCTACAGAATAGCCTAAGGGTTGATTGTTTGAAAGTATATAATAACTAGAAACTCTATCATTACCAGTCAGATTTGAATAGCTATTTTTAGAATCTAACACCACACTATCACATTTACGAGTGGAGTTATTACAATATGTAATTTAGCCAGAAAGAATAATCAGTGCAGGTGGGATGTACATCGCGATATGTGTGATAGGAAAATCTATATGCAATATGAAATCGCGTGTCACAACTACTTTTTATGATAATTCACTGAAAAATTGAATTCTGTTAAAACTATTCGTGCGCGATCCATTGTATTTTAAAAGTAGTATGTTAAATTAAATCGGATTATATCGATTACTAGCTGTACCCGCAGCCCCGCACGCGTTTTTCTTATTCGTATTAACCCTTAATTTGACAAGATGTATTTTCAAATATTTTTTAATTTCTGTTATTTTCCCATGTCTGTATAGACATTAGGATCTCTGTAAAAATAAACAAAAAAAAATATATCACTCTCCATTTTTGAAATAATTAATGTCCGCTGTGGCGAACACTGACAATTATGTTATATAGTACATTAGATATATAAATACTAACAGCGTGCCAAATGAGGATTGTCATCAGCAACATATTTGGAACCTTAACCCACTGTACTACCTCAGTGCTCACTTACACTGTATAAGGAACTAATGAAATAATAACTTAAAATATTATTATAAAGATTTATATTACATTTAATATACATTGCCATTGTAACTAAGATTTTGTGACTATACAAACAATAAACACTTGTCTCTTCCACACGAAATTGTATTATGGAACTCTTTACGTAATACATTTATAATCAAAGATCTTATTAGGAAGACCTCTATATCATTAAAGTGATTAATAATTATAATGTCGAATTGTAAACAATAAGCTGATAATTATTTATCTAATTAAAAAAAAAGAATGTGTTAAATTTCATGCAAACAAAGTCGCAGGTAACAGCTAGTCTAAAATAGGATAACCTCAATTACTTTTTATAAGGTTCGCTATCTACCAGTGATAGTTCCGTGAAAATCGGTATAACCGTTTTGGTTATTGCACAGCGGGCGAAGCCACGGTTAAGAGATAGTTTAAATTAAAATAAACTAAATTACTTCTTACAATGTCCGCTATCTGTCGATGAAAGTCCCGTAAAAATCGGTCGAACCGTTTCGGAGATAGCACTGTGGGTGAAGCCACGGTTAACATCTAGTCTAAATTTAAAAAAAAAAAACTAAATTACTTGTTATGATGTCTTCTATCTGTCTGTGAAAATTTCGTGCAAATCGGTCCAACCGATTGGGAGTTAGCATTGCAGACGAAGCAGCGGTTAATAGCAGGTCTAATTTATAGTAGCCTAAGTAACGCGCTGTAACTTCAGCTAACTGGCAGTGTAATTCCTGTTAAAATCGGTCCAGCTGTTTCGGAGATTACCCGGAACAAACGGACAGACAGACCGAGAAATATTTTAAAAATTGCATTTTTGCTATCAGTGGCATGTATACTTTCATACCCAATCAGTTTTTTCTTTTTTTAATTTTGATATTACATACAGACACTTCATTTTTATTTTATGTATATTTATTATATCTCGAATCGGATGCCTGAATTTTTAACACACGATGTAAAGTTTACAAGTCATTGTCAGTGTTTTTGCCGCTCTAAATATAGCCTTAATACAGTCAATAATTTAACACAAAACAAATTTAAATATTATTAAATTGGTATTTATTTATCCTTAAGTTGTCTCGCTATCATTACATAGTATAAAACAAAGTCCCCTACCGCGTCTGTCTGTCTGTCTGTTCGCGATAAACTCAAAAACTACTGAACGGATTTTCTTGCGGTTTTCACCAATGGATAAAGTGATTCATGAGGAAGGTTTTGGTATATAATTTGTCAAGGATTTTTTTATAATCAGAGCGGGACAACGTCTACCCAGCCCGCTATTTATACTATAATATAACTACATGTTTATACCTACATTTGTGTTATGTGCATCTAATATTCAGAGCGGTCAAAAAGACTGGCGCGGACTACATATTAGGTCTTTACCTATGAAATTGCCGTTTTGTATGAAAAAATTTAAACGAATTTTTTCATGTATTTTTTATTTGTATTAATCGAAGTAATCACCCATGCAATCAATGCATCTTTGCCAACGCAGTGGCAGTTTATTGATGCCCTTCTTAAAGAAATCAGCTGGACGGGAGGCAACAAATTCTTCAAAGGCATTTTGTACTGCCTCTCGGGTATTGAATTTTTTTCCCGCCAAGGAGTTATCCAAATTCTGGAAAAAGTAGTAGTCTGTAGGCGCAAGGTCTGGTGAGTAGGGTGGATGACGGAGAACTTCCAACCCCAGTTCTTGCAACTTGGAGACCGTCTGCTGTGCAGTATGAGGTCGCGCGTTGTCGTGCAGGAGCAGCGGAGACGAGCGATTAACCAATGCTGGTTGGAGATGTGCCAGCTTCTCCATTATTGTGTTCAGTTCTTCACAGTACACATGTGCAGTAATGCTCACCCCGTTTGGTAAGAAGCTGTGATGAATCACACCGGCGCTAGACCACCAAACAGTGACCATCACTTTTCTAGGGGTAAGTTTTCGTTTAGGGCATTGTTTAGGTGCTGAACCAGGATCCAACCAACTTGCTGAGCGCTTGCGGTTATCAAACAGAATCCATTTTTCATCGTAGGTAACAATGCGGTTCAAAATTCCTTCATTTGTGTGTCTGTTGAGCAGTGCAAGGCACGTCTCGACGCGTACTTCGCGCTGGCGTTCATTGAGTTCGTGGGGCACCCATTTGTCAAGCTTTTTTACCTTGCCAATTTGACGTAAATGGACCAATATTGTTTTGACGCTAACGTCGAAAGCTGCTGCTAATTCAGCCGTAGATTGTGTATCATCAGCTTCCACAATCGCCTTTAATTCGTCATTGTCGACCAAAGTCTTCGGACGACCGCGAGGTTCATTTTTCAGGTCGAAATTCCTAGAACGGAAGCGAGCAAACCAATAACAGGTGGTGCGTTGGTTTGTAGTGTTAGCTCCGTAAACGTCGTTGATGTTGCGTGCCGCTTGTGCAGCGTTGCTGCCACGACGGTACTCATATTCCATAATTACTCGAATTTTTAACGTATCCATGATGACGAAAAAGATTGAAATGCGATAAAAATGTAACACTAATCAATAAACAAATGACTACTTTTGGAAAAGAATTCCATGTTTTTAAAATAAAATTAATTTGAAATTAGAATTCTTAGCCAAACAAAAATTATTTTGATTTGAAATGTCCAGTACTGCAGAACGGCAATTTCATAGGTAAAGACCTATTATTAAAAGTTTAATTGTAAACTGAATCACTTTATATATCGTGACAATTTTATTTCACCTCTATAAAGTGCACTTTGAAACACGAAAGCACTAACAAAGTTTTCAGTTTTCTCTTTAAACTGGTCTCAAACTGCAATTCAGTCAAATAAGCGTTCAACCGGAAAATTGGCAGAGAAAAGTTCACCGAATAAAATCGAGCGTAATATGTGCGGTGCTCTGCGGGTGATAAAGTGTTTTTAAATGTTCATGAGTTTACCATCTGTCAACAAATAATAAATAATCCCATCCGTTTATACTTTCTCGTCTATAATAGAAATAGTATTTATACCTGAGCTTGCAGGATATTAAAAAATAAATCTCATAATGCTGTTGTACACTATTATACATTTATCTTACAGAATTCTACTGAAATCAGAGCATCGATTAAGCGATCCGGGCGAATCCAATTTAACACGTGAGCGCTTCGAATCCCGCGTGGCTTTTCGTTTGCAACTTTTCTCTGCGCTATATTGTATAGATACAAAATGCAAATAAATGTCGATCTAGATACATTTTCTGATATAATGTTTATTTTTGTCATTTTAATTCTTAGTAATATTATAAATCCGAACATTAGTCTGTTTGTTTGTGTTACGCTTGTACCACTCAACCGATCATAATGAACTTTGGCATGTACAGTCAAAGGCAATGTGTATCTGTCATTCAAAAAAAAGTACCGTTCCTGATGCATAGGTCAAAGTCTACAGTAACGCGACTAAAACTGCGAGTAAAGACAAGTTCTAATATAAATATTACTTTTATTTGTTGATATAATAACTACACCTCGTGATAAATGCAAGAATTGTATTTAATGCTGGTAAACATATCGATAACAACAGATTGTTAAATAGAAGGAAGTGATTAATGTCCTCCACCGTGTCTGTCTGTCTGTCTGTTCGCGATAAACTCAAAAAATGAAAACGGATTTTCATGCTGTTTTCATTAATAGATAGAGTGAAGAAGAGAAAAGGAAATATATATAATTTGTCAATTTTTTTTTAAATGATTGAAACATTACGATAAATGTTGGAAGTGTTGGAAAAGTGAAACCGCTTGGAAGCTTTCATCGAAAACGCTGCCTAATAATCCCTTTGAGATATAATAAACCAAAGATAATAAACAACGCAGACGAAGTCTTGAGAACCAGCTAGCTTAGTAATAATGCGAGCAAAAAAATATAAAAATAGTAATGTGATTGCGTTCTCGATTCCGAAACTATTAAACATATTTTATAATAGTTTGTGAAAATCTGTTACAAATGCGGATAAATAAATGATTTATTTATCTCACACATATTTAAAGATAATGAAAAAGAACCAGAAATTTTAATTAAATATTCAAACGAGCGAACCCGCGTGTTAAATATAATTATAGAGGCGCTTATTTACGTGATAACAGAAATATGTAAACAACGAGGCGATAGCACAATAGTATAACTCGAGAACACTCTGAGTGACGTGACCGCAGCTCTGGAACTCCAATAATAAAGTTTGGCGGAGATTGTTTCAGCCTCGCGGCGCTACCATCGGTACTCGATCTCATTAATGGATTTATTCGACCATTTATAATCTTGCATTAATTAAATCGCTGTAACTCTAAGGCCGCAAAATTCGATGCGCGATCTGAAAAAAATTAAATCGCTTTATTTAGGAAAAAATTAAGATTTTCAAAAAGTTTTAAATACTTTTTTAAAAGTGCAGATACGACTTTGCAAGGATACAATGTGCTAAATCGATCATCATAAGTGTTTTAAGTACGTAATATTCGATCCATATTTTATCACTTGTATATTTCGTCAAATTTAAAACAGTTTCTTAAGCCTCGCAATGAATAGAACTTTATATTGCGTGATTTTTTAATTTATGATAAATTCTAAGATATTCATTGCATTTCTATGCTGTAAGGGCAATCATGACCCACATTAAAACCGCAAGATGATTAATATATTTAAATGGATGCAGATTAATAACACGTTGGTAAGAATCATTACATAGTATAAAAAAAGTCCCCTACCGCGTTTGTCTGTCTGTCTGTTCGCGATAAACTCAAAAACTACTGAACGGATCTTTATGCGGTTTTCACCAGTGGATAAAGTGATTCACGAGGAACGTTTTGGTATATAATTTGTCCAGGATTTTTTTATAATCAGGGCGGAACAACGTCTGCCGGGCCCGCTAGTAAACTTATAATCCTAAATTAATCCAGTAACTCATCATTTACCAATATGTAAAAGATAATATGTAAAATAGTTACTGTGGATTGGGGTGTGGATTATACTCTTAGGAGACAGGTATATATTATATATATTCCGTGGTACGTATTTTTTGTTCCTCCTAAGGTTTAAACTAAAAAAAATATCTATAGATTAATTTGATATCGTTTCAGACTTGATTTAGAAAAATATAATAAGTATTTATTATGAATAAACCTTTTTTCTAAGAACTAGAAGCACATACAGATATGCGTCTATCGCGATTTAGTTTTATACTATCTATTAATCAACGTATTGTTTTCCAGTTTCAATTTCAATCGCACTTGCAAATAAAAATCGTTGCATAATGATATATTTTTGTAATTACTAAATAAATACTACCCACATATTTGTAAAGTAAGTAAAAAAGAAGGTAAAAGTATTCATATTTTATCCTTATTATCTACCGCAGTAGATATATAAACTGGTAAATTGGCAAATCGAATGAAACATGTTAAAATCAATCCCCGCCGGCTGATACGCTAACTCCTATCACTTTCGTTGAAGTATCGGATGCCATCAAGCGTTTAAAGCTTAGGAAGTCCCCAGGTCCCGATGGGATCAGGAACGAAGTATTGAGACTCCTTCCTGATCGCATCATAGCTTTATTGGTCTGCATCTTCAATGCGGCCATGTCCCAGGGCCACTTTCCAGCCACCTGGAAGAAGGCCGTAGTGATAGGCATACACAAGCCCGGCAAAAAAGCTACGCTTCCCGATAGCTATCGCCCGATTAGCCTGTTAGATACATTAGGTAAATTATACGAGCGGCTCCTTCTGAACCGTCTCCAGGTCTCGATTACAGATTTAAAATTAATACCACCTGAGCAGTTCGGATTTCGTACCGAACACTCTTGCACGAATCAAGTACACCGCCTCGCGGAGTACATTTTCTCTAATTTTAATGCCGACCCGAAACGTAAACCGAAACGCACAATTGTAGTCTTTTTCGATGTCGCCAAAGCCTTCGATAAGGTCTGGCATGAAGGGCTCATCCGTAAATTATGTAAATCTAACGTACCCGATAAGTTAATTCATATTATCCACGATTATCTCACTGATAGGACTTTCCGCTTTAGAGTGGATGGGGAAATATTCCTGCCCCACCCGATACGCTCAGGTGTGCCACAGGGCTCCATACTCGCGCTCTCGCTCTTCAGTCTGTTCATCAGTGACCTACCTCGGTCTAAACGGGTCGCGGTAGGTTGCTATGCTGACGATACCGTTATTTACACTTCCAGCTTGCGGTCGGACTTTCTTAGGAAGCGCATCGAAAAGGCCGTTTGCACACTCGGTGAATGGTTACGTCGATGGTGCATAGAAGTTAATCCTAATAAGAGCGCCGCGATACTTTTCGATCCTTTACGACGTAATAATAACCTCGAGCCCATCAGGCTATACGGAACCGATATACCTTGAGCCGACGAGATCAAATATCTCGGTATTACATTAGATAAACATTTAAATTTCGAGTCACATATAGATAGAGTACGAAACAAAGCCGCTATGGTCTTGGGTCGCCTCCATCCGTTGCTTTGTCATAGGAATAAGATGACCCTCAGACACAAGCTCACTTTGTATAAGACGTGTATCCGTCCCGTGATGACATATAGCAGTCCCATTTTTGCGCATATGTCGAAAGATAATTTTCATAAGTTGCAGATTCTCCAAAACCACGTTTTACGTAAAGTGACCGGTGCCCCGTGGTACGTCTGGAGAGTTGATCTACATAGGGACCTAGAGATGCCTTCTATCTGGGCGTACGTAAAATCACTTACGATTAGTTATTTTGAAAAAGCCGCGAATCATACCAGTCCGCTAGTGGTATCCGCCGCAAAATACGGAACCGTACCGAACGCTGCGCGTTATAAAAGAAGTCCGCGACATATTTTTACCAACCCTCCCAATGAAATAATGGCAGTGAACGATCAGTACCAGCCTGTCTCTCCAAACAGAGCGTGCTCACGCCCACGCCCGCGTAACCACAGATCACGCCGCCGTGGTCTGGGGGTAAATTTCGCTCGCGCACACTAGACTAGGCCCCCCTCGGCAGCGGTTCAAGCCTAGGTCCATTCCCTCGGTGTGGAGCCCTTGAGTACGCTGCTCGCGTGATACAGTGACACAAAACCTTACATCACTGCGACAACATTACACATATCATCTCTACACACGTGCACGTATACACGCTTACACATGCAAGTGGAAGGGTTTTATTTTTTTCCCTTATCAAACTGAAATAGTTTAAAATATTATCCGATACGAAATATATATAAGAGTTGTTGAGGTATGTATGCTTGGTACACATATATGTTTCAACAACTCATATATGTATGAATAGTTAGCTTAGCTTAGGTTAGCTCAGATAGGTCGCGAATTGCATGCATCAGGCAACAGCCAAAGCCAAGGTGTGCCACGCACCCTTGAGCTAGTTGTCAAAATAAAATCGGCTGAGTGCCTTAAGCACTCGCTTTAGTAGTCCGTGAAGCTGTTAAGACTTTGCTTGGTCAATAGCGTAGTCAGATCGAAAAAAAAAATGTTATCATCAATTACGCAATACACATACTTACCGCGTTCCGTTTTATAATTAACTAAGAATCTATTTTCGAATCGAGTTACAATCGAGAAACAACGGTAGATCAATCTCGTAGAGTTGGTATAGCAAACAAATAATTAATCCTTGGAAGCTATAGTTTAATTGCTTGTTTGAGTTTGTCTTGTTCCATTCGGGTTTCGACGAAGTTCGAATCTGCCGCTGGAATATAAATTGGAATGTTTAACAGTTCATTCCTGTGTTATTATGTAAATAGAATTAGATGAATGATTTAAGAGATTTGAATTTAGGAGGTCGTAGATTAGACACTAGTTTTATTATTTTATTCCCTATATTTTTATAATTAAATCAGTGACAAGATCAGCAATCATTAATATGTTGGTGTAATTTAATAAAATAATACTTTATGTCTTTACTTCTCACATTTCCGTACTGCGGCCGGCCATGTTGTTTTTCTTCTGGTTGATTATTCTATTAATTGAGCATTACTGATAGAATAGAAAAATAAACTGAAAGTGGTGAAGAATCTATATCTAATTATTTAAAAGTGTTGTTTCACTAGCAGGTACACTTGGATTAGTATATATTATATTATTTCATTTTATTAATCTCGAGACGTCTTCGAGACGTATGGTGGTATATATTCAGTAACTATATAGCCGTGATAATAGTTTGTACGCGGTTGGATGGCTATTACCACACATAAGGGAGTACATTTTGAAGTTAAAGTTCATATGTGATGGCTTAGAAATTCTGATTGACAAACTTTTTGTGTTACGAAATGTGTTGAGGGTAGAGTGTTGGAAACACCGGTTGTCGTCCTACCACTGAAGTTAAGCAAACAAGCAAGTTAGTACTTGGATGAGTTTTCGCCTGGCAACACCGCGTGACGTTGGTTTTTAGTCGTATTTTTTAAGTTATTTTTTTTTCCTGTAATACAAAAGTTTCATTTATATCGTGTCTTTATGACACACCATATTTTTTTGTAAACATGAATTTTTCATCAACATCAAAAACACAAGGTATAGTCCGCGACAAAAGTTTTAACCGCTCTGAAGTAGATGCGCAGAACACAAATTTAGGTATCAGAGGGACGTAGTGAGGTAAAAGGGGAGCAAGCTCGCCCGCGCGCGTACCTCGCCCCCTATTTCACCCACGTTGACACATGTGTCCTGTCATTACTAGTTGCAGTACAGTCGCATTCAGAAGTTATGTTATGTTTTTTATCTTATGCATAGTTATGTTATGCATAGTTTTGTTGTTGTTAATTACATGTTATAGCTATTTTCGTTGTTTTCTTTTTATTGTATATTTGTCATTATTAGAAGACCTTTTTCTATGAAAGGCGTTGTTTATTTTATTTTTAATACAAATTATTTATTTATTGTCCGCATAAAATGGCCGCCAAATTTACCAAAATGATTATATAATTAAAATTACATACATTTATTCTTGGAATCTAGTACAGCGCACGTCTCACGCGCTTGTTTACAGTAATCAAATTATTTTTTATCAATTTCACACGAACGAATGCACACGTATCTGTTCGCGATAAAGTCAAAAACTACAGAACGGATTTTCATGCCGTTTTCGCCAGTAGGTAGAACGGTTCATGGGGAAGGTTTAGGTATAATTTGTCAATGTTTTCTTTTTATTATCAGGGTGGAATAACGTCTGCCAAGCCCGCTAGCTTAAAATAAAATAACTCATTAGTTAGTTATCTGCCAATGAAAATCAGTTCAAGCATTTCAGATATTCCACTGCGGCCGAAAGCGAATAAAAAGTCTAAATTACTTTTTATGAGGTCTGCAATCTACCAGTGAATATCCCGTGAAAATCGGTCCAACCATTTTGGAAATAGCAATGCGTACAAATAAAATAGAATATCTCAACCACTATAATTTCGGCTATCTGCTAGTAAAATTGCCGTTAAAATAGGTCCAGCCGTTTTGGAGATTACCCGGAACAAACAAACAAACACAAAATATAATAATATACAAATATTCGACCGAATATAAAAACTTTTTTTTGTAGCTATATTCATTCACCAAAAAGTTATTATGTATTTTTACAAACACACACTTTATTTTTATAATACGTAATAGATTGCAAATAAAAAATTGGAAACAAAACTAACGTAGAATAAACTTTTTGAATAGGAACACAAAATGATCTTTGAAAATGTTTGCGATAGAAACTTACCACCTTACCATGGCAACACATATAATAAAAATATGCCCGATTTTGAAACATTCTTTATTGGCGCTCCACTCCTATTAGTCTTAGCGTGATGATATATAGCCTAAAACCTTACTCGGTAAATGAGCTATTTAAATCCGTAAGATTTAATCAAATCGGACTAATAGTTCCTGAGATTAGTGCATTCAACCAAACAAACTCTTCAGCTTTATATATTAGTATAGATATAGATTATACTGCTACATTTTTATTACTTAATGTAATAAGCAAATATCTACTTGAATCATAGTTCATTAAAATCTGTTATGCTGAACGTATAATATCGAGACACGTTAAAGATGAATAAACGTAAATGTTACATTCCTATAATAATATTCTGATTTTGTTTTGTATTAACCTATTGACTGTACTATACGCTAACTTAAAGCTATGTTCAGAGCGGCCATCAACGATGACTCGGACTATACTTTGTTTTGTTAGTATTAGTGTATGTTATACGTAATTAGATATAAATATTACACGACCGATTTTATTATGAACTACCTGTACCCGCAACTCCATCAGCGTCGAGCCTAATGTAAAAAAACAGTGACTAACAAAATCATCTGCATATATTAAGTCCATTTACTTATCAACCTTTCCCTCGGACTTAACTCGCGTCGTCATTAATAAATTAAAATAACTTTTGATAGAGTACATCGATTTTAATTAAATTAAGACTAAATGTTACCCGAGGATATGCTTTATTATTTTCTTCAAGGTTCTATCGTGAACACAGTACTTTAACCGTGATGTGTATTCATACAAACGGACAGACATTTCTAAAAATGATTGAAATGTATTTTTCTCAAACATTCATGGAAATATTGTCATTATTTTCGAAAAAAGAACACCCGAAGTATTAAATGTACGAACTAAGAAAATCTCAGCATCATCTAAGCTCCAGCAATGTTGTAAGAAATGGCGTGCTGGGGTTAAATACTCTTTGATGGATCTCTTTTATCATTCATGGCATACTAAAATCTCTTTGCTTAGTTCAAATTGCGTTCACGTGGCTGTATAGCCATAAATGCGCTTGCCTTCCGCACAGATGATAAATAGAAAATTGGCGGCAAAGCTGAAAATTCGTCTAATTTGTTATTTACATACTTAATAAATATTAATTAATTAAAATAAGTTCCAACGGTTCAGAGAGTGAAATAGAGATTGATTGTACTCCACCAGATTTAAAATCAGAAGCCAAATTGGCAATGGCAAACCTACTTCCAGTAAAGTTGAAAGAAAAATACATCAAAGTATATGAAAATTTTATGAGTTGAAGAAACGAGACAAAAGTGAACATTTTTCCTATTTTTGGCTTAATTTAATGAGATTGCTAAAAATAAAAAGTCATTTGCATTATGGGCAATTTATTCCATACTGAGCTAAAGTGCCTAATTGTTAATGGTTCATGTTAAAAACGGCATTGACTTGAAAAATGTAACTACTTTTCTTAAACTACAATCGGTCGGATGCAAAACCAAAATATCGAAAATGTTTACTGGCGAAAACATATTTGAAGTGAAACTTCTTTAGAATCGTTGTGATTTCAAACCGGATGCAACGGAAAAACGACAGGTAAGAGACACAAATACAAAAATTCGTGAGCCAGAGCGAGAGAGCAAATGTCGGTGTGTATGTATATTGTACACTGTTTAATACTTGCTTGTATTTGAGCATTTATATTTATTGTATTTAGCATAACATTTATTTGAGCGTGTGTTATTATATGTGAAAAGTATGTGAGCTAATACTACTGTACACTGTATGCGGCTGTGTATTACAGCTTTTTAGTAAGAAGTCAGCATGGTGTGTTATTATTTAACAGTGTTTGTGACTATTTTTATATCTTGTTATGCTAAATAATAAATTCATTTTTAAACAAATAAACTTTGTAATTATCCTACCCTTGTTATATATATTCATCTCATTCTTTTGTCGATTTACTGAAGTTTCACTTCTATCGTGCGTGAATCGCACACACACCTTTTTTTTATTTATTTTTTTAATTAATGCCCCGGATGATATATATTTAGCGGCGAAGGTTATTCGTTATTTATTTGAGACACAGTTAATCCAAAATGGCTGGATGGATTTTGATACACAGGATTTATGAGTCTTATTAAATATACTGTCCGCGGTTGTATATTTAGATTTGTTTGTTACAGGTTGCTATGATATTATGCGTTAACGGATCATGTTGGAGTATCGTACTCTATAATATTCTTTATTCTATTAACACAAAAGACATAGAATTTCGTGATGACAAAGCACTAATAACATTGCGAAACACTAAAACAAAAATTGACCGGATAATCTTCTCCCAGCAAACACAACATCAGAAAGGTTTTTTCTTAACTTTCAAAAAAGGAAGTATCCAATGCCCGCCTGCAAAACTCATTAGAAGTTCAACAAACAAGCATAAATGTACCGGAGAAATCAGTAACATTTTCTTTTAGTAATTGCCCCAATATGACTCACATAACTTTTAATATTGATTAAATTAAATGTATCATATAAAAAGTATGTTTTGTTTCCCGGCATTCTTTTGAGAAAAGCACTATATATGCCTCGGTGGAAATGGTAATTGCCCGTCTCGTATCAGAGAAGCTCGGCCTACAAACTCATACTCGATCTGCAATTGCCTATTTCACGGCCTCTGCAATAATGTTCTATAATTACTTATTCCAAGACACCTGCAAAATATGTTGTCACAAAAATCTAAAAGTACAGACACGTTAGGTTTACATTATTCCGACCTATATGATTTACTACAGGGCCTATTAATTGATTGATATTATTGTGTCTCTAACAAAACGTTATAATAAATCTTGATCGAGATGGTTCAGAATGTCATTCTGCATAAATATATCAATGTAAAATCTAAACGACATAAATTTAATCATGGGTAAGTTTAATAAACCATTTCAGTCAATAATAAGTAGTGTGCAGAATTTCCGCAAGAAAAATGTCATGTTATTTGGCATCTGTTACCAATTTGATTCAAATACCTATGAACAAATTGTTATTCCCAAAATTTGTTTTGAATCTCTACTGCCTTAGTTCCCAAAGTGGTCCAGGTGTACCCCCAGGGATCCACGGGAGTGTCGACAGAGGTCTACGTTGGCGTGACAAAAAAATGGGGGTTCACAATTCGTAAGGGGAAGTCTACGAAAATATATCTTCTTTCGATAGTGAAGAAGTAAAATGTCGGATAACTTCGCCTATCAATGTAGTCAAATGATATTTTAAGAAACTCAGCGTCTGTTACTTGTAAAAACTTGGATACTTGGATAGTACAAAAGGTCGAGACTCAACCGTAACTCAAAGTTCCATAGTTAGAACTAATCGTCACATTTTTTCGTGATTTTTGGGAATATGGTAGAAATATAGATGAAGGGGGTCCACCGGAATCAGTTAAATTTCTAAAAGTGGTCTATGACAAAAAAAGTTTGCAACTTTTGCTTTACTGCATAAGGTTATGATTAAAGCGTAAACCTTCTAGTTTCTATATTCTAACTCGATAATATTTGCTGCAATTTTCTATATCTTAAAGACATTTCGAAACAGTAACACAGGATTTTAGACATAATGTTAGCACACACCTAAATATTTTATTTTGCATATAGGTTCAAGATGTTCCTGCGAGAACCCAAAAAGCAGTTCATGGGATAACTTTAAAGCTAAGTTAAATGAATCGGCCAAACAGCGCAGAATCCGAAGAAATCCTTGTATATGCAGAAGACCAAAATCCTTAAAAATACGAAGAACCGTTGAAAGGAAGGTTTGCAGATTTCATTCTTAGATCAATGCCCAGACACTAGGATCTCATATCTTTCTTTTCATGAACACTAGAGTGTACATGTGCTATTGCTAGGTAAAATGTAATTCTGAAAGAAGACCCATTGAGAATACTCACCATACCAGATTACAACGTATTGGAAAACAACATAAATCTACATATTCTTACTGGTACAATATTTTTCATAGTTTTTTTTTATTATATCACCGCTAAGTTACTGCACTATGCCTGATGGTAAGCACAGTACAATCGAAAAACAATGGCGACCACCGAGTGACACACTATCCATCGCCGGTCGCCGCTGTCATGCCGGCCTGTGAAAAGCTGGATATGCACAGACTGATCCCGAAAGACGACTCGCAGAAGCGAATCACTATGACAGGCTTTTTCGCCATATACATGGTGATTGCGACCCAGTCAGGCTGTAAAACCCAACCACCCCGCTTTCGCCATTGCCTCGTTCGTTATTCAGCAGAGTGCACCACGTGCAGGTGAGGTTGGCTTGGATGTCTCAAGTCTTATGATGTTATTCGACTCCCCTTACACCCCTCGACACCCCTTACACCCCAAAGTACCACTAGTAGTAGTACCACTACGAGAACATTAACCAAGTAATCAGAATCTCATCAAAATGTTTTCTTTAATTTTCAACAAGCGTGCTATTTACTATTGAAAATTGTAAATATGTGCGACTTTCGAATAGTCGATTTACAGTACAGTATTGTGTATATCTTCCATTAGTTTTAATCATTCGGCTAAGGCAACTGAACATGATCCGTCAATACTCTGTGTCCTAAATTCAGTAAGTAATTTAGCACCCTATTAAATACCTTATCTGCATTATATGGATGAAAGTGAATTACACAATTCCGCGTAATACATTGCAAGTTCCATTCCAGAAGATTAAATGCACATGCCCACCACACGTATGCTGTAGAAAACCGGATGAAGAGGAGAATATAAATGAAAATCGAACGCAAACCGAAACATTTAAAGGGAAAAATGTCTGCAGATTCACAATTGACGCCTATTTCACATAATTTTTGTAATAAATACGAAAGATAAAGTAAAATTTAATTATATCCTAAACCTTTATCTTCATATAGTATACATCAGTAAAAATATTTAGAAACATCCTATATAGCATTTGTTTACTTTTTTTTCTTTTTTAATTTTTGTAAACTCGCCCGTATTAATTAATAACCTCGAAGTATTGGAAAACACCCCAATAAGTAAATGAAACATTTATATGATAGAAATCGGAGCAAAAAAAGCAGCCGAATACCTTTTTCTTCTCTGTTTGTCAACTGATTGTCTTATTTACGTATTGTTAGTAGGTAATGACAAGTTTTGATGTTATCAATAAGAAAATAGTATTTTCTATCATCGACGAGACGTAAACTTCGATTGTAAGTCCCTATTTATGATTATTCGATCCCTTAGTCTAGTAAACTATAATATATCTACACTCTATGGTCAACTTTAAAAAATAATTAATTATGCTCGACTTTTGTTCGCTGGACGACCACTAATTATAATAAACCTTAAATAATAACACTGTTACCTTAAAATAATATGCGTAGTAAGAAATTAGTGTAATTAAATACACCAAAAGTTTTGACCGATTTGAAATAAACGAACGGTAATCTATAATGTACTTAGTATCACAGAATTATATCAATACATTGAACCTGAACCTGTATGTATGTATGTATATATATATTATCACAATATTATACAATATTTCTTACCTGTTAGATTTAATTAAAACATTTTATATTGTGTTTAATATAATTTTAGCCGAGAGGGTGAAATAGGACTTAATTGTTTCACAGATCGATTTTTCCCTAAGGCTGTGTTACCTTGTAATATAGAATCCTTTTTAGGTATCGTCTACTGTTAATTCTTCAATCCGATTTGCACATTTTTTAAATTTTACCGCTTAGTAATCTGGCTTGATGGACTGCCTGGTGCTGGGTAGTCACTGCAGCTTATAGCATTCTATAACCTATTTCAATAGTATTACTTAGTCAAGTTATAGCTGAGACCAGTTATTATTAATCTACTAATCTTGTGAAAGCTTTGTTTAACAGTACATGGGCCGTATTCGAGCAGGATGCTGCTGTTCATCTGTTACGGGAATTTAAACTTTGCACTTGTTCTACTATTCTTGAAAAACTGTCATTTCGACTATCGAGAAGTTTTCAACTCCATCGGCTATGCTTTCTAAAAGCAATATCTAGTTTGCCACTTAAGTCTAGCAATTGTCATGGCAATTCCAATGATTTTAGTGCTTCTATGGCTATTTAGATTCAATTATGCAGACAAACTTTGAATAAAGTGCTCTCTACATTTCTTTGAATGGTCTTGATTTTTTATAAATAAAAATCACTGATATTGAAATATTGTATGGACTAATGTATCTTAAATACGACAAACAAAAATTAATCTTTTTATCAATGCTGGTAAGTAATAATAAAATAAATATACATTAGGACCACATCCTTACATTACTTGAAACGGTATCACAGGAAATTGGCATCATTTTCATATCCTGTGTCTTGTGAAAAGCAAATAAGGAGTTATTTTAAAATGTGTAAATGATTGTATATTTCATCAAATTATGTTGGTGATTACATATATACTATTGAATTAAATAATGTTATTTACGATATAGTATTAGATTTAAATTTAGGTTCAAAGTATATATAAGTCTCATCAACCTTAGGATTAACTATGGGTGATATGCAATAAATAAAAATGAGAATTTTGATCAACGTAAACGGAGGTCTTTGCTGTGGTTGCTAAAGTAAAACCAACTCATGTTTTAGGAAAGAATGTTGACCTTCTGTTTTTTTTTATGAAAACAATCTCCGATAACAAAACCTTGTAACAAGATTTTCTATTGAACTAATATCATATGACCAGGTATGTTACTACAATTTTTTAAATAATATAAAATAGCGGGCCGGGCGAACGTTGTCCTGCCTTGATTGTTAAAAAAAAACTAAAATTCAACCGCAGCATCACCTACCGGGTCCAATTGTCCAATCTATACCATTCTCGGATCCACTGAAACACGCACACAAAATTTCATCAAAATCGTTACAACCGTTTAGGAGGAGGTCAGTGACATACACACGTACAGAATAAATTTATATATATATATATATATATATATATATATATATATATATAATGATATATATATATATATATCATTACATAGTATAAAACAAAGTCCCCTACCGCGTCTGTCTGTCTGTCTGTTCGCGATAAACTCAAAAACTACCGAACGGATTGTCATGCGGTTTTCACCGGTGGATAGAGTGATTGATGAGGAACATTTTAGTTTATAATTTGTCAAGGAGTCATAATCAGGGCGGGACAACGTCTGCCGGGCCCGATAGTACATATATAAAATATAACACGGAAATAGTGCAGGAAAGCTTCGTGTAGTATCACACATAGTTTATATCTAGAAAAGACCTAGCGTGCCACGATTTAAACTGTCTAAAATATTTCATAGGTTTACTTAATCTTTCTTCTATGTACAAATTGACGATCTGATTTCTAGATGCGAGAACAAATGAATACAGATTATATGTTCTTATTAAACTGTCTAAAGCACCTCATTTTAATTAAGAGAATATAAAGCTAAAATCTTATTTATTTATAACCTTTATTTATAATTGGGGCTTGGTCACAAATCGACCATGTCACCCCAATGATTGACAACCATAACCAGCCTGTACAGCATTCTTGCTTCCTCGGATGTCGGGAAAGCAAGGATGGCATTACATACACCCACAGATCTTAATGAGTAGCTAAAATCTTGTATTCGATATCTTCTTACCAAATAGCTTTTATATTAATTTACCTTTCTAATTAAGTTAAAAAATCTATATACGTATATTATTGATGTTTTTTATATTTTATTTGGATATATAAATTACTGTCTTTTGTTCCCGGTTTCGCTTGCGTCAGTGTAGATTTAATTTATCGTTCGGAAATACAACTTTTTTTTGGATGAAAGGCATCCTATGCCCTTTTCTGTACCGTTGTGAACGGGTATGCGAAATTTCATGGTTTCATTAGTTAAGGTGTCTAAGCGTAGCAAACAAACAAACACGCTAATATTTGGATTTGTAATATTACTGAGGATATATTTTTTATCTAATCTTTTTTGTGTAGTATGAAAGAGTAACTATATCTGATGGTAAACGTAGTGCAATAGAGAAACGACAGCAACCACCAAGAGATCCATGTTCCATCAAAAGGTAGGCATAAGTATACATAGACTATTAGTTTTGTCCGCATTGTTAATGATGCAGATATTACGGAGTTTATAGAGCCGCTTCAATTGCGCATAGACATTGCTTCATTGAGCGCGATCTATGCTTTTATCATGGCGCGTTCTGAGGAGCTATTCAATTTAATCCATTCCTCTTCTCCCCATAACCGAACCACACTGGGCTTCAAAGCCACAGTTATACGGTAAATCCTATTTGAAAATGAACTAAAGGGTTCGCAACCTTTGCTGTACCGTGAAGCTCTGGGACAATCTCCCGGCCGGTTTATTCCCACTGTATCGCTATCGTTATTTAATAAAACCTCTTTTGTATATATCGGTTGTTGACGTTCAGATCTCGTTAATAAGCAGTATCGAGACGCCAACTTTTTGGTAGTCATGCACGTGAACGTCAACAAAAAACGAAAAAAGAAAAAGGTGACATCGGGATTCATCTGTTTATCATCGAAGGATCGAGACGGTCTGGCTGAGATTCATCAGCTAAAGAATCAAATCAAAAATCATTATCCAAGATTCGTGGAAGCTCAGCGGCCAGCTGCAACAGAGAGGAGATCACGAGGTACGTGCATTGTATCTTTACTGTTGTTAGCTGGGTCTGAACGAAAATTCTATAGGTTCTCGAAGACCCTTCGGGGTCCCCCAGAGTAGCAGAAAACCACTTCGGCGGTACGCATGCTACACCCACCTTCCTATAACATCGGTTCCTTCAAGCGTAACGTGAAGAGATATTGACAGTGAGCCGGCATGACAGCGGTGACCGGCGAGGAAGGGCGTTTCTCTAGGTGGTCGCCGTTGTTTGTGGATTGTACTGTGCTTACCATCAGGTATGGTGCCATCACTTTACCGTACTACAATAAAAAAACTGAACGACTAAATTATAAACTAAGACAGAATCACTGACAAGTTTTTCACCATGTGTATGGTGTTCACAAACAATTAAGTAGATCACAATCAATCAACATATCCAGTCTAACAAAATCGCCGTATGTTGCAACCCGGCTTTTAATTGATTTTAGGAGGTCTGGAGGGCCAAATTTTAGGCATTTTTAAAGTAACACAAATAAAAAATAAACAATAGTTTTACTGTTTTCTCTATATAGTATTTTATTTATATTTTACGAATACAAAAAAATCTTAGAAAATTAAAAAAAAAACATATTAAGCTGGTGAACTTGGGCTACAAAGAAAGGTGAATTCTGCTCGACGTGAATTTAATCCTGTAGTAATTTGAAATAAAAAAAAAATGCAAAATTTTTAATTAGTAAGGTAATTCTAGAGTTCAATCCGAATTTGTAGACCAGAATCTCTCCTTAATTTCTCATAACGTGTAGTAAACTGTAAATAACCTTATAGCTATATGTGGAATATTCTAGCAAATCAAACACTTGTTTATACTTTCAATTGTTATACAATCTTCAATCTTCAATCTTGTATAATCAATTATAACACTTTTTCTATTTCTCAAAATGTTTTTTTTTAAATATAGTAATAAATATTCCATCTCAAATAAGGCACATTCCACAAATATTACACTTATCTAAAATAACTAGTGGGCGCCCAGTGGTCGACATTCGACCATAGTTCATTGATTTTTTAAGTTTGAACTTTATTAGGGTTCTTTTATCAAAGGGAATAACCTCTATAATCAAAGGCTTTTATCATGCCTACTCAGTTATTTGCCACTTTTTTTTAATTATGTAAACATTAAAAAAATCGATGTCTAAATGAAAATTGAATTTAATTATAAATTTGAAAACAAAAAACAGGCGGTTACATAAGGTGGTAAGGCTCTCAAATACTAAGTAAACATAACTTTATGAAAATAAAGAAATTTATCGTAACTCATGACACAATATTCAATTAATTTTACACGACACCATGGGTGCGTGGTATTTCTGGGTGATATTGAATTAAATATAGTCTGTACATTATGAGGAATAGTGATATGCCCAGTATCATCATTTGGAAAAGTAATGGATACACAATAGAATCAAATGATGAATCCAAAACAAAGATGTTTATTGAACCATCATTTGAAGTGAGTACACCATAAAGAAATACTAAACATTAAAATATTGACATTGACTTTGGAAATATTGCTTTACTCTTATGGCAACATGAAGCAAAGTGACTTGAAGTGAAAGCAGTCTTGTCACCTAAAAATTTTGACATTCAATAAAACCAAAGAGAATAATAATTATTTTAGTAGTTCCATAAAGTTACTAAAGCTAAATTATTTATCAATTAATATTAATGTATATTATGAATTTACATATTATATTATTCTAAAATTAACCTACAATTTGACCAGTTCATTTCAAAGGGCATATTGTAAGGCATGCAACATTAGTAATGTTAAAAATATTTAAAAGATAATTGAAACGTAAGAAGGATGAAGGATGTTCGAAACATCTTTTTCATTTACATGTGTGTATATGCTGTGTAAAATTCAAGCAGTAGTGTGAGTAATGTATATTTTAATTAATTTAATATGCTTGTAATGCATTTTATATAAAAAAAATAGCTTTGTGCATTTCTCTGCCATATAAACTTTAACTATGCTAAATTTCAAGTTCATCCGTTCGCGCAATTCGCTTAAAAAGGGTACAAAGTTTTGGCTTCACATATTAATATATAAGATATGTTATAATATCATTGTTGAATGTAGAATGAAAAAGTGTAATTGGAAGGCAAGAGTAAAAAAAATACATACAGTCGAGTATAGCAACCTCCTTCGCAACCTTTTTTGAAGTCCGTTATTGACGGATGTCAAAATGTCTTTTTTATTTACATGTGTGTATATGTTGTGCAAAATTGAAGCAGTAGTGCGAGTAATGCATATTTTAATTAATTTAATGTACTTCTAATGCATTTTATATAAAACTAGCGGGCCCGGCATACGTTGTCCCGCCCTGATTAAAAATAAATCCTTGACAAATTATATACCAAAACGTTCCTCAGGAATCACTTTATCCACTGGTGAAAACCGCATGAAAATCCGTTGAGTAGTTTTTGAGTTTATCGCGAACAGACAGACAGACAGACGTGGTAGGGGACTTTATTTTATACTATGTAATGATAAATAGCTTTCTGCACTTCTCCTCCATATAAACTTTAACTATGCCAAATTTCACGTTCATTCGTTCACACAACTCTCTTAAAAAGGGGTACAAAGTTTTGGCTTCACGTATCATTACATAGTATATAACGAAGTTCCCTACAGCGTCGGTCTGTCTGTTCGCAATAAACTCAAAAACTACCGAGAGGATTTGCATGCGGTTTTCACCGGTGGACAGAGTGATTGATGAGGAACGTTTTAGTATATAGTTTGTCAAGGATTTTTTCATAATCAGGGCAGGACAACGTCTGCCGGGCCCGCTAGTTAATATATATGATGATATTAGAATGACATAATTTAATTATTATTGGTGTTTAAAATAAACTAACAAAGAAGAATTTTACAGGTGGTAGAGCCACGCTGAACCTATTACTGGTTTCAGCATTAATAGGTCGGCTCGCTCGTGGTAGTACCTCCCTTCCACAGAAAACCGATGTGAAGTAATTGCGCTTGCATTGTTGTGTTTCGTTCGGAGGCTCACCTCCCTTCCCCTCTCATCCCGTCTCCTCGTCCTCTCCCCCAAACACAGGCTGGCAACGTATTAGCGACTCCCCTGGTGTTGTTAGTGTATCTGGAAGGCGATGATATTGAGATCAGATGACCCGCCTGTTCGTTTGCCTCCTATGATAAAAAAACAACAATGCCAAACACGTGGACATGTAGAAGCAACATGACCCTACTTAGGAAATCAGGAAGAAAGTAAACATCAATCGAAGCCTGCAAATGAAAGAGATTTCCCGGTGATAAATGTAGTCGGCGTGTAATTAACTTGCGTGTAGATTCCTTCCTACGCCAATAGTTTTCTCGTTAAAGCAAGATGATTAAGGGCTCGGATGAGTTATCAAAACTAGTTGTAGCTGGTGCGAGAGAGATAGAAAATAAAGGCGTGCTCACACTTTTAATAGCATATTTATTTAGACTTCTTATATACCTTTAATTATGGTTTCCAATATCTTCGAATTTCATTGATTTGTCTAATACAATTTACTTAATTACGATTCCATAAATCTCAAATGCAACCCCGCAACTTGCAATAGACCTGTTTATCCAGTTAAAAAGTGCATTATATTTTTTTTATATTGTAGGACGCAAACGAACAGGCGGGTCATCTGATGTTAAGTGATCGCCACCGTCCATAGACACTAACAACATCAGGGGAGTCGCTAATACGTTGCCAACCTGTGTTTGGGGAAGGGGGGAATGAGGGAGGGAAGAGGGGAAGGAAGTTAGGCCTCCGGCGCTCTCACTGATCGAACGAAACGCAACAGTGTGAGTACTGTTACTTCACGTCGGTTTTCTGTGGGTCGGGTGGTAGTACCGCGGGTGAGCCGACCCATTCATGCCGAAACCGGTAATAGCTTCAGCGTGGCTCTACCACCTACGAAACGCCTATTTGTTAAGGCATCGATAAATATTATCAACGACTTGACAGATTGTACTGTAATACACTGTACCTATAGCAAGATTACTATTCTCTGATATCTGTATTTATACTTACTTATATATTGCTTAAAGAAAATATTTGATGATTGATAATATCGCCTGATGTTAGATGGTTAGATGTGGTTCAAGATGGGAAACACTCTAAGCCTAGAGGGGACTGCCTCTCAAGTCCAGCTGCCATAACGCACCAACAAGTTCTTGACAAACATTTTCAAGTTCAGTGTGGTAGCTAGCTAAGCGAACTTAAAAGAAATCTTAGCATCATGCTATGGTTTTATTATGGTCTTTCACTTCACCGAAAGCTCCGACTCAAGGATTCGAATCTACGTTGAACGACGCGCTGTCCTAACAAGGTACCAACTAGCCAACATCGCTCCGAATTCTTTCACCTATATAAAGTAATAATACGTCTGTATTTTATTCTTAAAATCTATATTAACGCGAGCGAAGCCGCGAGAAAAAGCTGATGCGTGGAATTTTGAAATCAACCGACATTAATATACAGTTTCATGTACATAGTTAGTTTATTACGCTGGGTGCTGTTATGTTTTAGCTATCGTATGTCATCAATAATTACGAATAGATAAATAAAAAATATAATAAACTAGCTTTTGCTAGCGGGTACGCTCTCGTTAATATTTATTTGCCATATAAATCTGGACCAGTACTTTTTTCTAGATGAAGCGTACCTATGTTCTTTCTGAACCCCCTAATAACGTATATGCAAAATTTAATAATAATTGGTTTGTGTGAGCCACCTCCGAATGACTCACAACTATAGCGATGATTTGCTGATTCCGAAGTTGAACTTGAAGAACGATGAGGTTTTTTCGCAATAAAAGACTTGTTACTAGCAGAGCAGCGAAGGATGTGCTCGCGTATGCAGACTCGATTAAAACAGACCTCTATACCTTTTTTTTTTTTTTTTTTTTTTTCGGACTGACTATGCTATTGGCCTTTTTTAGAGGCCTCTACAGCTTCACCGGACTACTAAGGCGAGCGCTTAAGGCACTCAGCCGATTTTATTTAGGCAACTAGCTCAAGGGTGCGCGGCACACCTCGGCTTGGGCTGTTGCTGTTATCCCGGATCTATCCTAGCTAAACTATTCTAAGCTATTCATACATATATTCATTTGTGAATCATGCAATCGAAATTGCATGATTCACAAATGCATACGTGTATATCGGAATGAAACAAGCTAAACTATTCGATTCAGCTCGAAAAAAGGGAAAAAAAACAAACCCATCCACTATGTGTATGTATGTGCACGTGTGGTGAGAGTTGATCTCATGTGTGAGTACAAGTGATGTAGGTGAGTCACTGTGTCGCGAAAGTGATATCTCGGGGGCTCCAACCGGGGACGACCTCGGCTCGAGATATCACTGAGAACCACGATGTGTGCGGGAATTAACGGGGATTCCTTCCCTCACGGCGGCGTCAGGGAAGGTTACGCGTACGTGGGCGCAAACACGCATATTAAAAGATCGAATTTAAAATTAACTGAACGGCGTCGGCGCCGGAATCTAAAAATAGAAATAGTAAAAGTTATTATTATTACTGGATCGTTTTAGGGGAAGTTAGACGCAAATACACGGATTTACTCTAACTTATATGAGTTATTTATTTATTAACGGCGGCGCGCACGAGCCGTTGCAGGGTAGCCGAGATGGCTGGGAACCTATGTATCGCTGTTATAGGACCTAGAGTCGGATTTCGGACCGTCTCTTCGTATGCCGAGATCTCCTAGATCTCGTGGAAGATGAGTAATTGACCTACGTAGTCAATACTCGATAGGGAAAAGGAGCATGCGGGGTCGGCCTGTGGAGGCTTAGCCGCCTGGGATTTAGGGATCGGCTGGGACGCGGGCTTAGGAGCCCACGGGGCCTGAGGGGCCCGGTAGGGGTGGGGGGGCGCGCTAGTCGCGGGTACGGACGTTGCCGGTGCACGAGATGTGCTCGGCAGACTCGGGAAGGACTCTCGGGATATGAGAGGCGGAGGTCGGGGGCGGGCGGTGGCGGCGGGCGTCCTAGACGGGGAGACCTGTCTGGGGTAGCGGGGGCGCTTTGTGCGCGGGGAGCGGGGACATCCGCGATAGTTCGCGGTATGGCCCTCGCCGCGGCACAAGACACAGCTCGGAGGGTCAGAGGAGGTCGGAGAGCGGGAGCACTCCTTAGTGGAGTGGTCGCCGAGGCACTTAACACACCTGGGACGCAGGCGACAGTTACGTGCGGAGTGTCCGTAAACCTGACAGTTGTGACACTGTGAGGGTACGGACGTTTTGCGCGGCGGCTCGACAATAATGCCGGAGAGGCCGCAGAGGGTCGAGAGATCGAAAATGGCTTTCCCTTCCTTGGTGCGGTCGAGAACGACTAACACCATATTGTAGGGTGCCTTCGTGCGCCTTCTGGTTTCTTCACGCTCGCCCCCGAAGGGGGCGTGCGGGGAGACCGCGTCAGGGTAACCCCTCTGGCGGTGGTTTCCGTCGACCCCCGTATCAACGGGGGTGTCTATTCTAGGGTGCTCGACTGCGCGCGATGCATCCCGGTGATCCCGTGGCATGGCCGTTCGGTCGTGGCTTCTTGTTGATCTGGCTTCGATTTAATTGGGAGCGCGTAAGGCTCCCAGGCGCGGAGAGCGCATGCGGTGTACCTCACGAACAGGAATGTCCTTTTCGTTGAGGTCGTCGTAGATGTCATCGGTTGGGATTTCGGCGGGGACTCTACGGATGACAACTCGTAGTAAGCGCTCTTCCTCGAGCGAATGAGTGAAGTAACCGAACTTGCTATCCCGAAGGAAACGAGTCAGGTTTTTATGGGCGGCAGGGGTCGCGACCTTCACCTGGATACCGACAGGGGTATTCACGGCGGAGGTAAAGGGAATCTCTGCTGTTTCCAGCATGTGACGAATCTCGACCCAGGACGCCTTGTCCTGGATCGTAACGGGGGGCGGTGGGCGGGGCTTCTTACTCCTGACTGCGGGTTCTGCAGCTTGAGGCGAAGCCGGTCTGGAGGGCGTGGATGTCGTTTTTGGCACTTTCGTGCCATCAACGTTAAGAAGTTTCGAGGGCTTAGGGCCCTCGTTATCGGAAGAGGGATTCGCGCGCTTATGGCGCTGGCGGTGCGAGACGGTGGAGAAGCCATCGTTCGCGGGATCTTGCTCCATATCGGAGCCCTCCTCGTCTGGGATGGGAGCGGAGGGGTTGTTTGCTTCTACAGCGGTCTGGTTTTCCTGCAAGAGTAGGGAGAAGGAGTTTGTTATAGGAAAGACAGCGTTGGATGGGACTGTGGGCGGGGGACCTCCGTTTTGAAAGATTCGCGCCTCTCTACAGAAGCGATCGTACTCCGTGACGGCTGTCGGACAGCAGTTCATGACGAACTCGCGAAACCGAGCATGTTCGCGCTCGAGAGTGATTGGCTGGGCCATACCGGGGCCTGAGTGGGGATAGGGGAGCCGCGAAACAAACCTCCCTGCCTTAGGGGCAGGGGGGCGCGCCTGAACGGAAAATTACGGGACTATCCCGAGTCCGGACCAAGATACCTGTGGGCGAAGTGCAATGCCACACGGTATAGAGCCTACAAAGCCTAGAGGGAAGCCCTAGCAATCCCGGGGCCGAGAACGCAGACCGGTAAACCGGGCTACGCCCAAACAGACACCCGAGGATGGAATGAGGGGATCAGGTAGGTGGGAGGGAGACACACTGGACTTGACTAGGCGACTTCGCCAAGGCCAAGCTACCCAGGCCCGTCTGTCAATGCAGTAGGGCGCGGGGCCTACGGCGAGCGGAAAGGTCGCTCCAACTCGGTTCGTTGTCTACACCGTTAGGTATCCATGAGTTGGCCAGATGACTGGACTTTTCAGAAAAATTAACGCGGGTTCGCACCGAAAGGTGCGGTTTGATACGCTCTAAAGTCGAGCGCCTTACAATTGATAGTCTGTTATTATAACAATTGACAACCTGTTACTATTGCTAGTAACGGCAAATGATGATTCGCGGCGGACACACGCGAGTAGTCGTAGCGCGAGACGCGACGTCCAATCGGCGCGAAGCACGACGTAAACAAACACGGCACTGAACACGACGGAGACGCGGCGCGACACAACGTAAACAAACGAAGCGGGCGACGCGAAACTCGAAGTAACAGCACTGTGCGTACGGCGCGCAAGACCGACTGAACGCAAGCGAAGCGCGGACACTACTAACTCGGGAGCGTCGGAGGCGAAGTGAAGGAGAGCGCGAGCGCGAGAGCGAGATAGCGGATCGGACGGCGAGAGCGGCGGACGCAGCGGTAGGCACGTCCGTACACGACGACGGCCCGATCGGAACTCCCCAGACCTCTATACCGCCCGCGCCGGGTTTTAAGGCCACTCCGGCGCACGTTTTAGGAACAATGAACCGCTTACGCACGTCTGCGGGGGTCCGCCAATCAGAGCGCTTAGTTACATGCGCAGCGTCAGAGTGCGTCCTAACTAACTATACAGGCGGGGTGGTATTGCGATGAGTCATCCTTCGCTTTCTATTTATTTATTTACAAGTGCACTTACAAGTAACAACTTAATACTATTTCAAATATTAAACTATTGTATTCTATATAATATTACACATTTTAATGTAAACATAATACTGTTCTATCAAATTATACTATCAAATCTACTTTTAACTATATTATCATAACCCTACATGACATTCTATATGGTGAATAAAACACAGATAGACATATCTCTTTAATTTCAGGTAAACTATCTATGAACTATAACAAATTTACTACTAACACGATTGGCGTGACAATATTGATATAACGTAATATTAATCGTAATATATATACTAAAATAAACTCGATCAGACATATCACTTTATTGTTGCCTAAAACACATACTGAAGGGTATATCTTAACTTAAACTATTTCTACCAATACATTTAATTAGTTGTCGCGAACAGTTTGGTAATTACGCCGTGATACAAACAAATAAGCTCAAAATCACATATAGATTATTAGTAAGGATATCAATACTCGTATCATTTGAAAGATATTATATTGATTTGAGTGTCTTCAAATCTATACATAAGAATGTAAATCTGTACTTTTAAGATTTTCGTGAAAAAAATTGTTGGAGGTGTCTAGGAATAAGTAATAAAATAGATACCAATCACTTTTAGAAATGTCTGTCTGTCTGTTTGTATGAACACGCATCACTGCTAAAGTACTGAGCTCACAAGAAAATCATATATAATATTTTCGAGAATAACTTAGTCTTTATTTCATTAGCTTCAGTTCACTCTATCAAAAGTTATTGTAATTTTAATGATGACGCGGCGTAAGTACGAAAGAAAAGTAGAGAAGTAAATGATACATTTAGTGACTTTATTAATCACTGTTTTTTACATAAGGTTCGACGCGGACGAAGTCGCGGCCACAGCTAGTTACTAGTATAGTGAAGATGAGAAGAGATTTAAGCTAAAATATTTTTTCACGTCTCTAACGTAATCAAAATTGTAGGTGCTAGTTAAATAATGAAGCTACAAAATGGGTTATATATATAACCAGTACCTTTCGATTACGTATAATTGTCAATGTTTAAAAATTCCCAAGACAATTCTAAACCACACACTCCTATTATTGGATCATTCATTTTTCATAAAGTCTATCAGAACTTACGTGAAGACAACGCCTTATAACTTATAGTGGTATCAACCTATCCAACTTGGATTAGTTGTTCTGTTTGCCGGCTACAGTAATTACCGGGACTCACGTTCCGTTCAATGTTAACGCCGTGTTAATGTTACACATAGTTTGTTTCCGCTGAGGGAACGTGTTAATTCGGCACCTCGAAAACATTTCGAGTTTCTTCAAACTCAGAAGAGATTTCTACGTTTTCTTTTTCCTATTTTAGCAGTCGTTATTTACCAAATAGGTTATTGTTTGTTTTCACAAAGTTTTGTGACGGCTTCAGTTTTCAAGATGGCCGCTCCGCTTTCCAAATCTTTCCAGATTCACATCAGAAGCGTCAACATCGATGCTACGTGAAGGAACGAAACACGTGTAATCGATCGTGGTCATTACACGTTAATCTGCAACATATTTTATTTAATTATATATTTTTTATATGTTATAGTTACGTACCAGCAGTGCTTACCGATGTTATATTCAACTGTCAACCAAGGACGGGTTTTTAATTGCTTTATGTTTCTTTAGTTAGTAATATTTCGCTCTTTATATTACAGGTGTCAAATGTAACTTATTCAAGTAAAAGTGGCGCAAATAAAATCAAGCGTTGTTCGTTGCAGTAACACGTGGTAGCGGCCAATCAATTCAAGGTGGCAAGTTACGTCCACTATAATATTTAATTTCCAGAGAGTTTTTCAAACTCTTACAATTCTTATACCATGTTATTATTACCCATAATTTCCATACTTGTGCATAGTATATCAATTTATACACAAGATCTACCAACTATATACTTCAAATAATGCAAATTCATGAATTAGGAATTAAAAGTAATTACTACACGATATTCTAAGAACGCGGCAGTAACTTCGAAAAATTAAGATTTCTTTGAGAATTCGAATAGATCGTTGACTTGTTCATTTTTCATACATATCGTATATATTCCTCCAAGTTTGCCTTTTTTTTCACTCAAAAAAACTGATTTTTTCCGGAAAACTGCCGTCCTCTGCCGTACTATTTTTTATCGATGAAAAAGAAATTGTTTTGAACTATACTTATTCCACGGAACACAACTTTGGAAATATTTAAGGATGTATGAAAAACGTCACGTTTAGAAAAATAAATTCTATTTACGAAAAAAATGTTTTTTTTTTTCGAAAAGTAAAAAACAATAGCACTGATTTTTTTTAACTAGATCCGAAATAAAAACGTTCTGAACGATACGGATTTAGAAGTTGTCGATTTGACATGGAATACCGTATATAGATGTTATTTTTTTTTAGATTAGAGTATATTAGAAATGGCGTCATATCTCTGGACGAAATTCCAAAGTGTTGTTACTGCTTAAATAAAAAAATGACGTCACATAAAATCATCTCTTGATATTTTCTTCTTCGTGAATGATACTCGTATAGGGAAATACACAAAATCACAAACAACTTTTTTATTACTTCACCGACGAAATTCGAATTCGGTGTATTTGTGTGGCCTACATACGGGATGGGACGAAACAACTTGAACAAACTAACCCGTGACCCAGTTAGAAACGTTCAATCAAGGCTTCAATTAGATTTCGACATTACATGTCTTTAAATGTTGAACGTAAATCCATAAAATTAATTATTAAGTACCGGATGTGCCCACAACTTCGGGTTCATGCAATTTTATGTAAAAAAAAGTGTGTGTGTACTTATGTACACGCGTTAGAAGTTATACTTCTTTGGCGTAACAAGATAAAAATCTTTTAAAAAATGTTATCTTTCGCCTTATTCTACGTTTGTAGAAAAAACGACACTAACAATAGAAAAAGGTATTTAATACATTGAAAGTTTTAATACAAAGAAATACAAACAACAAATACAAAGAAACAAAATGTTGACTATAGCTAACGTCAGGGTGTCGGTTTTCCGTGACGGTGTGCGCGCGCATCGTAATAACTTCAGGGTGTCGGTTTCTCGTGATGGTGTGCGCGCGCATCGTAATAACTTCAGGGTGTCGGTTTTTCGTGACGGTGTGCGCGCGCATCTTAATAACATCAGGGTGTCGGTTTTTCGTGTCGGTGTGCGCGCGCATCTTAAAAATTTACTCTCATCATTTTTCCCAAACGCACCAAAAGAAGTATAATTTCAAAAACAACGATGACCAAAGTCATCTGAATGTATTAAGTCCATTTACTTTTCTCTCGTACTGAAGTCTCGTCCTCATTAAAACTACAGTAACTTTTGATAGACCGAACCGATTTTAATGAAACAAAGACTAAATATTACTCGAAGATATGTTTTATGATTTCCTTAAAGAGATTTTATCATGAACGCTGTATTTTAGCAGTGATGCGTGTTCATACAAACAGACAGACAGACATTTGTAAAATTGATTCAAATGTATTTTATTACTTATTCCTAGAGCCTGGCAACATTTTTTTTACAAAAATCTAAAAGTACGTTAGATTTACATTTTTATATTTATTTATAAACTAGCGGGCCCGGCAGACGTTGTCCCGCCCTGATTATAAAAAAATCCTGGACAAATTATATACCAAAACGTTCTTCGTGAATCACTTTATCCACTGGTGAAAACCGCATAAAGATCCGTTCAGTAGTTTTTGAGTTTATCGCGAACAGACAGACAGACAGACGCGGTAGGGGACTTTGTTTTATACCATTTAATGATTTCTTTTGTACGTGTATATGTCACTGAACTCCTCCTAAACGGTTGAACCGATTTTGATGAAATTTTGTGTGCGTGTTCCAGTGGATCTGAGAATGGCTTAGATTCACAATTGGACCCGGTAGGTGGCTCTGCGGTTGACTTTTGAGTCATTCCATTTAAAATCGTCTAAAAATAAAAAAAAATGGTTGCTGCATGATTTTAGATTTTGATGAAAATTTGAGGGATTCATCTCTAGGGTCCCTAAGAATGAAATTTACACATATTCGATTTTTATGAGCACCCTTTTCCGAGCATTTAAATAAAAACTTTCAAAAATCGCCTTTTTTTAGCTTATTTAAAATTTCCTCAAAGTTTTGTCTGTTTAAAATTTTTTTCATTATTAAAGCGGAATCCTTAGGGGGACAGACTATAGTTTGATAAAACTCAATGATAATTTTGTTTATAGCGACCTACCATTAGCGAGAACAAACTAAAAATGAGTGTTTTTTACTAATTTTTCGTGAATTTCAAGCGACTCTAGCGACTAATCGGTTATGAGTTAAGAACTTCCGGTTGACAGGAATTAAGTACACATATCATAGACAAAATTTAGCCATTGATCGACCTGAGCAGCCCACTCTTTCTGGAAGAAAACTTTGCTTGAAGTTTTGAATTTTTAAAAAATCGCATTATTCAGCCTACAAAACGAAGGTGTCTACTGCGAGATAAAATTCTAAAATTTTCAGAATCTTTTGTTCTTACCTTTTTTTTTATATTATAATCTTATAAATTTAGTTTTGTCTGATAATTTTTTGCATGTAAATATAATTTTTGACTTTTTTATTGACCCACAGGTGCTTTTATCTAAAACCCTAATATATAATTTAGGAAAAAATAAAAAATATTGAGGTAATTTTTGCTGTCAAAAAACGACCGGTAAGTGCACTACACATTAAAATAACAAAACAAGCGATGCAGTCGTTCAAAGTTAAAGGTAAGAACAAAAGATTCTGAAAATTTTAGAATTTTATCTCGCAGTAGACACCTTCGTTTTGTAGGCTGAATAATGCGATTTTTTAAAAATTCAAAACTTCAAGCAAAGTTTTCTTCCAGAAAGAGTGGGCTGCTCAGGTCGATCAATGGCTAAATTTTGTCTATGATATGTGTACTTAATTCCTGTCAACCAGAAGTTCTTAACTCATAACCGATTAGTCGCTAGAGTCGCTTGAAATTCACGAAAAATTAGTAAAAAACACTCATTTTTAGTTTGCTCTCGCTAATGATAGGTCGCCATAAACAAAATTATCATTGAGTTTTATCAAACTATAGTCTGTCCCCCTAAGGATTCCGCTTTAATAATGAAAAAAAATTTAAACAGACAAAACTTTGAGGAAATTTCAAATAAGCTAAAAAAAAGATGATTTTTGAAAGTTTTTATTTAAATGCTCGGAAACAGGTGCTCATAAAAATCGAATATGTCTAAATTTCATTCTTAGGGACCCTAGAGATGAATCCCTCAAAATTTCACCCAAATCTAAAACGGTGCAGCTTTGCTGATTAGACGATTTTAAATGGAATGACTCTTTTAGGATTTGTTTGTTATCAAGACAGGACGTCTTCCGGGCCTGCTAGTTATATGTATAGCTTTCAGTGTATCGGTACTAATATCATGAAGATCTAGTAATTGCTTCTACTTAATTGTTTCACCGTCGTTATTTGCGCAAACAAAAGTGTAATTCGAAAAAAAAATACTTTTTATAGTTTATTTATACGAGTGCTCGTTCAGTGTTCGAACTTCGACGACGGAGAAAAAAAAACTTTTCCATTTTTTTATTAATAACACTAAAACTCGTCAATAGCTACAAAACCAAAAAGGAATGACGAAAATCGTCTGAAAAACATAGGAGGGAAAGGTTCTTAACTGTTAATTGTCAATTTATAGACAGATAGACGAGCAAGGTTTTAGGATACGCAATATTATATTATGACCTTTAGGAATGGAGTGATTATTATCAAAAGAGGTATGAAGTAATATTGCGGTTGGTCAGTGTGACCCGGAGTGATTGACCGCTTGGCGATAACAGAGATTGACTGATGCCCCGTTTCTGAGAGGTTAAACTATCAACAGTTATTAACTCAACAATGTTACCCCTAAAGATAAACCGTCAATTGGCCCGTTGAGTTTTACTGACGTTTATCGTATGACTGTGTGTTCAGAAACGCAATTTGACAAGTTACCGAACCGATAACGCTATTGAACAGATAAACTACAATTAAAGTACCTCAGAAACCGGGCATCAGAGAGGCCGAACTGTGAATGCCTATATAAGTGAGGTAAATAAATTATTATTAAAATCATAAGAAATGCGCAGGAACGGTGAAGTAAATTGCTAATATTGTTTACCAAGGAATTTTTTTAAACAAACTATATTTTTTCCTTCAGGATTTTAATGTTTTTTCATCTGTACATAAAATATATTATTTAGATAATAAGCAAAGCAGACGAAGCCGCGGGTATCAGCTAGTTGTAGATGCGAATGTGAGTTTAGTTATTTTAAGTACCCTTTTCCGCATTTTAGCTACTCAAATAATAAACAGCTAATCGTCATAAAATTTTGCATGCACTTGCTCAGAGGTACAAGATAAGATATTATAGGGGACTAGCTGTGCCCGCGACTCCATCCGCGTGGAACCTAATGTACAAAAACAGTGACTAATAAACTCATTTGGTTGTATTAAGTTCATTTACTTATCTAATTTTCTCTCGTACTTAAGTCGCGTCGTCATTAAAATTATAATAACTTTCGATAGAGTGGATATTTCCATGAAATTAAGATTAAATGCTACTCGAGGATATGCTTTATGATTTTTTTGGTGAGGTTTTGTCGTGAACGCAGTACTTTAGCAGTATTATATTATTTATTCCTAGACACCTGCAACAATTTTAACCACAAAAATCTAAAAAGTACAGACACGTTGGATTTACATTTTTATTATATGGTTGCGCCGCTTTATATATATCTGAAATTCCCGCATTATTGTGATCAGATCGTGACACTTTCCAGCCCCGCTCAATTACCCCTTCCTATGGCACATGCTTATTCGGTAGCGCGTCGGACGCGCCACCACTACTACCATTATTGTTGTTTCCGCGCCACACTATTATTGTTGTTTCCGCGCCGCGACTATTATTGTTGTTTCCGCGCCGCATCATTATTGTTGTTTCCGCGCCGCGCCGCATGCAAACAGTTTGAATTTTCGCCTGGTCGAGTGAGAAATAAACGCATAGCTCCGCATATATTGCGTGCCGACATACATTATAAACAATAAGTGTTGTGTGGGAGAAAACCCAGTGGAGAGCAACGAGAATCACCTAGCCGGCTAGTCACGTGGAAACTGCAGCGCGCGAGGTATGTGCCAAGTTTCCTTCCTACCCTTGTCTCCCTCGTCGTAGCTGATCGCAATAATTTAATATCAAATATAGCACCCCCCGCATATACAGTCCACTTAAATTAGCAAAGAAACCCTCGCCCTTCGGTGGTGTCGACAACGCAACGGCGCCACCATTATATGTATAGATATTATAGAATATAGAGCACCTTTATTGAGAAAAAGTACGGTTCCTGGAGGATAGTACAAATTTACATTAAAGAGAAGTATCGACACTGCGTCCAAAAGTTATTAATATTTGAAATAGCGGTTAATGTAGCCCTTTAATTCTACTTGTTAGAGGAAACATAACTCGATAATATATATATATAATTATATATATGTCAGAGTATATATGTAGAGTTTTTTTTTTTTTTTTTTTTTTTCCTTTTTTTTTTTTAAAATTTTTTTTATTTTTTTTTTTTTTTTTTTTTTTAATTTTTTTTTTTTTTTTTTTTTTTTTAAAAAAAATCATTAAATAAACACCTATTACCTGTAGAGCAGAGAGCACACGGATGGCATCGTCCTCCATTTGTATGTATTTTCACAACACGACTGGCACTATGAAATGAAACGACGACTTCTTCGATTCTTGTTTTAATAATGCTTTTACAAATCTCAGAGACAACGCTTATCACTTAGCGACAATAACAATAGATCTCACGCACTCGAAACAATAATGAATAATGAATGAATCTTGCACAACCTCTTACAAGCACTTATAAAGGAATCGCCTTCCTTCACCTACCGATAACCCAAGTGAAGGAAGTCTTAGTTTAACGAAGTACTTTAATCTACGAGTTTGTACATACTTACACTTTATGTTCGCTAATAATTGTAATTATAAATAAATAACGATTCTAATATCATACGAGCATTAAGAATACCTTGCCAGTATTGATTAACATAGAAAATAATAGATGGCGCTGTTAACAAACACCTGTGATAATTCGAATCTTCGGAATGCTCCGACTGCTGGATGCTCCCACTATGACATATATATTGTTTTCGAATGTTGAAAACCGGGCGCATATTTGTGTATGTGTTTCAACATACGTTTTATGTGGACTTCATATTCAGGTCTTTTGTGCAAACAACACAATGGTAGTCAGTTGCAAACATTTTAGTATTATTTTTATTGTGAAAACAAAACGTATTGTTGTAAACGTTGTTGTTTAAGTTTTATTTCGTACTCATGTTTTTTTTTTGTTTGTACAAACTTTCTAACCCCGAAATTGGTTTGTTGAAATTACCTATTTGCTTAATTCTTTTCTGTTCTGTTGATAATTGTGAGGACAAAGTTCGTATGTAAGAAAATGATTGAAAAATCTTATGGAAGAAATTAAAAAATTGAGCTAAAAAATTTCCATATAAAAAATCAGCTAGTTAGTAAGACAGAACAGAGCAGACATATCGTCAAAATCATTAACAAAATTGACAGACAGACAGACTAGCTTCTACCCGTGATTTCGTCCGCGTGAAATAGCTACTTTGGGCTAACGCTAACTTAACTCGCGACTTTGTTTACGTAGAAGGTTAAAATATTTTTAAATAATACCTACGTTAACCCCGATTTTGAAACTTTATTCATTAGTGCTATGCTCTTGTTGATCTTAGCGTGATGATATAACCTATATCCTTCATCGATAAATGAGCTACTTAATAGTGAAAGAATTTTTCAAATTGGACCAGTAGTTCCTGAGATTAGCGCGTTCAACCAAACAAACCCTCCATCTTTATAATATTAGTATAGAAATATGGATTTTATTAAATTTTCTTTTTTCTTCGATAACACATCCGTGCGAAGCTGCGTGGACAGCTAGATAACAATAGTTTTGGAGTGAAAGTAAAAGGAGACGTGAGCATAGGTATCACTACACGAAATAAGCCTTCTGTATTATTTGATCTATGCCCATATCCTAATAACTTTAAGGGCCATCTACCTAATCACCGTGTGTTTGCAAAACGTGCCATTACGAACTCATCTCGAGTTGTGAGAGCTTGAAGCGAACTTCACTAATGATTTAATTAAAAACTCGAAAATACAGAACCGCTCCGTTATTTAATACAACGTTATAATACCTGTTGTTTGTTTGTTTGTTGTTTTTATTTGGAAATGTATGTGTACTGTATATCTAAATTAATTTTAATTCACTCTGTCCGTGATTAACTAACAAAGTTATTGTTATTCTGTTTTGTTCAACACAGACTTTTAAACGATTTTTTTTTTCGAACTGACTACGCTATTGGCCTAACGCTATTCACAGCTTCATCTGACTATTAGGGTTAGCGCTTAAGGCTCATCGCCGCTTGGCAACAAACTCAGGGGTATCCGAGTTGTTGAACCTTGGCTTAGGCTATTGCCTTGGATGTAACACTGCGAAATTGTCTAAGCGAAACTAAGCTACTAGCACATGTGTATCGGCATGCGACTCTCATGAATTCAAACGTGTATTTCATGTCTGAAAACTGGCCTAATCTACCTTTTAAACCATTATATGGTTAATTTTACACAAGCTTTTGCCAGCAGCTTCGTTCGTTTTGTTTATTTATTATTACACCAGAGTTTTTATATATTTTACAATTATATTTAATTACAAATATATTTAATAAAAACTGACATAGTATAGTTGTCGTCAATCTCTTTGACCGCTCTGAATATAGCCGCAAGTTCGGGGTAATGCATAAAATATTCAGCAATTTAATATTGAGCAAATATATTCTTATAGGAATCAAATATTGGCAATTAATTATCCTTAAGTTGTCTCGATCTATACATACATATAATATAATACGTATTGATATCTCTCTGGGCATCCATAGATGCAGGGCGGTCAAAATGCTTGGAGCAAACTGTACATTATGTCTTAATAATAAGTAGTAAAATAACTGTTACAAAACAAAATAAAAAAAACCTTTTCCAAAAATTTTTTTTTTTTTTTTTATATTAATCAACGAGTTGTAGAGTTGACTTTGTTTTTTTTTTCTTTTTCTTTGTTATTATTATTATTTGATTATCTAGCCTGTATCACAGGTACTACCACTTTCTATTTTCGTATAGTAATTGTACTACTGTACTCTAATGTAATGTAGTGTTATGTTATTATTTCATTATTATAAATAGATTGTCTGTCTGATCGTACGTTAACGTCAGAAGCCTCTTATAAGAGCTGTTTTCAACTTATGTCTAGTAAGCCTAGACATGTTAAGTCAAAAACTCTATTAATTCGGTTATACAAATAAGGACCTAAATAAAACTGAAATTTTCTTAAGAAAATTGTGTTATGGTTCGGAACATCATGAACATTATTTTTTCTCAAACTAGTATTGCGGTTGATATCATAGGGTTAGGTATGTTGCCGCATTATAATTCCTCTGATAAAGAGTTGTCTGACCGTCAGAACGCAACATACGGTATACAATTCTGATGTGGAGAACCTGTAAGGCTTGAAAGAGATCACCTTTAATAATGCTCTTTGTGGTCTTTCTAATCGTAGCGTTAGAGTTTTACGAGCGCCCCCCAGGCCGTGATACATTTATGCAGATTTGACCTATCTCTCGAGAACATTTCTTTCCTACGGAATGATAAGTACTCTATGTGTTTTTCTGTAGTCCTGACATCATGTATGCACATTTTCATAGTGACCAATAGTGATACAAATGCCAAATTTATAATATTAATAAGGACGGAAATGTTCCTTGAAACATATGGAATATTATTTATGGAAATAAAGTTCCTTGTGAACACAAATAGCGATGGGAGTTGCTAGAAATCGTCATAATAGGTCTTTACCTATGAGGACGCAGGACTCAAAATAGTTTGCTGCGTTGTTTATGGGTGTTTTGAGGTTAGGTTGGTTTCTCTTTCTCGACTTTATTGACTTTGGCTTGCTTACGGATTTCGGACTAGTTTAATCATCTGACTTGGCTTGTTTCTTGGATTGACGTGGATTCTTTTCTTGTATCGACTTGGCTTTGTTTTTTCGGATTATTCTCTTGCCTTTTGACGACCTGGCGCGCTGACTGGACTTGGCTCTCTTGCCTCTTGGCTTGCTGGATGACCTTGGGGTCTCCAGCAAACCATGAGCGCGAAGCGCATTACGCAGAAGCGGGTGAGTGTGTCGGTGGACTCCGACACGAAGGTGGAGGAGCGGAAGGCTCCTAAAACAAACAAATTTCAGCGGGGAACCGCAAGGCGTATCAGCCGCAACGTCGGCGGTGGTCGCGACATAATGGGGGAGGCCGACGGGTCATTTGACCGGGCCTTGGCCGGGAGTCTGAGCGGGGCGGAGTCAGAGGCCTCGACTACAGGCTCGATTGCTACTCCGGCTGCCGGATCCAAGGCCGGCTCCAAGGCTGCCTCCAAGGCGGGATCAGCGGGGAGTTCCGAGGCAGAGCCTATCGACGTAGAGGACTTGGACGCTTTTACGTTGAAGGCTCTGGCGGGAGTGAAGATGACGGCCATCCTGGAGACCGTCAAAAAGTCTAAAAACCTGTCGGGGCCTTGCATCAAGGTCCTGAAGGAAGCGGCGAAGTCCCTACGGGAGGTGGTGGAGGCCCTTGCAGACCGCACGGAGTCTCAGGAGACGCGGAAGCTCCAGAGGGACGTCAAGAACCTCCGCCGCCAGGTCGAAGACCTCAAGGCGGAGACTCTGGCGTGGAAGCAGGAGGCCAACGCCAGAAGGCAGATGCCCCCGCCTCCTGCTCCCGTAATGGCGTCGACGGAGCCTCCCGCACACCAGTGGGAGGAGGCCCTCGCCGGGGCTGTGTCTCGCCTCGAGTGCTCCCTCCAGACGTCGTTCAGCAACATGTTGAACGCACGTCTGGAGAGTCTGGCGAGTCGTCTCCCTCCAGAGGCTTCAGTCCGCCCCCCTCTGGCGGCGGACAAAAAGAAGGGAGGAGCGGCCAGCGTGGCGAAGACCGCGCCGGCTGCGAAGGTGCCTCTGGCCCCTGCAGTTGCCCCGCTAGGGCTCAATTGGGCCGACCTTCCGGCTCCTGCGGCGGCGCCATCTGAGGCGGGGTGGGCAACCGTGGTGGGCAGGAAGAAGAAGCCTGCCCCGCCCAAGACTGTTGCGGCCGTCGCGGCGCCCCCGAAGGCGCCTCCAAAGCCGCCGGCTAAACCACCAGGGCCGAAACTACCGTCCGTCCCCCAGTCGGCTGCGGTCATTGTAACGTTACAGGGTGCCGCAGCCGAGAGGGGGATCGGCTATAGAGAGGTCCTGGTGAAGTCCTCGTGGTCAGGCGCATCAGGAGGTTGGGCCTCAGGGTGGCCCTCGAGAAGACCGAGGCCCTACTCTTTCATGGGCCTCGGCGAGGGCCACCACCGGGAGCCCACATAATGGTGGATGGCGCCCGGATCAGGTTGGGGACCCAGATGAAATATCTGGGCCTCACCCTGGACGGGCGCTGGCGGTTCGAGCCCCATTTTGTGGGGCTCGGACCACGAATTGCTGGGGCGGCGGCGGCACTTGGCCGGTTGCTCCCTAATATAGGGGGGCCTGGCGCCGGGTGCCGCCGACTCTACATGGGAGTCGTGCGGGCGATGGCCGCCTACGGGGCACCGGTGTGGGCCGACGCCCTCGGTGCCGCCAACGTGCGCGCGCTGCGTAGTGCGCAACGCACGGTGGCACTGAGGGCGATCCGGGCGTACCGCACGGTGTCCTCGGCGGTGGCTTTTGTGCTCGCCGGCTCCCTACCCTGGGAGCTGGAGGCAGGAGTTCTTGCCGCCGTGTACGAGTTCACGGCGGCGAGAAGACGAAGGGGGGAGCCTGCGGCTCCCAGGGAGATAGAGGCGGAGAGACGGCGTCTCAGGGGAGACGCTGTCGAAAGATGGAAGCAGGACCTGGCGGACGAGCGGTTCGGGCAGTTTACCGTAGACGCCGTCCACCCGGTCCTGCGGGAGTGGTCAGAAAGGGAGTGGGGCTCCCTGACGTTCCGAATGGTGCAGTTACTCACCGGACACGGTTGTTTCGGGTGGTATCTGCACCGGATCGCACGCAGGGAGCCAACCGCCGCCTGTCACGAGTGCGGCGCTGTCGAAGATACCGCGCAGCACACTCTGTCTGAGTGTGCTGCGTGGGGGGAGCAGCGCCGCATTCTGGCGGCGGCGGTGGGAATGGACTTATCACTGCCGAGCGTGGTTTCGGCCATGCTCGGCAGCGAACAGGCTTGGCGAGCGATGTCCTCCTTCTGCGAGGACGTCATCTCGCAGAAGGAGGAGGCGGAGAGGGCCCGCGAGGCAGATCCTCAAAGTGGCCCTCTCCGCCAAAGGAGGACAGGCAGGAGGAGGCGGCGCTTTGCCCAACTCCTCCCGCCACCGTAGCCAGACCTGAGGGGGTGGGCTGGGGGGCCCAACTCCTCATTGCACAGGTCCGGCGGACGAGGGGGGGCAGCTGGTGTGTACCCGGTCTGTCCCTCTATAGGTAGGAGCCCGGCGGTCACCTTCCACCGGGCGGACCGTGGGGACGGCTCTACAAGGTTGAGTAGCATGTACGATCCCTTGCCGCCCCCACAAAACGGTCTGTCGGTACACCGTGGGGTTTTACTCCGTGCGAGTCGGACATAACCCACTCTCTCCCCCGGGAGGGTGGATATCCATAAGGGATTTCCCCACGTTAAAAAAAAAAAAAATCAAATTAATTTTATTTTAAAAACATGGAATTCTTTTTCCAAAAGTAGTCATTTGTTTATTGATTAGTGTTACATTTTCATCGCATTTCAATCTTTTTTGTCATCATGGATACGTTAAAAATTCGAGTAATTATGGAACATGAGTACCGTCGTGGCAGCAACGCGGCATAAGCGGCACGCAACATCCAACGACGTTTACGGAGCTAACACTACAAACCAACGCACCACCTGTTATTGGTTTGCTCGCTTCCGTTCTGGGAATTTCGACCTGAAAAATGAACCTCGCGGTCGTCCGAAGACTATGGTCGACAATGACGAATTAAAGGCAATTGTGGAAGCTGATGACACACAATCTACGGCTGAATTGGCAGCAGCTTTCGACGTTAGCGTCAAAACAATATTGGTCCATTTGCGTCAAATTGGCAAGGTAAAAAAGCTTGACAAATGGGTGCCCCACGAACTCAATGATCGCCAGCGCGAAGTACGCGTCGAGACGTGCCTTGCACTGCTCAACAGACACACAAATGAAGGAATTTTGAACCGCATTGTTACCTGCGATGAAAAATGGATTCTGTTTGATAACCGCAAGCGCTCAGCAAGTTCGTTGGATCCTAGTTCAGCACCTAAACAATGCCCTAAACGAAAACTTACCCCTAGAAAAGTGATGGTCACTGTTTGGTGGTCTAGCGCCGGTGTGATTCATCACAGCTTCTTACCAAACGGGATGAGCATTACTGCAGATGTGTACTGTGAATAACTGAACACAATCATGGTGAAGCTGGCACATCTCCAACCAGCATTGGTCAATCGCTCGTCTCCGCTGCTCCTGTACGACAACACGCGACCTCATACTGCACAGCAGACGGTCTCCAAGTTGCAAGAACTGGGGTTGGAAGTTCTCCGTCATCCGCCCTACTTACCAGACCTTGCGCCTACAGACTACTACTTTTTCCAGAATTTGGATAACTCCTTGGCGGGAAAAAAATTCAATACCCGAGAGGCAGTACAAAATGCCTTTGAAGAATTTGTTGCCTCCCGTCCAGCTGATTTCTTTAAGAAGGGCATCAGTAAACTGCCACTGCGTTGGCAAAGATGCATTGATTGCATGGGTAATTACTTCGATTAATTCAAATAAAAAATACATGAAAAAATTAGTTTAAATTTTTTCATACAAAACGGCAATTTCATAGGTAAAGACCTAATATAATGCCTGTGCGTCTGAGTATAAGCGATGTTTCCTTCACGCTTAAGGCCGCAACAATTGCTTGTGCAATGTACATAGATTCGTGTGGCCATAATTCGAAGTCTTATCGAGATATGTCAGTGTCTACCAGCAAAACTTACATCATGCTTCGAACCCTTCATAATACATTTTCTTTGAACTCGTAGGAATTAAAACTTCATCCACGACCCGATATTAAATTTCGCTACGAACAAGCGATCACTCATCGAAAGATTTACAGCAATACATAATTTAACTTAATTAAAAATTCTAAAACATTAAACCAAATTACAATACAATTTATTTGTAAATCCCGTTTGATGTGTCCAATGTATTTTTTTCTTCTTCTAATTGTGGCTTATTTGCATTCTAAGTGGAAAATTAAATGCAACGTTTACTAGAGCGTTTCACAAAATCTTATTGTATTTTATATAAAGTTTAAATTCCTGTGTTTAAATTACACTTTAATATATTGTATTTTTCAGTCGTTTTACGATTCTACTTAGCAAAGAAGCGCTTGTTTAACTCTCTTGGAATGAAGCTTTGTCACTGTTAAAATGCAATCTCTTGTATTATTTTTGGTTATTTACCAGCTAGCTACGATCCGCGGTTTCGTTTGCGTTATATTAAAACACAGGTCGGCTTAAACGGGTTACGTATGAAGTAGGACTGTTGCGTAGATTCGACCTCTCTCACATAGGCATTCACAGTTCGGGTCCTCTCGATAATGCTCAGTTCAAGTGCTTTACATTGGACGAGCAAACCACGATCAGCCATTGGAACTCCACGCGGCACCAAATTGTGTTTAACATATAGCATTACTTCGTTAGTTCGTATGGTAATTACTCCGCTCCTAATGGTTGATGCGTGACGTTAATTAGCTAATAAGCTTTACCAATAAATACGCTAATAAATACAAAAAGAACCGTCCAAAGCTGACTGATATTTCTAGAGATGGTCGTATTCAAACAAACAGGAAAATAATATTTTACGCTTTTGTATACCAAAAAGTCGTGGATGTCTAGTGGTTTTACCGGTGGAATATCAATCCGATGTCCGCAGGTTCGAACCCCGGCATGTACCAACGAAATTTTCAATTTTCGAAATTGGTAACACTATCGGCTGACGGTGAAGGAAAGCATTGTGAGGAAACTTGAAACTGTGAAATGGTTTTTGTAGTACATAGAACTGTTGATTTCTCAGAGTTTCAAATCGCCAATACGTCGTGGGCTGGCGTGGTGATTACGCCCATACCTTCCTTCGGGAAGAGGCCTATGGCCCTCTAGTGGGTCTCTTATAGGTTGATGATGATACTAAAAAAGGCTTGAATTGAAGCATCTCATCTTAAATACTATGTTGTAACTTATTTGATCGTAATTTTAATTAACTACTGTACATTATTTATTTATTTCCATTGTACATTTCGAACACTAAAAACAAGTCTTGATAAACAAATGTATCTGAGTGAAGCGATAATGACTCAGTAGTAAGCTCATACGGATATCGTGTCGATTGACGTCAATTTGAGCCATTGCGAATGGGCTTATGAAGCGGCGACGAATATTATTATAATAAAACGGTAGCATGATGGTTTTAGAGTTTTCTCTCCGTCCGCTCCATTACTATATTCAAGTTGAAATTCTGTTGGCAAGCACTTGTTGCTGTGTTTAACATCTTAAACACCGTTATTTAACATCCGATGAAATTACGATGAAACGCCATAACCATTATGACCATAACCATAGATCAATGTAATTTTATACACTTCAACACAGTGATATCTATCATTACATAGTATAAAACAAAGTCCCCTACCGCGTCTGTCTGTTCGCGATAAACTCTAAAACTACTGAACGGATCTTTATGCGGTTTTCACCAGTGGATAAAGTGATTCACGAGGAAGGTTTTAGTATATAATTTGTCTAGGATTCTTTTATAATCAGGGCGGGACAACGTCTGCCGTGCCCTCTAGTTTATACATATAATAAGAATGTAAATCAAACGTGTCTGTACTTTTTAATTTTTTGTGAAAAAAAAATATTTTTACCAACCCTCCCGATGAAATAACGGCAACGAACGATCAGCCTGTCTCTCCAAACAGAGCGTATTCACGCCCATGCCCGCGTAACCGCAGATCACGCCGCCATGGTTTGGGGGTCAATTTCGCTCCTGCACACCAGATTAGGCCCCTTTCGGCAGCGGCTCAAGCCTAGGTCCGTTTCTCGCAGAAAACTGACGTGAAGTAACAGCGTTTGCATTGTTGCGTTTCTTTCGGTCACTGAGAGTGCCGGATAACCCATCTCCCCTCCCCCTCCCTCCTTCCCCACTCCCTCTTCGCCAAACACAGGGTGGCAACGCACTTGCGACTCTTCTGGTGTTGCAAGTGTCTATGGACGGTGGTGATCACTTAACGTCAGGTTACCCACCAGTTCGTTTGCCTCTTATGACATAAAAATAAAAAAAAAATCCCTAGGCGCAGAGCCCTTGAGTGCACTGTTCGCGCGATACAATGGCACAAAATCTTACATCACAGCGACAACGTTACACATATCATCTCCACACATGTGCACGCATACACGCTTACACATGAAAGTGGAAGGGTTTTTTTTCCCTTATCAAACTGAAATAGTTTTGAAAATTACCCGATACGAAATATATATATAAGAGTTGTAGAGGTATGTATGCTTTGTACACATATATGTTTCAACAACTCATATATGTATGAATATTTAGCTTAGCTTAGGTTAGCTCAGATAGGTCGCGAATTGCATGTATCAGGCAACAGCCCAAGCCGAGGTGTGCCGTGCACCCTTGAGCTAGTTGTCAAATAAAATCGGCTGAGTACCTTAAGCGCTCGACTTAGTAGTCCGGTGAAGCTGTTAAGACCTAGCTAGGTCAACAGAGTAGTCAGTTCGAAAAAAAAAGTGGAAAAAATTGTTAGAAACGTCTGTCTGTTTGTTTGAATAGTAAATGCTAAGTACTGAGTTTATGGTAGTTATCAGAAAGAAAGTAGTAAAGCATATCCTCGAGTTTTGTTTCAGTAAAGTCGGTTTACTCTTAGAGAAGTTATTGTAATTTTAATAACGACGCGACTTAACAACGAGAGAAAAGTAAGTAAGTAAATGGAATTAATACATTCAGATGATTTTATTAATCACTGTTTTTTTTAACATTAGGCTCCATACGGACGAAGTCGAGGGCATAGCTAGTTATAAATAAAATATAATTCCTTAAGCACTATTGAAAATCTTATCTAAATTTAAATACCGTACCAAAACTTTATTAGCGTAGATACGTATTTATATAAATATATTATTTTGTATTATTAAATACTTAATTATTAAATGCGACATAATAATGGTATGGCCTCAAAATAATGTACGCTAATATATCTGGCAAAACGTATTCGGTTCACCTGCGACGTCGCTATAATAGCCACAGAATTAGAGTTTATGGAATGGCCTTTTAAATGTCAACATATAATAATTTAAATGTATGTACCAGTTTTAAAATATTATTCTCACGACGCGTAATAAAAGGATAAGAGGGTGTATTGATTTTTTAAAATACTTTATGGGTTTTCACTGAAACATTCAAATCGTACTAATAGTTCCTGAGATTAGCGCGTTCAACCAAACAAACAAACCCTCCGGCTTTATAATATTAGTATGCATTTATTAATTGGTGGTAAATGGGTTTTATATCAAATGCCATCAGAAAGAAAGAGAAAAAGTAAATGCTTATATTTTATTATTAAATTAGGTTCCGCTATTGGCCTCGCTCGTCGAGGACAAGGAAGAAGGAGAGGTGCCTGGCACCATCTAAGGCCCCCGTAGCACGCCTTTAGGTGACGGACACGGGGGCGTAAGAAAGGCCCGAGATGTTGAAGGACGGTCTTCTCCATCGCTTCCTAAAAGAGGTATAGGAAGAGAACGCCTCTGTAATCCTGCTGACTTTTCCCAATACAGACCTGTTTTTATACTTCCTTTTTTATCTAAAGCGTTAGAACGACTTGTTCATAAACAACTCTCATCATTTTTGCTTATTAATGATATTTTAAATCCGTTTCAATCAGGTTTTCGCTCCGGTCATAGTACTGTAACGGCGCTAGTAAAGGTCTCTGATGACATACGCCAGGGCATGGAAAATCAAAAGGTGACAATACTTACCCTTCTTGATTTTAGTAATGCTTTTAATACTGTTGATTTTGACGTTCTTCTAGCATTACTTAATACTATAAATTTGGCAGCTTCTGTTGTAGATTGGTTTCTTAGTTACTTGAAAGGACGTCGTCAGCGTATCCGGATCGACGACAAATATTCACAGTGGTGCGACATTACCACTGATGTTCCACAAGGAGGTGTACTCTCTCCTCTGCTTTTCTCAATCTTTATTAATTCTATAACTAATTCTCTCTCCTCCTCTTTTCACTTATATGCGGATGATCTGCAGATTTATTACCAAACACCAGTGATTGACTTATCTAATGCAATAGACATCATGAATTCAGATCTACATAAGGTAGGACACTGGGCCGAATCCCACGGACTGTCCATTAATCCCAACAAATCCCAATGGTAGTACTACTCATTGGTAGTACTAGGCAACCGCACAAGATAGACTGGAACTCGTTAGCACCCATCTGTTTGAATAATGTTACAATTCTCTATTCCACCACAGCCAAAAATCTAGGTGTAATCTTTGATAACAATCTATCATGGAAAAATCACGTGAGTGAAGTCAGTAGAAACATATTTGCTTCTATGAGTTCTTTGAGAAGAATGCGCAATTTATTACCGACATCGACTAAGGTCATGCTTGCAGAGTCATTACTTTTGCCTATCATTGATTGTGCTGATGTCTGCTACCTGGACGCTAATGAGGAATTGATTAATAAATTGGAGCGGCTACAGAATGCATGCATTCGCTTTATTTATGGACTTAAAAAATTTGATCATGTGTCTGAATACCGCTCAAAGCTTAAATGGCTACCCATTCGGCATCGACGAAACAGTCACATCTTGTACCTCCCGTATAACGTTCTTCATAATCCCAATTCTCCTCCCTACCTACAAAATAAATTCGAGATGTTAGGTTGCAGAGATTCTTCATCACGCCGTCTATGCTCTCAACATTTACTCAAATTCCCTATCTGTCACACTAAATTTTATAATAAACCATTTGCGGTTCAAGCCGTACGCCTATGGAACGCACTCCCTTGTGATATTAGGCAGGCAAGATCCGTGAAATTATTTAAAAAATATCTCCACCGGCATTACCTCTCGCTGTCGTAATATAACTATTCTATTGCGTCATTTCTTTTTTTTTCACTTTTAACTATAGTTTTTGTAATTATTTTTGTCTATTTATATTGCCACCCGGTAGGTTTGAAAATAAAATGTCTCCTTAGGTTTGCCTGGAAGAGATCGCTCTAAGCGATAAGGCCGCCTAACTGTACACATATTGTAAACTGATATCTAATTTTGTATATTTTCAAGGTGTGTGCAATAAAAAGTTTTATTATTATTATTGTCTCTTCCCGAAAGGAGGGTGCCTAACATCTGCAGGGACCCGAGCGCGTGACCAGGGACGCGGAAAAGCTTGGTAATCGTAATCTCACACGACCCTGGCTCACATACGCGCTGAGCGGCTAGTGCAGTTTTAGCAAGTAGGAGTCTGGCATAACCCTCTCACTGTCCTACGACGGTGGGGAATGGGGGGGGGGGGTTGGTATCCAATGTAGTCGCTCGTGTTAATGTAAGATTAACCTATCCGTCAAGAACAGAATTTGTTTACCGAATGAAATGTATCCTATGTGCTTTTGTGTATTGCTGACAACTTGTATACAAAATTGTATAATGATAGGTTGAGTAGTTAAAGCGCGGAAGTGTAACAAACAAACAAACTCACAATCGCATTTATAATATTGATAAGGATGGCTCATAAATATTTTCATACTACGCTCTTAACGATTCCTGTACGACTGTATGTCTGTTTTGATACGTGTTTCGTGTCTCGTGTCGTTGCGTGTGATCTCGTTACATCTTAAACAACATACGATTTATCATTTTAATTAATTAAGGGAATAAACGTAAATTAATTATTTTCCGTGTGGAAAACCTAACCATATGTCATGCATAAATGTGTTTATTATGTTATTTTTTATGTATTTATGGTGAATATAGTAAAATATGTTAGTGACTGTGATTGATCCATACACATGTGTGTAGTTGTAGACTAGACTAGACAGGCCCATCTGTCGTGACATGCCAACCAGTAAATCAGAACCGGCTGATCATTATTTGTAATGGATGCTTTTATGGGTGTGCATTGGTAATATTTGTTTGAATAGCAACCAGTTCACAGATTTATAACAAAAATTATATCGAAGAGAGACTTGATTATCACAGTCGTTTAGAAGTCATTCAGTTTGATAATACATAGTGACAGTCAAAAATAGCATATTTTTCTATATTACTAGCTAATATTCGTGACTTCATCTACATTGTCTTACATATGCGCATCACACCGTTTGCTCCACTTCTTCGTATCAAGAAAACAAATCGCTAAACGCGTAGTTGTTACAAAAATCATAGGTTTTTGAAACTGTAACAACGATGTAATAAATAGAAATATCGAATTTTTTTTAGATTATGACCAAGTCTAGGTCTAAGAGATGATACAAAAAAACTGAACGACATTTATTTAGTAGTTTTCGAGTGATGTCCACACAACTGCAGACCTCATTTTATTTAATTAGATTACTTAGTTATTTGAGGTTTACTTAGAAACCACTGTTAAAGTTATTCGAATTTATCAAATAACTTTTCTGTTATTTAATGTTTCAGCTCTCGTTTAGTAATTGTAATCATAACAAATTACTCAATCATAAACAGCTGAATACGTAATAGATGAAAAGGTTTTCAACCATCGGTATATTCGTTGGTTGTTAATTCCGCCTGGCTAGCTACGACCCTAAAGTTGATAACCTCTACGTATAGTGTGTTTGCCATCTTAGAGCAAATCGACATTTACAAGCGCGTTAACGGTCAACATCTTTTATAATATCAGACGATGCACACAAATGAAATAACTTCTTGACCAGTAGCAGCCATGAACTAGTTTCTTCTCGTTTATCATTTCGTAATTAAGTACTCAATTAAGTCGTCCTTAAGATGATCGTAGTCCTTATAATTATTAGAAATTCCATATTATTAATTTCGATTTGTCGTATAATTTGTTTGTAATATTAACTGAGCCAAATTTCAAATTATTTTTATTATTAATTAATTTCATAAACTTTATCGAATACTGTAAATTTTGTGTCTGCACTTTTCACACGTCGGTATAAAATATTATTGGAAGCGACTAATAATAAGATGAAGAATATGTCTGTCTGTTTGTGTACACATCACTAAAGTTTAACGCTTACAATAAAACGTCACCGAGTAAATCATAAAGCATGTTCCGAGTAACATTTAATCTATGTTTCATTAAAATCGGTTTACTCTATCAAAATATATTGTAATTTGTACGAAAATGTGAGTCAAGTACGAGAGAAAAGTAGGTAAGTGTACAATATGTAGATAGTGTACATAAAACTTCAATCGAATCATACGTAAATACGAGTAAAGGCTTTATATATAGGATTTTATATGAATATTAATTAGGATCTAAGTAACAGCAACGCTTTTTTATAAGAACACACTTATTGATAAAGATATATTACATAAAAGTCACTATCCTACACTATTCGATCTTAAGTTTAGCGTCTCATCTCATACCTCCAATGTTACCTGAAATTGTATCCGGCACAATGAGAATTACTAACTTCATTATGGTTATGTAATTAGTAATTCTGTTTCTAGAGGAACTTTGCTTTGTGACTATTAGATACATTGCAGTCTCTGGAATATTCTCAGCGTAATGTTTGAACAATAATTATATAATAAGTTTATGAACTTTATTAAACAAGACTATATAAGATTTATGCTTTAAATCACTATTTTATAAATTGTTTGGTAAAATTACCAGATTCTAATTGTGCATCCGTAGGTTATCATTACATAGTATAAAACAAAGTCGCCTACCGCGTCTGTCTGTCTGTCTGTTCGCAATAAACTCAAAAACTACCGAACGGATTTTCATACGGTTTTCACCGGTGGTTAGAGTGATTAATGAGGAACGTTTTAGTATATAATTTGACAAGATTTTTTTCATAATCAGGGCGGGACAACGTCTGCCGGGCCTGTTAGTTGTCAAAATAGACAGTGAAAATATAATCATATATCTAGTGTTACTGGCATTTTTGTTCCAAAGAACAGAGTAAACGACATGGAGCAACTAGATGTTGTCAAATCTATATATATATATCTCTTCTGTCCGTGTTTATTTGACTGAACTCCTCCTAAACGGCTGGACAGATTGTTCAGCAGCTGAGTGTTCAGGTAGATTCAAGAATGGTTTAGATTTACAATTGGACGCGTTGTGGTTGAAATTTAGGATTTCTTTTATTATCAAGACAAGACAATGTCCACCGGGCCCGCTTGTAGATGCATAATGAATATATAAAATCATACAATATATACCTTAGAAGTACCCAATTACGTTTGTTTCTTAAAGATTCGAAGACCTAATTGTTCTTCGACATTTATCAAGCGCTCAATAATTAATTTTAAGAACTTACTGTCAGTCGTGTATTTGTAATAAAAGATGCAGTACAAAGCTTCCTTACAACCTTACCATATGTAGTCTTGAAAAACTCTGAAAAAAATATACAAATTACCCATTAAAGGAAATCAAATTTTCGGTGGTAGAGCTACGTTGAAGCTATTACTGGTTTCAACATGAATGGGCCAGCTCGCCCGGGGTAGTACCACCCTCTCACAGAAAACCGACGTGAAGTAACAGTGCTTGCATTGTTGCGTTTCGTTCGGTCAGTGAGAGCGCCGGAGACCCACCTCTCCTCCCCTTTGCCCCTCCCCTTCCCCCTCATTCCCTCTCCTTCCAAACACAGGCTGGTAACGCACTTGCAACTCTCCTGGTATTGCTAGCGTTTATGGACGGTGGTGATCATTTAACATCAAGTGACCCACCTGTTCGTTTGCCTCCTATAATATAAAAAAAAAAAAAATCAAAACTGACACAGTATTATCACATTGATTGATTGATTTTTATACAATAAAGTAAACAAATACTGTAACATCCAGGACTGTAACCCATGGGAAGCAAGACACAAGATCCATTCATGGCTTCAAACTTTAACTTATATTAACACTGAAGAGCTTTTAAAAGTGATCATATGACATAACAGGTATCTCACATAACCATACATAATAGGACATACACACGAACATACACGAGCGCGGTTAAAACGCTGTAAATCGGATATACAAATCGTCCTGTAGTAGAAATCCACAAGACAGGCCTCGAGCCTAGTGTGGAGATCAATGTATAATAACATAATTAGAAAGAAACTTTGTTATATTATCTGGTGACGCCGCGATTGTCAACGTCACCGTATGCGTGCGGGTGTGGGGGTATCTATATTCAATTTAAGTGGACTGTATATGCGGGGGTGCTATTTTGATATTCAACTATTGCGATCAGTTACGACTAGGGAGACCAAGGTAGGAAGGAAACTTGGCACATACCTCGCGGCGATGTAGTCTCCACGTGGCTAGCCGGCTAGGTGTTTCTCGTTTCTTTCCACTGGGTTTCCTCCCTCACAACACTTATTGTTTATAATATATGTCGACACGTATGTAGCGATGCGTTTATTTCTCACTCGATCATGCAAAAACTCAAAATGTTAGCATGCGGCGCGGCTTGGCGCGGACACAACAAGACTGTCCGGCGCGCAAACTACTCGACGATAGCAGTCGAAGTAACACACTGGCGGCAACAGTCGAACACTGGCGGCCGCAATCGAAACTAACGGCGCGAGCGTCGCGCTCGCTGCGAATAAGCATGTGCCATAGTTAAAGGGAAATGTGATGGCGTGACCTGATCGCAATTAATTGGTCGGGCTTCAAAGTGGCATAATTTAATCCATAATGCGGGAATTTTCAAACATACATAAAGCGGCGCAACCATTATCAATATATGTAAGCCTATGATAAGTTGTTTGGCAATAAATATTTTATTTATTTATTTATTATTTATTGATTGAAGCCAACCTACATATCAGATGATGAAAAATAACTTCAGAAAAATCTACAAAAGTAGATATAATAAGACATACGTTAAACCACTTGCGGCTTACATATGAACTACTGCACGTAATCCAACCGATTTCAATCAAAATACATCTTGGAATGTGCCGTAGTTTTTAACACAAGACATTATCCTGGAAAACAGTTTCGAATAACCACATAATTATTAAATTACAGCATGCAGTATACAGGATGACTGGTTAAAGAGTTGCAATATTCTCACAGATTACTCATTACTTGCGTGTCGTTCTAAATCAATAAAAAATAGGTGCTCATTATTTGACCTAATTATCTCGAGAAACGCAAAACTGATATACACTTAACGTCAAGTGATTTACGCAAAAACGAACTGGTGTAATAAATACGGAAGTGATGAATCACACCGTGTCGCTCACTCCAGGCTGCGCCCCGCACCATGGCCCAAGCCTCGTTTCCCTTTGTTCGACCGTGCGGCATTCCGACAATTAGCAGTTACGTGATTAACCTTGAAAAGCGCTCCTTTAATTTTGTTCATTTAACCCAGGTGTGATTTTTTCACGTTTAAAGGTATCGTTCTCAGACTTTTAAAAGTTTTAGAATAAACTTTAACTAAGATTCTCTTTGTTGTTTATTAGTATTTATTTTGATATTATTTTTTTATATGTTAAATGTGACCATGAACTACCACACGATTGAAAGGTTGTCACCTTATAAACATTCACCTCGTATGTGATTATTATGAAGAGTATGTAGGAGCTTCGGCTCACTACTAGAACATTCCAGACTAACACGGACATCGTAATAATAAGACTTGGAGAGTGTAAAATAAACTGTGTATTAAAATTATTATAAAAGCTATTTATACAGACATGCGACATTTCATTTATGTGTTCAATTGTTTGAACGATATTCTATTTACAATATGTACAAAAGTTTCAGCCAGTATGCCAGAGAGGATGACATTCTCGGTAGCTACATGATTCCCCCTCAAGCGAAGCGTACCGGCATCTTGATGCTTCGACCGGAACGTGTCTTCTGTAGGGTGATTGGCTCGGAAGTAGCGTTGCCTAGAGTAGTGCTTGGTTGATCCACTTCGTTGAAACCGTAGGCAGGTTTTAAACGATCGATGGATGCGATTGCTTCTCTAGTAGGCCATTGTAGTGAAAACTTTTGTAAAGTGCTTTGTAATGGAGGTTTGTTGAGAGCGACGACACGTAGGAAATGATATTTTAATGGCTGAAGATCTGCTTGAACGAAAAATTTTATTTTGTTAGTGATGCGTAGTCTAAATGAGTCTGTAGTCTCCGCAGACGTGAAATGTCTCCGTTTTTCTTCTTGGCGACAAAATGGGCTTGACCAGGGACAGTTGCTGGGTCTGAATAAGCCTCGATTCATCATGTGTTCCGATTCGACAATTTCATCGCGATGTTGCGCGGTATTGCCGTGCACGGCAGTGTATCGTTTGACCAGTCGTTTCGACATAGTGTTCGACGTTTTGATTCGAACGTAATTAATCGAAGTAAATGGCGTACCTGGGAATTCAATATGTTGCGATTTGACAATCCAGGGTTGATACTGCGTGTGGTTTCGTGAACCGAGATGCGTGCAGGAACTTTGAGAGTTTTGTCGTGCTATCAATAAGCTGTCGGCTTTCGAGATCGACGATCAGCTGATGATATAGAAGAAAATCGTCTCCGAGTATTTGTTGTCAGTCTAGCTGTAAGTGCTGTTCATACGGTACCAGTGTTTGATCACACCATTGCTTTGTGCGTGGTACGGCGTCGTATGCACTCGTTAGACTGTTCGACTTCCTAGTGATGTGTTAGATGCGGTAGTTACGTTCCTCGCTGGTAGATTACTGGCAGGGTAAAATGCATCGTCTTGCATTCTTGCCAAACCGTCGATGAGAGTAGCATCATGGTGACGGCGACGTAGTCTTGCAGGAATCTCGCGAGTGAAAATTGTAATAAGCTTGCGTTTACAGGATAGGAATAACCGTTTCATAACTTGGCATCGTCCTTCCTGTGTTTTTTTTGCGTGGTTACATCACTGTAGCTGCGGCGGCAATATCACGTGAGCGTGCGTGATAGAACTCGGCATCCTGTCGAATGATGAGGCTCTGATGCGCGGAAATGCGTCGCGGCGACGGCGTTAACGTTGTAAGAACCTCGGCATCATCTCGGGAGCGCGCGGAACGCGAGATCACCAAATGTAGGAGTCTGAACTAACTTCTGAACATTTTCCGTTGGAGCTTCGCATCCCACTGCTGTCACCGCCGAAGGTGTGTCGCGTCGTCGGGGTCACCAAATGTAGGAGCTTCGGCTCACTACTAGAACATTCCAGACTAACACGGACATCGTAATAATAAGACTTGGAGAGTGTAAAATAAACTGTGTATTAAAATTATTATAAAAGCTATTTATACAGACATGCGACATTTCATTTATGTGTTCAATTGTTTGAACGATATTCTATTTACAATATGTACAAAAGTTTCAGCCAGTATGCCAGAGAGGATGACATTCTCGGTAGCTACAAGTACATGCATAAATATTATGAAGTAGATCGAAAATATAGTTCTTTTAAGGATCAATAACTTCAAAACTACTTATCGAAATAGGGCTATGACCATTTGGTTCGAAATTTTTCGTAGGTAACCACCTAAGCGACTATTTTTTTGGATACCACTCATACTATGACTTTTTTGTAATTATTTATTTTTTTTTTTTTTTATTGTAGCTCGGCAAAGTGACTGTACTGTGCCTGATGGTAAGCACAGTACAATCCAAAAACAATGGCGACCACCGACGAAAGACATACTATCCATCGCTGGTCGCCGCTGTCATGCCGGCCTGAAACTGCCCTCCCCCCGGTTGCTGGATATACACCGGCTGATCCCGGAACGCGACACGCCCAAACGTGCCACAATAGCGGGTGTTCCACCTGGTGTACGGTGGTCGCGATCCAGTCGGGTACAGACACCCTACCACCCCGCTAGTTTATCTAATTCACATCGATTCAATTGGGTATCAGCTAATGAATAATATAAACATTACCTACAGATATGTGCTAAGAAGGATAATGTTAATCAATATAAATGATTTAAAAATCACATTTGATATTTTGTCTTATTTACTTACATTACTTATAATAACTTAAGCTCTAATCATAAGATGCAAGAATATGAATTAATATATGAAAGACTGCCAATATTATAAACTGCTCATTTATATCTAGTCGTTAATGGATGTCAGCAGCAACCCAATGTACAAGCAATTAGTGAATACGTTAAATTAACTCATAAACATACCGGATGGCATTAAATAAACTTCAATAAGTAACATCCAACATAATTATATACAATCCGTACAAAGTCGAAACTCAAACTGTGTCGGGTTCACAGGTAGAATAAATTAATTCCGAGACAGCCGTGAAAACATGTTTACAGAGTTACAATTTACAACATTTTAGATCTGGCATATAATGAACTAGTTTCTCCCCGTGACTTCGTCCACGTGGAATAGTAACTTTGGGCTAACGCTACAACGCAGCGGAATCTCTCAGAAGAAAAAAGAAAACGGTTTTGACACATTAGTCATTGGTATTCCGCTCCTATATATTTTAGCGTGATTATAGTCTATGGCCATCCTGAATAAATGAGTTATCTAACACCGAAAGAATTTTAAAATCGGACTAGTAGTTCCTAAGATTTGAGCGTTCAACCAAACAAACAAACTCTTCAGTTTTATGATATAAGTATAAATTTAGATATTACTAGCGGTGCTCGCGATTTCGTCCGCATGGAACCTTATGTAAAAAACAGTGACTAATAAAGCCATCTAATATGTATTGAGTCCATTTACTTATCTACTTTTCACTCGTTCTTAAGTCGCGTCATCATTAAAATTACAAGAACTTTTGATAGACCGAACCGATTTTAATGAAACAAAATCTAAATGCTACTCGAAGATATGCTTTATGAGGTTTTATCATGAACGCAGTACTTTAGCGGTGATGCATATCCAAAAAACAGACAGACAGACAAACAGACATTGCTAAAAATGTATGAAAAGTATTTAACTACTTATTCCTCAGCATTATTGCAATGTAAACGTATACAAATACATACCATTTTGTAATAAAAAAGGATTAAAAAGCGAAATGTGTACTTTCAGCTTTGTATTACATTCATAGATTCATATTTCTATTCTGTTTAGGATTTTTGGTCATGATGATTACCAGATCCAATGATTCACGGATCCACAATCACAACCCACTTCTCCGTATTGCGGGCTTAATCTGCATGTCGTTACGAAGCGTGTCTCGACTCATCCATAATTCACATAATGAGAGGCGGTGGCATGGAGACGAAATAAGTTATTCAGCTAAGGTTAGGTATGGCGCGGGGAACCGTCGAGGACATTTGACTTTTAATTAAGTGCTCTTTGAATCTGACTGGTACAAATGACGCTATCTAAGCTATAGTTCACTTGCAGTTTCGCGCGTAATGGGTATAGAAATAGAAAAAGGAGGAAAGAAATTGTTTATTGTTGGAACAACACTATTATTAAATTAAATACCATAGAAGAACTATTACATAATATAAAAGAAAGTCCTCTGCCACGTCTGTCTGTCTGTTCGCGATAAACACAAAAAATACTAAACGATTTTTTATGTGGTTTTCACCAGTAGATAAAGTAATTCATGAGGAAGGTATAGGTATATAATTTGTCAAGATTTTTTTGATTATCAGGGCGAGACAACGTCCGCCGCGCCCGCTAGTCTATATACAAATAGGCAGTGGCAAAACGGTTAAAAACATCTCCCTCGTCTGTTTCTCAGACGATTTTCTTCATTCTTATTTTTCTTTAGTAGCTATTGACGTGCTTTACTGTATTCAAAAAATTGGAAAGTTTTTTTTGTTATCTATGGTTGAAGTTTGAACACTGAACGTGTACTCGTAATTTTAATTTGTCTAATCATTTTGTGTTACAATCACAATTAACCTCTCCGTTAATTTTTTACGACCCAGGTCTCAAAATGACGGATCGCGTTTTTAATCATTATTTTTTAATTTCACGACATCGTAAATTGTATATTTAATTGCTTAGTCAAAAGTTGCAATGTTTTTTAATGTAAATTAGGTATTTTTTAAGGTTATGCTGCCAACAGTATCTTGACCTGAGCCTTACGAGGTCTACATTCGCTTGTATGGAACTTAAACTTTATGATTTCTTTTTCTGGACAATCTAAGGTTTAATTATGGAAATATTCTATAGTGAATGTAAAACACATGTTTTCTGATGGTGTTTACTTCTGAAACACAATATTTTTATGGACGGACAATAATACAAAGGAGTATGAATCCTTGGATGCCACAAAATCTCCTTGTAAAGTTCTACGAGGACCACCGCCTTGTTTATTGATATTATCGCAGGGCACTTATCTATTATATATATATATAAGAGATTCCCACCTATATATTGACTCATCACGATATCTCTGGAACCATAAAGCGTAGCGACTTGAAATATGGTAGGAATATTCCTTTCGCCGAGTAGAGGTCAGCTAAGAACGGATTTTACGAAATTCCACCCACAAGGGGGGTTGCGGGGGGGGGTAATCAGGGCGGGACAACGTAAGCCGGGCCCGCTAGTAATATATATATCTACTCGACGATGGCAGTAATAATCTAGAAGATTGCTTGTAAAAAAAAAGTAAAAAAGGACATTGTTCAATTTTTTTTTTCACTTTGTAAAACTATATATGATGATCTTAAAGAATTGTATTACTTCATCCCAATATTTATTCAAAATTGAAATTATCTTCTTTAGATGTGTACGATGTCGCTATTGAGATTGACATAACTTCAATTTTAATACGAAAATAACAGTACATGCATCACTGTGTACACGCGGAGAAGTTAATAGTATTATCGCTTATATGTATTAAATTATATATATCATGACATATTATAAAACAAAGTCCTCTGCCACGTCTGTCTGTCTGTCTGTTCGCGATAAACTCAAAACCTATCAAACGGATTTTCATGCGGTTTTCACGAGTAGATAAAGTGGTTAATGTGGAATGTTTGGGTATATAATTTATCATGGTTTCAATTTATTATCTGGAAGGGACAGCGTCCGCCGGGACCGCTAGTAATATATATATATATATATATATATATATATATATATTTTTTTTTTTTGTTTTATGTCACAGGAGGCAAACGAACAGGTGGGTCACCTGATGTTAAGTGATTACCACCATCCATAGACACTAGCAACACCAGGGGAGTCACAAGTGCGTTGCCAGCTTGTGTTTGGGGTGAGGGGCGGGTTAGGGAGAAGCTGAGGAGAGAGGTGAGGGGAGGTGGGCCTCCGGCGCTCTCACTGACCGAATGAAACGCAACAACGCAAGCACTGTTACTTCACGTCAGTGTTTCTGTGTGTCGGGTGGTACTACCCCGGGCGAGCCGACCCATTCATGCTGAAACCAGTAATAGCTTCAGCGTGGCTCTACCACCTACTTCATAATATATATGAGAATGCTCGTAAACTACATACTATACGAAGTTCCGTAGTATAAAAACTTAACTATACATTTACCATTCTTGGTATACTAGTACACCCAGACAGACACTTATACATACTTACACATTCTCACAAATACATAATACGTAAGATAGGTTCTTACGTTTAACGCGTGACGAGAATTTTTCCCTACCATGCTATAAAAAGTTTCATTTCAAATACTACCTTATCATTACATAGTATAAAACAAAGTCCCCTACCGCGTCTGTCTGTCTGTCTGTTCGCGATAAACTCAAAAACTACTGAACGGATTTTCAAGCGGTTTTCACCAGTGGATAAACTGATTCACGAGGAACGTTTTGGTATATAATTTGTCAAGGATTTTTTTTATAATCAGGGCGGGACAACATCTGCCGTAATAATAAACATAAATAATGACTCGTTAATAACAAAGCGAAAGGTAATCAAATGTATTATACTGCTGTATATATGCATACGTTGTTACACAAAGCTCTTGATAAAGCACCAAATTGGAAAACAATAATATAATTGCTATTCGAAAACTTCAACAGCACACGTTCATTAATAACAACAAATTCATTCTTGAACGCAATTTTAAATTTGTCAAAGTTTACCTCCTTCGTCACCTTTCTTCTTATTTTGTAACTTATGTTATTATACATAAGGTTGGAAGTCGCAAGATTCGAGTATAAGGATGTCGCCTCAAATTACGTAGTCGACCGAAATTTGTCAAGTTTACTCAAAATGTTTATATTTCATATTCAGACCATTAATGGGGCAGATGCTTGGATTAGGAATATTGGTATTAGTTAATCCTTTATTTATATATTACAAGAACAAATATTTTAACTTCTTGATTGGTTCCCTGTTAAAATATTTGCGTATTTTAATACTCAAACAGTAATTATAAATTTCTGTTAATAATTACTTTACTGTGAAATTTTCAAGCTATATTTTTAGATCGTTTAGAAATAATTTATGGACGAAAGAGTTCTTGGGATATTTGTATGAATACTTTTTTATATCCTGCTAAATTCGCTCACAACTTCGCTCGCGTTAATGATTATTTGTTTGATATCTAGGGAACACAACACATTTTAGATAAAAGTCATTGTTACGTACTCGCCGTACCAGAAATACTTCTTCTTTTTTTCCTTTTTTTATTTTCTTATGCCTTCCGTATATTATATGTGCTGTGATAAACACCGGAGCATAATCTGTGCATGGTTTCGTAAACGAAATGTAGTTGGCGGACTTTACTGCATGCCCATTGGTGCACGCACAGAAACACCCACGCCACCACGTATTTCAATCGAAAAAATCAAAAAGACAATAGTTCTGAGAGTGGTCTTACGCGAAAGTCATATCTATTTTTGTCCTTGCGGTTTCACGAACCCCAAAAGGTCAAATATTCGCGAAAAAACCCTACCCTACCGATTGTCCTGTACACGGTACAAACACCCAGCGCCTTGGATATTCAGTATTAAGAATACTGCGGCTTGACATCTTGACTAGAGAGCGGGTACATCACCACACTATTCCTACGATACAGTTATCAGGTGTCCTTTTCTGTACGCTTCATAACGTGTACTCAATATTTCATAATTATCGGTTGAGCAATTTAGGTGTGAAAGCAACAAATAAACTCACAATCGCCTTTAAACTATTGATAAGAATTTGTTGGTAAATTTATAGGAAATTATAGGACGATGTGATCTAAGACGCTAACATAAAAGAGATCAGACTTTTAAAGTACAGCGTCCGGAACTTCCGGAGCAACACAAGAAACAAGTGTACACACAAGTAATGCTTGCCGATGGACTTATAAATAAAGATGGTAGCTAGTCATGTGAACTTTAGAAAAAGGCCTAGCAACCTTATGTTTCATTGTTATCCGTTATCATTAATGGCAAATATTATCAGGAAATCTTAATATTTGAGACATGGTGTTTATATCACGCAAGTAGTAAATATATATGTTACGGGCAGCGAGCCATGTGTAAGACACTGAATAGTTGAATAGTGAATAGTTATAGGTAGTGAAAGACATGCATTTATTACGGTTTAGTTTGTGTTAAACATTGTTCTAGTACGTAGAAACTCACAGTGTTAGCAATAAGTTATATGGGCATTAATGAACGAATATACAGATAATTTATTAGGAATAAACAACCTACAACCTTCTGAAGGACCTTGGCCTGTCGAGAACTGCAGTAAGTTCTATTTTAGGACGAGTATCAAAGGCTGCACTAACAGGTTCCTACCAAATTTGGCTAGGCAGGGCGGGAAACTCGAGCAGTGAAGGTGAGCGTTGATGCGCATCTCAAAGGGGGCCTCCTTAAACCTACACCTGGGTTGCAAGTCCTGGGAACTGCTCTGAGTTTCTCCCTCTGCCACACGATGGACCCGGCACCCGCACGGTGAATCCATGGAAGGCTAAGAAGTTCGTCACTCTTGTTTTAAAATGTGCAGGATGTAATAAATATATGCCAATGCCACTGTGAACGGAATAATCACGAAAGAACGAAACCATGTGCCTTATTCATAAAACGGGCGCATCCTAGGGGGTCTCGGTTGAGCTGATTTCGATCTTATGCGGGCCACACGCATAGAGTACGTTTATCGGCCCTCCACAGCTGCGAGACCTTTAAAAATAAGGAATACAAATTTATTAAAAAACAGTAATTTCACAGACTCTGATCGGAACGGTCACCGAGTAGACTCTGATCGATAGGGTTTAATCGGAATATTGACACGACAGAGTCTAATAAGAACGTAAATAATAATATCGTAAGACAGTTTGAGTGGCTGCACTAATATTATGAGAACTTGTATACAATATATATATATATATAACATAATACAACACATTAGACAAATATAACGGATAGAGGTGATTTATAACCACCTCAATATTATATTTGCAATAATATATAAAAACCATACCGGCGTTTGTAATCCTTAATATTGTTATTGACTACATACGGTAGCGCCAGTACCGCTACGACACATCCGAGAAGCGAGACTACAACGCGACCGGAACATTAAAACTAGCACCACCATATTAGAGATACATCCATTCTTTTCATAAATAAGAATGATTTTATACAATTGATTTATTATATAAATAACAATAATTTAATCGTTATTTCTATCTTACTTAATTATTTTGGGGAAATATGAGTAAATAGTAATTTCTTTAACTTTCACAGTTTGGCAGATAAAGGCAAGATGTAGTTGATCTACACGGACTTCTATGTCGAAGTTATAGTAAGACGAAGCTCTGCCCGGATAAAAGCCACAGTGCCTACAGAGTATTAATTTGGCTTCCTTTATGATCACACTGATGATTTTTTTTAGAAGAGATATTAAACTATTATAGTATTCGCCAATCTTTATGGTCACTCTGAATATAACCGTAAGTTAGGGCTGGAGCATAATATAATGAAGAGTATAATACAAACCAAAGTTAAAATATTATTAAAAGAATCTAAAATTAGCGTTTATTTATACTTAAATTGTTATACATAATACGTATTTATACTTAAACCAGCTGACCCGTGCCCACTTCGTTGGGTGGTAAACATTTATAAAAAAACTACTTTTTGTGACTTAAATATAAAAGATAGAGATATGCTATCGGTGACTTTTTTGTAGGTATTATCAAGCTCTACAACTATTCTATAGAACTCAATCATATATCTCTCATCGTTAAGACAGCGTTCGTAAGAAACTTTATCGTTCGACCGTTTTTTCTCTGACTTACTTTCTTTTGTTAATATCATAGGTGGCAAATGAACGAACAGATGCCGTCCATAGACATTAGCATCACCAGGGGAGTCGCAAGAGCGTTGTCGGCCTCCGACTTACTTTGCAAATCCGACTACCACAAAGTCTTTTCATTTTTCTGGTTAATATATGACACTCACAAGTTGCTTTCTATTGGTAAAACAATTTTCAAAATCGGTTTAGTAGATCTAGATATTACTCCCTACAACCTCACAAATCCATAAACTGTACCTCTTTATAATATTAGTATAGATTCGTATTCTGCGCATTTATATTTAGAGAGGTCAAAAAGTTTGGCGCGGACTTTATACAATTACAACTTTTTTTTAGTATAAAAAATGTGAGGGTAAAATGAAATTGCCCTATCATAATTACATAAATAAATAAAGATATAATGCCGGGATTTTTTTCATTTTGCATCGCCTTTTAGTTGAAAATGGACGTTCCGACTAATGTATTAAATTTTAATCACTGTTTTATTTATTTTTTTTTATTTTATTTACTGCATTATCTGAAAGTTCATTAAATTAATTTAGATAAGTTATATTCTTTAAATTATACCTCTTTTAGCACGTTATTAGAAATTGTTTAGAGTGAATTCTTAGCTCGATACATAAGCTTCGCGAATCGATGTAACGCATCGTGAAGTTAACCCCTGGACTGTCTAAAACCATAAGGATTTAAGCTTCATACACTGAAGCACTGGACAAAAGAACGCCGGCAAAATATTTTTCGTTACAAAATTTTAAAAACTTGAATATTAACCAATTAGGTAATGTAAAGACATAAAAAAAAGGTTAGATACTTAAAAATATGATCCGCAATTTTGAGATCAGGGTCTTAAAAAATCAGCCGATGGGTTAATTGATAAACATTTTCTTTTATATACAAAAAAAGTCCATCAAAATACTTTTTATATGTATAATTTCGTCATTATTATATTCACACCAAAGAAGAGTTACTTATCACGTTCATACATAAATACACACTATTTTTTCTATTTACTTCAAAATGTATATAGGACACGTAGTCACCCATACGAGAAAGACTAAAATAACTAAAAAGGCTTTACTCACGCCAAAATGACGTCCCGAGTATAAAGCACTCAGCATAAATTACGTGAACATAATATGAATAATGCTGTTAAAGAGTTACAAGGTAAATACTTACCATTACTACCAAATACTGAATATTGAAACCGCGGAGGGTTATTAGTCGCACTACATACTTTAATCGAGTTCAAAAAGGAGGTTTTTTTATTCGGTTGTATTTTTTTAAATGTTAGTCGCCCCAAAACTTACAGTCAGTTGCAAGAAAACTGTCATTAGGTTCTCATTTGTTAATTATCCATTAAAATTAATGCTGTCATTAATTTAATGACTATTGCGTAATGTTTTCTCCAATCTTATTAAGTTTTCATTAATGAGAAAGAGTGCCTGATTTTAAAATGAATTAATTAATTGCGTTTTGTTCTGTACATTTTTGCAAGTGTGTGTTGCTGTTCTATTCAAATAAAACGCATTTTGTTTCGAGTTGTCAGGTCAGTGTTCATCACGTCACAGCATGGTATCGTGGTATCGCATCGCGTTTGAATACTTTAAATACCGACATACGAAATTTTTCAATAAAAAAGTACATACTTTTTTACAATGGAATTAAAAAAAAATAGTCAGAATTTGTTGTACAGTTTCTTTAGGGAATCTGAATTTAGATACAAATTCTGTATCATCATATTTGTTCCATATATCAATTCTATCCGGTATGTTAGGGGATAGAAAACTTCTTCATCTTACGATGAAGTGATATGGAAGACATATCACAAAAGTTAAATAAACACCAAAAACAACGAAAAATGCCTTATCCTTCCGTAATGTACCGCTAATGAACGAATTGTCCGCCATTAAAATTTAACTAATGAAGTGTCAAAATAGAGTGCCTTTAAAATTTCTTGCAACGAAAAACCGAGCTAATGACATCTTTGACCGATTAATAATTAATTTTAATAGGTCATTAAACTAATCCTGTCAAATAACATTCTTGCAATGCACATAAGTGTTTAATGGAGGATTAAAATTATAATGGCACCATTAAGACTTAATGGAAGTTTCCTGCAACTGACCGTTAGTCAATTTTTTTTATTGGAAAGGGAATAAATACTTTTAGGTTAGTGTCACTTTTATGTAATTAGTATTGGATCTTATATATCTGTAGACCCACCAGGGAACTCCTCAAAATCGAACAGGAAATGTGTATTGAATGAGATATTGGTGGCTTATGACAATCCAAGACTATCATCACCATCACCATTAGTCTGTTAGAGACCCATTGCAGCTGTATAGACCTCTTCTCGAAAGAAGATATGGGGAATAATCACTAAGCCAGCCCACGTCGTATTGGCGATTTCAAACTTTGAAATCCACAGTTCTATGTTTTCCCACATACAGTAGTACTACAAGAACATTTCTCAGGTTTAGGTTTCCTCACGATGGTTTCCTTCACCGTCAGCCGATAGTGTTACCAATTTAAATTAGTAAATGTACACGAATTCCGAATAATTCGTTGGTACATGCCGGAGTTCGAACCTGCGGACATAGAAAAGATATTCCACAGGTCAAAGCACTAAACTACCACGACTATGACTATAATATCCAAGATGTTGGTCAAAGACATTCTTGTATGTTTTTCTAGTGTAGATTTTTTTTAAGTCTGATTTATTTTTTGTTTCAAGTGTAAACTTCTTTAGGCGCCTTGAGCGGTGATTTTCACAGGAGATAACTGTATAATGTCGCTTCATGACATGCCACGGTAGCATGACCGGCCTTATTGCGCTTGCGCAGCTTGCGTCAGACTAGCGACGTGTAGTATAGGTGCCTGTGTACATGTAATATTGTTATTCTGTAGCTCATCATACGTTTGATTGATTAATAGACTTTATAAAAATGAATATAATTATTCCTCCGAGTGCCAATAGATATGAAAAACTACAATAATTATAATAAAAAAATTCTGAAATGTAGAAAATTCAAAAGAAAACGCATTAATTTGTTTTGACTTATCACTTCTATCAGCAGTCCTTATAACTGCCTCGACTTTTTTCCTATATCTGTCCTCTAGTTTTTTAGAACTCCTACTGTAAAAATCTAGCCCTGTATCTAATATCTGCACTGCACTTATCCATGGTATGGTAAAATAAAACCTATGACAATAAAATCCCCAAATATGTGAATATAATATGACGATATTTATTCATTTAGCGTGGTTAACCACATTGTATGCTAATTTTACCCAAGGGTTCGGGGTAGGCATCAAAATTTCCGTTTAATTCAATCAGATTTAGTCGATTATAACACTTGAATTGAAATTAGAGAGCTCCCGATGGAATATTCTGATTAACTTATTTGGACTGAAGACACGATTTTTACACACTGTTTATAAAACTGGACAACATTGTTATATTAATTTGGCTGCCTATTATAAACAATACTTAATAAGTATTGGATAATTTTCCAAATGGAATAATCAGTTAAATGGAAGGTGCGTGAAGTTTTTAAGGAATATGATGCTACATAACTTTCAACTAATCTACGTTCTCCAATCGTAATAACAGATCTCGACGTAAAAATAGACGTGGATTAGTGAAAGGGAATCACCAAGAAACGCTATTTTATATTCAAATACCAAATTCTCCATTACCTGATTGATATCTGAGGTCTCAATAAATCTTAACCTGATTGGTTACTGATGTATATTCACAACGCATTCCAGTACATATGTTTTATCTATAATCAAAAATAGATTGATTAGGGTTGCAAATATATTGATTAGGGTTTCCGTTCTTTACCAAGTTGGCTTAAGTATCGTTCAAATCGTTAGTTTATTAGCCTAAGAAACATTTGAGAAAAATAAATCCGATGGCGTTTAACCGTGCCTAAATGACGACACTTGTCCCATTCGTTTAATATGGGGTTTTATAATTTTTTAGAAGTTAATCTTTATCCTGCTTGTTGAATAGTTTACCAAATATTATTAATTCTTCATTTACTATAATCTCTTGGAAGGAGAAATTTTGATATGGGCGTCAAAAAATTAATTTGTATATTTTGATAAGGTCCACATCTTTTACTCGTTTTTGTGATTTATTTCCCACCTTTAAAATACATAAATATATTAGTTTCGTTCATTCTTAAGTAAATTCCTTCGATCAACAATAACTAGATAAAGGGTCACGTACAAAATCGAAACTAACTGCTATCCGCGTAAATATATGTAGCTATTTGTTTACTAAGAAAGGAAGAAAAAAAGTTTTAAAACAGTTTTAAGTTCAACCTAATTACAACCATGACACCTAGTAATAAAGTCACAAATGTTCAAAATATTATCTAATACTTACGATAAAACGAGCAAAGCAATAAATTACTCCCGTCACTTACAAATGAAAAGACAACATAAACAACATTTAGTGTGAATTCAACCTTAACACGCAATGAATAAAATACTTTTTCCCGTTATTGTGCGTGGTTGGCGAGCCTTGGCCAAACATTTGTACCACAAGTTTCAAATCGGTAATTTTGTTCAAAATTTGAAATTTTTTGTTAGTTTGAACCTTAAAATATAACTTATTCAACATGTATTTAGCGAAAGTAAGATACTCCGGTCGTTAAATTGCTTTTTCGGGTATTATTTTTGCATCTTTTGAATACACTGCGGCATTGTGAAACGTGCTTAAATTGGCTATGTTTCAAACAAACTAAACAAAATAAAAGCTAACATTTCAAGTGAGCTGTTATTTACCGAGACGTATTTTTCGCGCCGACCCGATATCTAGTTTTTGTTGATCGAAGGTAAATTCTGAGGTAATAACTATTTTAGTTGTTTTACAATAATATAACTTTTGTGTCATTGATTTTTTTTTATGCTTTATGTGTTTGAACACAATCTCATCACAATAAATGAAGATGTGATTTAAGAAGGTAAACACGCTAAATTTAGAGGGAGACTAGAGATAGAGTGCAGCTGGTGGAATAAAAAACAAGTGCTTGGCAACAGATTTTTACCTTGAGAATGGTAGCTAGTCAAGCGGATTTAGAAAAATGTGGTTTTCAAATACGCTATTAACTGATTCATATTCTCTCTACAACCTTCTGAAGGACCTTGGCCTGTCGAGAACTGCAGTAAGTTCTATTTTAGAACGAGTATCAAAGGCTGCACTAACAGGTTCCTACCAAATTTGGCTAGGCAGGGCGGGAAACTCGAGCAGTGAAGGTGAGCGTTGATGCGCATCTCAAAGGGGGCCTCCTTAAACCTACACCTGGGTCGCAAGTCCTGGGAACTGCTCTGAGTTTCTCCCTCTGCCATACGATGGACCCGGCACTCGCACGGTGAATCCATGGAAGGCTAAGAAGTTCGTCTCGTCTCTCTTCAAGCAGTGAAGTAGTATCAACGCGTAATTTCTGAGTGTCGTACAAATTAGACGTCTAGCCTTCAAAGCCGAATGTCACGATTAATTCATAGGGAACTAGAACGTTTTACTCTGAGCTCGCTACCGATAGTGTTTTTGTTTAAACTGTAGGAACCATTTAAATACGATTTTCTTTTTAGTCATTCTTCGAATTTATATTTGTTTTTGGCTTAATGCATCAATGTAATTAGTCCTCAAATTAACCTTTTAATTGTGTTTATTTAAACAAATATTCTGATTGAACCCATAATTTTGGGACTCACGATTGCATGCTTAAGCGTGTTGCGTTTTGATTTCAGCTGATGCTTAATCAGTGACCAAGCGGAATGTTAGTATTATATATTAACAGGATTGCTGTTACCAAGCACATGGTGTTAGACAGACACAGTGACTCTTTTAACTTGTTACCTTTCAGAGTCAGCTAGTGTATATGATGTGCTTACCATCAGAGATAAGACAGACATTTTGTGATACTAGGATAAATAAAACTAAAATCTATATCAATCAATCAATGTCAAACAAATAAATAGACCATGTCAAACAGATCTTAATACATAAAGGCTAGTATATGGTGGATCAATATGTGAACGATTGTGACGTCTGGGAATGACGTCTTCTCTGTGCATTGACCAAAGACGAATGTAACTGTAGTTAGTTTTTTGTTTGTCTATAAAAATATGTTGTGTTATATTATGTACAATGAAAAGATAAACCAGATAGAGTTTCTTACTGGTTCTTCTCGATGAGTGGGTTGTTTGTCCGAACAAGTTTTTGACGTTTATAAGTGCCTTCACAGGGCCTAAATTGAATAAAGAGTTTTTTATTTTGATTTGAAAATAAAAAACGAAACATTATATTAACATGTAAGAACTAAAACTTGAATAATACATTTCAGTTCAATATTTCCTCATCTCTCATTAATCCAAATGCAGGAAACTCGTAACAACAAAACGTAGTCGACGAAACACAAGGTAGGTGGTCGTGATTAGACCCTTTAAATTCCATAGCTTCCCGTCGGATAACGAAAGCAATAAAATTGGCTTTGAAACGTCAAACGGGTATGGTAATGTAAGGACTAGAGCTATTTTACATTCGGTGCACGCCGACGATATTTCACGGCTAGATCTGCTCAAATTCAGATAAACTGATAATAAAATGTGGAACAGGACTATTTAATTGCCAATTTCTAAAGTCGTATCATAAACTTTGGCTTCAACATGGAATAACCTTTTTCACTTTTATATAATTCTTGAACCAGTTGATATCAGTTTATTGGTTAAATATAAATGGTACTTCCTTATTATAAGTTTAGCATAATGTTCTAAATTCAATTTAGGCCCTAACAAGGCGCTTGTGAACGTCGAAATTACCAACACTTCGAAAAATAACCCAGCCGTCGAAAAGAACCGACAAGAAGCTCGGTCTGGTTTATCTTTTTAACATATGTTTAAAATACATTACACGTTACAATCGCTCTTAGTGGGATGCACAGAGAAGATCCGATTTCACTCTATAATAGTCGTTTGACACCAAAACCTGTCTGATATGTTGCTTAAACATACAGTCTGGCAAATCGGTGATATACTTTTGGACTTTGTTGTGAAATCTAACACTATTACCTAAAAAAAAACACGAGGCGACCAGTTTTTCACAGTTGCTAGTATTTAGGGCTTTTCTAATATATCGCTAAAAACTAATAGATGGTTTGCAGCTGATGCACTTGAGGGCCTTCTTCTACGTTTAGCGTGCTACCACTTTCGATAACATTTACATTTACCTTCAAGTGAGATAGTGACGTAATGCTAAATCTCATAAAGCATTAAAAGTTTCTACGTATTGCAAAAGTGTACACAAACCATTTGTTTACCGACCTTGATACTACGACTGTAAATATACTATCAACACTACGAGTATAAGATCAAATATACTCTAAGCATAAAAATATGAATGATTAGAAGAAGCCTTTTCCTTAGACCATGTTCATCGAAAGCACCTGAACGTCGGCAGATTGCGGCTTACACTTACACCGACCGTTCCGGTTATTCTCCGCACCAGTGGTTTCCCAGCTTACCCCAGACACACTAAAATCAATCTTCCCACGCATGTAATAAGGACCAAAAGACAAGCAAAACGAAATTCGCACTGGCATCCATCGCTTCTGAATTGCGAATTTCCTCCATTCCAATTTAGACTTTATCAGAAATAAAATAATGCTTTTTACTCACGGATTCGTGTGTCCTCTGACCTCCACGTCGACGTATCGCCATTGAAATGTAGATATTGGAAATATAATTTTAGGACATAGTTATTACAATATTTTTGTTTGATATGAAATATTGAAATTCAATTGTATGATGTTTTTACATTTAAATTTTTAGCTTTACGGAATTTGAACGTGTTAGGAGCAAATAAGGTATGAGAGAAAAGTATAGACAATTTCGAATATTTGCATAAGATTTGAGAGAGATTGGATGTGCAACTTGGAGAAGGATAATTTACAATCATAAATTATTGTAAAGTCTTGAAGAAATCTAAACTGAAAACTAAAGTACCTTAGCAACCTATGATCGCAAATAAATATATAAATTAATTTTATTTGGAATATGTATGCTTAAATTAGTTGTTAATAAAGGCATTTTACTTTAACCCAAACAACGCAGGTTATGATGCAATAAAAATAACATACTAGGTGAAATCACGTTGAATCAGGTGAAGACAAGTTTCACATTAGATACAAGATAGTCGATACGCAGTCTAAAAAATACATATTGTAAAGAAATTGGAAAATAGTCCCATAAGAGTATGAAAAACAAATGAAAGTTTAATTAGGTATAGAAGAAAATGTACAAATAAACTTCCTAAAATTTTAGTTTTACAGTATAGGGACAATATTATTTCTCAATTTAAGTTTAGTATGAATTTAAGTTCCAAATAATCTGCGCTTGTCTTCAGCTTAACCTTGCAATTATAGATAACTTAGGGTGTATAAATTAAGATTTAATAAACTACAGAAATATATTATTTAATCCAACAAACATTCTATTAAGATGGTAACTCACAAATATGGCCAGTTTAAACTATGGCAAACAATTTAGATGTTAAAGATGCCTTTTACAAGTGGTATAGAAATAATTACCTATCATTACTATGTCGACATACTAGCAGATGTACACGATTTCGTCTATGTTTATTGTTATTTACATATTGGGATATGAGCAGAACGCGATATATGTAAGAGTGCTACTATGATGGGTAATGCTATGATATCTCAATGGTCAGTGTAATAAGACATCTTGTCAACCGACGTAGATATGAAGCCTTGCGATTCAGCCGGAGCGCCCGGTGAAGGAATAAATAGTGAAGAAATCGAGGCATGAGTAGAAGACCTTTTTCTAGGCTCACCAGGTTAGCTACCACACTCAAGTTGAAAATCGATAAGCACCTGCTGAAGTGTTCCGGCAGCTGCACTTAGAGTCAACTCTCCTATAAAATAGGCACGTTTACAATATTGTCATTAAAATCAGAGGAAATTGTAGTCGAACGCTAAAACCTATCTGTATGTCTTCCTGGTTATTTGTCCCACATAGTGGTGTGGTCAGCCTTCCTTATCTTTCTTCTCCACTTTGTTCTGACCTTGACCTCAAATTTAAAAACTTTGTTCTTCTTCATACCCTTCAGCACTACATATAATTATATAATTATAATTATAATTTGTTTTTGGGTCTAAAACCAGTAACGGTGGTCGCGGCTAAATCGAACGTAATTACCATGCCATACCGTCCTGAATTAAATTGGTCGCTCAGGGCGGTACCACCCTCTCATAGGAAACCGATGTGAAGAAACAGTGCTTGCATTTTTGCGTTTCGTTCGATCAGTGAGAGTGCCGAAAGCCCACCACCCTTCCCCTCATCCCCAAAACACAGGCTGGCAACGAATTGCGACTCCCCTGGTGTTGCAAGTGTCTATGGACGGTGGTGATCACTTAACATCAGGTGACCCACGCGTTCGTTTGCCTCCTATGATATAAAAAAAAATGGTCATAAGATCTTTATGGATAACAATCTTTGGGCCGCATATTTACCTTACGTTATTAAAAATACAATTGTCTATACTTGTAATTGATCGAAATTGATTATTTATTAAAGAGATCTTCCTCGTCTCCATGCTTACCTTATATTTTTCAAAGTATACCTCGCTTTGCCAACAAACTCCTTTATTCAGAGAGCTACCACGTTAATTGGCTGTTTCGCATTTAGAATTCATTGAAGTCAACCATGTTTGCTCCGACGGGATTGGCTTAATCTCGTTCGGTATAATTAACCTTGGATTATTCCTTGCATATATATAGATGTCTCGTATGATAGTTTGATTAAGTAATTATAAAAACTATTTTTACGATGTCACATATAAATAAAATAGCTAACAGGTTTGCATGAGTTAGCACAGTTGAATTATTTTACGGTAAAAAAGGGTGAAATTTTGAAAGAATAAAAATTAATGCTACAATAAAATATGAAAGAAAAGTTACATTTAATATGATGAATAATCCTTTATAGTTGTCTCTAAGGTAAACTACATAGAAATAGCAGCGAATACTTAATTTTTAAAATCTTTGTTAACAATTAAACTGACACACTGAAAATAAAGTAATAATTAAAGCTATACATAACTATGAAATGTTGTAATAAAAGTTGTTATAAAGAATCAAATTGGATTTTATTCAAAAAACAACAATAAAATTGTAATAAAAAAGACACAACGCAACTTGAAACACTAAAAAATGCAACACACGTTAGTTTTTAACAAACGAAATGGAACGTTAATGTTCACATCAATTCGTTTCGTTTCACCTCGGACGGAGTTAAAAAATTAAAACCGATGCCATTTGGCTTGTTGCCAAATTTTTCACACTTGGAAAGATGAAAGGTTTTAATGGAAAAACCTGGTGGTTTCGGTAAAACAAGAAGTCTGCTTACGTGCTTCTTTTGAGTTATATATCTAAGTCATTAATATCAAGGATTACTGAAAAGAGTTTTCAGAGTAAAGTCAACCTTTTATACAAGTTTTTGAAAACGTTGCTCTACAAAGTATTATAAGTTAAAGCTCATATTAATTAGTATATTAAGCATAAGAGACTACTTTTGGTTTTACAAGTGTAAATCTATTTAGGTTCCCTCAAACATTGAACGAAAGTGAACCGTACGATTGGGTCAGTAGCATTGAATAGGGTTTATTCTGTTGAAATTGACATCAAGTGCACTCGAATCGGTGACGCACTGAATACTAGGCTCCAGTCGTCATCAACAACGCTTACTGTTTGACAAGGAAGTGGATATTTCAAATAAGAAGTTTTTACTTCTATCGTATGGTCATAAGCAGACACCTACTTTTTTAAATTTGATCGTCTGTGAATATCAGTCAGGTTAACAAAAATGTTGTTGTATGTTAAGTGATCACCACCGTCCATAGACACTAACTACACCAGGGGAATCGCAAGTGCGTTGCCAGCCTGTATTTGGGGGAAAGGGGGAAAGGGGGAAAGGGGAGGAAGGAGAGGTGGGTCTCCGGCTCTCTCGCTGACTGAACTAAACGCAACAATGCAAGCACTGTTACTTCATGTCGGTGTTCTGTGGGTCGGGTGGTATTACCCCGGGCGAGCCGACCCATTCATGCTGAAATCAGTAATAGCTTCAGCGTGACTCTACCCCCTTCAAAATACTACCTACACCTACACCTATTTAATAGTCTATTTATTGACAAAGATTATAATCTGTCTAAAGACGTGCTACACGGCACTTAATATTGGAGCTGTTACCATATAAATTGGAGGTCAGAACGTATGTTAAACGAGAACGCAGTAATAATGTGAGTAGGCTGATGTTGCAGTGTGGGTCAACGAGGCTCAAATTGTGGAGCACAACTAACTGTTTTAATAGCAATAATCCACATTACTTATCTTAAGAATATCAAATACACTCCCAAATTGCATTATTTTCACGATATAACATACAAAGAGAAACACATAAAGCGGAGCTTCATAAAGCCATGTAAAATAGCTATGTAGGTGCATAATAACAAAATTAACAAAAAACTATCGCGTTCAGTATGCAGCAGGGACACGAATGGATCTCGTATTCCATGCCATATAAAAGAGCCTTTTGTATGTCAGGAAAGTGGGTCATCCCGCTAGTCGGTTACACTTGCGAGCGTAACGAATATAATTTGTTTTATTTTGTATTGTTTTAATAAAGGTAAAATTTTCAAGGTTCGGAAAGCTCCGACTCCGTTGCAACGACTTAAACTTGTGTTGATCGATCGATCGTTCGAATGAATATATAAAGAATAGCATACGTAACCTCACTCCTATTATTGTAGATCTGATTTCTCTTTCGATAACAGCACATTTTTTCTGGGTGTAAGATCATCTATAATCCTTTTGTTTTGTATCTGACAACATGCGTGTAAAAACATAGTGATAGTCGTTTAAGTGGTTAAAGCGTGAACGGGTGATAAACAAACAAATTCTCTATGCAACTTTATAATATTATATACAGTAAATTTTGATATTATAGGATAAATATAAAAATGGTAATAAAATTTTATTTACAAGCATAGTTTTGAAATTTAGTAAAAAACAAAACCTAAATAATATGTCTTGTTAATTTTTACTGTTCCGAAGAGATATACAAACTTATTTTAATGCGATGACATACATTTTTAAAAGTCAGGTCACTGTATCGCAATTAGAGCAATATTTTCAATATGAGAGAAATTGTACTCCAATAAATCAACATTAAGCTCCATAAACGATTACACTAAAAGAAATCACAAAAAAACCCCTAAGATACGTTTATCTCTGTAGAGATCCGTACAAAATTTACCAAATTTTTTCTGTCGTAGATTAGTTCGACGTTGATTGCTTTCGCTTTCTCCCGTCTTTGATGATAGATGAAGCTTAGTGGTAATTTATTTTTTAATATTCCTAATATATTGGTACGTTTTTTCTTTTTATTTGTAACTTTCTTTAAATAGTTAGAACGTGATTTAATTGATTATTTAGTAGTATTGTCACTGGTCGTGATTCATGTTAGCTACTGTTATTCTCTTAACTATTATAAGCACTAGCCAAGACATGACGTTTAATAATTATTGCATTAAAATTTACATTTTTTAGAATAAGTCTTATAAGTTTATATATTCTTATTAACTGTCAAAATAAAAGAGTACAATAAATAACTATTTTTATTTTATTTGAATATCAAGTGAAAAGTCATCATAAATGATAATGTTTGAAATGTAAGGAAAATTAACAATAAAAGAAGCATGAGCTGTCCGATAGCTCTACACCAACAAAATTCCTAACGTAAGGAAACAAAACAAAAAGATTCATTTAATGTTTTAGGAAAAATATAAATATATTAAACATTAAATATTAAAGTGTATAAATAAAGACTGAATAAAAAAGGTTTTAATAATATCTCCATACAATCATGTTATATAGCAGTTATCTTATCGGTTTTGACACACATGCACTTGTATGTAATAGAAAGAAACAGAAAAAAAAGAGAAGGTCCCATAGAGGGGTTTTTAGTAGATACAAGTTACCGTATATTTAAATGAAAATAATGATTACATTTTCCGTGTCCCGCACTACATGTCAAGCTAGTTGACCATACGCTTGGCACTGGGCGGTTCAGTTTCCAATTAGTGGGCAGGCTTTGTGTCCTGCAACGCTGTTGTCACCTCGCTACAACATTCATGAACCCATCGCATTTGACTGACAGTTCTTTTTTCACAAAATTGCATATCCATTCGCAGTCGCAAATTGTTCATTTATTGAGATATTTTTTTTTTCAAATGCAACTTACGTAAGTGTACTTCATACATTTCATTCTAATTAATGGGTATTAAAATACAGATAGCAGTTTTCTACAGATTAATATAAATAAAATATAATTGTTAATTAGGAAAAAATGCACCAGTTATTCGAGAAAAGCTCCTAAATTCCGCTGTTAGTGTAATATTAGATTAGCTTCAGTACGAAGTTATATGGGGAATTATTCTTATTATTACAATTTTCGTGAAGAGTGTCACTCTCTTACTTGGATGATACTATTACTTATTCACGCGTATTCAACAATCATAAGGAAATATCCCTACTTTTGGTTATGCTGGTGTCCTTCGCTATCTATATATGGTTGTATATAAGGTTGGATGCTAGCGGAAAACACTCTGTGGCTAGTATTACAGAGGTGGTCAGTGCAAATTTATTCCGTACTATACGCTTGACCGCGCCGCCAGATAACGTGTTGTTACAGAGCTATGCTGCGTTTAGTACGACTAAATTTTGTTAAATTAACTTTATTATAGACCGTCAACTACATATCTAGTCTAAATTTTGCGCTCTATTGAAACAATATTAATGGGAAGTAGAAACTGCGATAGAGAATTTCAACTAAAATACTATTAAATTGACCATATGATTCTAGGCTGTTTTATTTTTACCAGTACAAAAATTTCATCAATTTCTAGCACATTTGGAAAAATCTTCAGTGAGCTACAAACATCGTGTAAAAACACGTTGAAAGATGAATTCCTGTAGCCTATACATGTTGGAAACTTCTCTGTTCTTATATTTTAAACATAAAAAGGAATTGTGCACACAAAAAATAGCATGCCTAGAAACTTTCTTTCTACAAAACATCATCATATTGTCGTACATCAATTCTAAGTGCATTATAGTTATTTAGACATTTCATTTCTTATATAAGCGAATTTTATTTTTGACAAAAAGACCATCACACAAGCGAGAACCTGAAGAAATTTATAAAAGGAATATAACTGCAACTCAAATCATCATACTTTTGTAGGATAAATAAACTTTTCGTGGATGCTATTCACTTAGAATTACGTTATTATTATACATATTTTGGCCTAAATAAGTAGTTTTATAATGAAGCAGAAACATAGTATATAACAGTATTATCATTTTGCCAATAAACTTTGTCCTTTAAAGACTTAAACAAATAGTATAATATAGCAAAATTAGTATAATTAATCTTACTAGTGGTCGCCCAGTGACCGAAATTCGACCATAATTCATTATTTTTTTAAGTTTGAACTTTATTAGAGTTCTTTCGTCAAAGGGTCAATACCCCTATAATCAAATGCTTTCATCATTTCATCATGTGGTAGAGCCACGCTCTGTAGATGGTAAAGCCACGCTGAAACTATTACTGGTGTCGGCATGAATGGGTCGGCTCGTCCGGGGTAGTACCATCCACCCCCTCACAGAAAACCGGCGTGAAGTAACAGTGCTTGCATTCTTGCGATTCGTTCGGTCAGTGTCCCACCTCGCCCTCCCTTCTTCCCCCCAAACACAGGCTGACAATACACTTGCGAATCCCCTGGTGTTGCTAGTGTTTATGGACGGTGGTGATCACTTAACATCAGGTGACTCACCTGTTCGTTTGCCTCCTATGATATAAAAAATAGCTACTCAGTTAATTTTCCACTTTCTTTATTAAATTATATAAACATAAAACAAAAAATAAATCGATTTTGTATGTAGTAAGGCATTTTCAATTAATTTTACACGAGATCTGTGTTGGATAACGGATATTATTACCGTTCGCACATTATTATAGTTTTTCTTCGAAATGGTTAATTTTTATCAATTACATTGCATAGATGCCGCAATAGTCTATCTATGATCTTCATCACTTGCACTGGACACGTGGATACTTCATTAATAATTATCAATAATGATGAATTTATGTAACGACCATAGCTACTATTTGATATATGTCAAAACGTCTCGTTCATTTACATGTGTGTATATGTTGTGTATCATTCAAGCAGTAGTGTGAGTAATGTATATTTCTATTAATTTAATATTTTTTAATGCATTTTATATAAAAAAATAGCTTTGTGCACTACTCCTCCATGTAAACTTTAACTATGGTAAATTTCCAGTTCATCCGTTCGCGCAATTCTATTAAAAAGGGGTACAAAATTTTGGCTTCACGTATTAATATATAAGATATCTATATTAAGCTCATAACCGGTAGAACTGATACTCTACACAAAACTTTATTTGTATATTATAGAAAATTATTTGAAGTGTAAAGATGTCATTTTTTAAATACTGTCAAATTAAGACAGTGACTCGTATAAGTTATAGTCGATGTAAACGCAGCACGATGAGCCCGAAGCCGTATCATTGGGGATATCTCTCGACCCGCATACCGCCCGCGATAGCCGACCGACGAATTTGGTTAACGAAATTACTATTTCGAAAATCTACCGCATCACTCCCAATATAATTTTAAATTTACTTAATAACTTTAAAAAATCTACATAGTCAACCTTCATTAGACTGACTAACAAGAAACGTATATCTAAAACTTGTGAGATTGGAAACAAAAAAAAATTGCGCTTGAGTTCCTTAGTTCCTTAAGCATCGTAGGTGAAATATAAGGAAGGATTTTTGAATATCCATCCCATAAAAGGGGTTCAATGATATAATAGGATGAGGAAGAAATCGATAATAAAAAATTAACCGCACTAAAAAAACCTGTTTTTTTAATGACATTACAGGATCATAATTGAGCTGTTTTCTAAATATCCTATATTTTTCCATATCTTGGGATTTCAGACAACCGCTGTCCTTGTTAATCAGTTTTAGACTCCACACCGTTACACAATTTACATATTTTTATTAAAGTGCCTTTTGATGAAGTAATATCATCTAAAATAACTCTAAAGTGTACTCCCATTGTTTTATACATCATGTTTTATGGAACTGGAAGATGGCAATGAAATAAATGTAATATGAAATAAATAAATGCAATAAAATAATGGATATACTTTATTAACTTCCAAACTAAGTTTAAAAAAGTCTACCATACATTTTATCATCTCTGCGAGATCGGAAGTAATCTGTGGGTGTGAAAATATCATTTAGAAAATCAGCGTGCCCCTTTAAAAACTCTGTTAAATTATTACGCTTTCTCTATACAGGGATGGTGCGCAACGTGAATCCATATAGATGCAAATTGCTCGGGGCATCTGCGAACCAACGTTTCCATCCACGCCTATTACCTACCAATTTATGTAGCGGTTGTAATGTTCTGTGGTGAAAATGTATAACAAATCATAATAAAATATTCGTTCGTACCGAATGCCATGTTTTAAACTAGTCGATTTTGTTAGAAGATTTAATGACGCTGTAAATGAAGTGCAAATGTTGTCATGAAATTTGTGTTAAACGCCATCTATCAGTTAATTTGCTAACTGTTTTAAATGTTTCATATTTTATTTTAAATTGTTAGATTAAATTTGTTTTTCTACATATTCATTCTTCGAATTGTCTCCTAGAATTACAATCATTGCAAAATTAAAGATCATTATCTGCTTCAAGCCTTTATCGGTTCGGTATCAGCAGTGACCTTATAAATCAGATGGATATGTAAAAAAATATTTATATAAAAAATACTAATTTATACATTTTTCTATTCTTCTAATTGATAGATAACATATACCGCAATGCAGATTATTTCGTACTAACATTGTTCTCAACCTACATGGCTAAGACTTAATTTATAATGAATAGAATGAAATTTACATTCTAATATTGTCCATCACGTGACGTTACATGGAAACTAGTAAAACATGATAAACAAAATCACAACAAAATGTGGGGAACAAAAAATCGTTACATATTAATTCTGGCACGATTCGCCGGCCGCGACAGTCCGTGGCAAACAATATGAGAGCGAGCGACTCGCATATGAATTTCAGTTTAGACTAGGAAGGCGCGTTTACTATACATAATTTACTTGACCTGTAACCCAATAAATGTTTTTTACATTTATTTATTTATATAATATTCAGAGATTTGATATTTAAAATACGTTTTCTAAATAATTAGCACACCTGCACTGTTACTATATCCTCGCTTCTAACTTGCACTTTGTATGGTAATTCTTAAGGGTCCTAAGGGCCACAGCATAATGTTAAATTATCTAATCATCCCCGATAAATAACTTATAAGAATAAAATATTTTTTCAAATCTCGTCGGTAATTCGAGAACTTAGTGTATTTAAATAAACAAAATAAAATAATCACATTAATTTTTTAATATTAACCCCTGGACTGTCCAAAACCATAAAGGCTTAATTTCCATAGAAAACAAATGGACATCTTATGAGGCACGGCTCAACAGATTGTTGCCAGCATAACATTAATTGTTTTCATCATTACATAGTATAAAACAAAGTCCCCTACCGCGTCTGTCTGTCTGTCTGTCTATTCGCGATAAACTCAAAAACTACTGAACGGATCTTTATGAGGTTTTAACCCAGAGGATAAAGTGATTCACGAGGAACGTTTTGGTATATAATTTGTTCAGGATTTTTTTGTATTCATGGCGGGACCACGTCTGCCGGACCCGCTAGTTGTAAGATAAAGTAATACTATAGTATATTTGTTATGGATTTATTACAGAATTCAGAAAAATAACAAATTATTTATTGTAAAATCATAACTAGTGCTATATGCTAGTGTGAATTCTGGTATATTAATACAAACGTCGATAGAAATAAAAAATATTGTTCAGTCTCGAAATGGTGTGTCATTGTGCGGTGCCTCCGGCTATTTAAATTAAATATATTCTATTTGGCGACGAGGATTCATATCATAAATATACCTCAACTGGACAACTGATGCTTTAGTAATAATGTTGTGTAAATATATATGATTCACGTTCACGTTCGTGTACATAACAAAGTATACTTGTCACGGTGAGAATGATTATTTTAAAGAGAAAAAATATATTGTAAAAGCAGTGAACAACACGTGGGTGAAAATGTTTTTTGCTTAATTTTAGCCACGGCGAAAATTACATAAAACTTGTAAATAAAAAAGGATTGAGTGGTTTTATGAAACCACGGTAAAAGTGAATTTTTTTTTCACACTATAGACATTTAACTAATAATAGTCTATACACTACACGGTCAGCTGCTGCGAACTATAGGCGCCGCCATATTGGCCCTGGCTGCTCTGACGAGCGCCTTTCACTTTATTCCTACTCCGTGGCCGACCATCACGCGACATGCAACACACAGACGAAAAAGTTTGAGATGATGTAATAAAAGTTTCACTTTAATAACTTGAGAAATTTTGTTTATCCCACGTATACATACTAATGTATGTATCAGTTCTTTATAAAACAAATAAAAATTAATAAATGTATGTGAATTCGTAGAAATTCCATTATACATGTATACCTAGTTCTAAGCGGTAACAACTAGTCTTCGGATCGATAATACAACAGCCTTAACTATCCAACCATTACAATTAGAATGTTAGTCCTTGTAGAACTATTCGCCCTTGTAAATTTTCAAACACTGCTGTAGTTTTAGATAGTTAATGTGATATTCACTATCGTATAAATAACTGGCCCGATGAAACAGTAATCGTTCAAACGAGGCATAAAAAAGTAACGTTGCACCAAATTAGGGCTACACAGCTGTCAGATAGGACGATGATTGTCACGTCAACGTGGTATATAGGAACG